>CM062249.1:29570388-29953308 GCA_031216285.1 Syzygium syzygioides
CAACACTCTATTGCAAACTTCGTATCATATTCTTTTGTCCCTCCTTCTTTTCGATACTTTCTATCTACTGTGGACCAATATCCTATCCCCAAATCTGTGTTTGAAGCATTACAAAATTCTGGCTGGAGGACAGCAATGGAAGAAGAACTAACGGCTCTCCAGTTTAATCAGACTTGGGACTTGGTACCTCTTCCTTTAGACAAAACTGCTATTGGTTGTCGTTGGATATTTGCTGTGAAAGTCAATCCTGATGGTTCTCTAGCTCGTTTAAAAGCACGACTTGTTGCAAAAGGATATGCTCAAGTTTATGGAATTGACTATCTAGATACTTTTTCTCCTGTTGCCAAACTTGCTTCTGTTCATATTTTGATATCCCTTGCTGCCACATATAACTGGTCTTTATTTCAGCTTGATGTTAAGAATGCCTTCTTGCATGGTACTCTTCATGAGGAAGTTTATATGGAGCAACCTCTAGGGTTTGTTGCTCAGGGGGAGTCTGGGGTTATGGTTTGCAAATTAAGAAAGTTTTTATATGGTTTGAAGCAATCCCCATGAGCATGGTTTGGAAGATTTTCTGATGCTGTACTTTCTTTTGGACTATCTAGATGTAAAAATGATCATTCTTTCTTTTATAAACAGTCACGGGGAGGCAAATTATTTTTGATTGTATATGTTGATGATATTATCATCACGAGAGATGATTTGACTGGTATAGCTGAACTAAAGATTTATCTTCAGCAATAGTTTCAGACTAAGGATTTAGGAAAATTGAAGTATTTCCTAGGAATTGAAGTTGCTCAGTCACATAAAGGTATTGTTTTATCACAAAGAAAATATGTGCTAGATTTGCTTCATGAGACAGGTATATTGGGGTCAAAACCCCTTGATTCACCCATGGAACAAGGAGTCAAACTAGTCGCTGAGATAGGAGAAACTCTTGATAACCCGGAGAGATATATGAGACTAGTAGGAAAACTGAATTATCTCATAGTCACTCGATCAGATATTGCCTTTCAGTTAGTGTGGTAAGCCAGTTTCTATCTTCTCCTCGTACATCTCATTGGAATGCAATTATTCGGATATTGAGGTACTTGAAAAAGACTCCAGGAAAAGGAATTATTTACCAAAATCATGGTCATAGCAAAGTCGAAGGATTCTCTGATGCTGATTGGGTAGGGTCTCCAGATGATAGAAGATCAACTATTGGCTATTGTACCTTGGTTGGAGGAAATCTAGTATCATGGAAGAGTAAGAAACAAAATGTTGTTGCACGCTCGAGTGCAGAGTCAGAATATAGAGCCATGGCACAAGTGACATGTGAATTAGTGTGGATTCAACAGTTATTGACTGAGATAGGCTTCAAAGCTTCAGTACCCATGACTCTATGGTGCGACAATAAAGCTGCAGTGCATATAGCTTCCAACCCTGTGTTTCATGATAGAACAAAACACATTGAGGTTGATTGTCACTTAATTCGGGAAAAGTTGCAGAGTGGAATGATCATTCCCAATCATATTCGAACCGGTGAACAACTTGCGGACATTTTTACTAAACCTTTGGGCAATGGGAGGATAGAATATATTTGTAACAAGCTGCGCATGATTAATATCTATGCTCCAGCTTGAGGGGCAGTGTTAGTAGTAGTAAAAAGGGTAAAGTGGTCCTTAGGACCTTTAGGTCTATTTTTGGTATATGTATTGGTCACTTGTTGTGAATACAAGACAACCTTTTCCCTCTCTCTCTCTCTCTATTTCTCAGTATATATCTGATGCATAACAAATTTGCATCGGATGGATATCTTCATTGTGGAAATATAGGTTATTTCTCCCTTTGTGTCTCCAAGTCAAGTTACTGCGATGAGGAAATATAGGTTTTAATTTTATGACATCCGTGTCGTAGAAACTTTCAAATCTTAATAAAATTTTAGTTCTTCCTCTGTAGTATGTTGAGTAGATTTTACTAGAGTTAATCACTTGAATCTGCTCAACATTTTCTGCAAAGATTGGTTCTTTTGCACTGGGTTTTCTTTTTTCAAATTTCGATAAAGTGCTGTTTCTAAGGATGCTGCTGTTGTTCTTTTTCTACAGAACAATCTCCATGAGCTGTGGTCTGTTCTGAACTTTCTGCTTCCAGAAATATTCAGTTCGGCAGAAACTTTTGATGAATGGTTTCAAATTTCTGGTGAAAATGATCAGCAGGAAGTTGTCCAACAACTTCATAAGGTAGGCCTCAAACTATTGTTTTGGAACAATTTGATGTCTTTATATGATTTCTTATGTTTTCATTTTTCTAAATTAAGGTTCTCCGGCCCTTTCTCCTCCGAAGGATGAAGTCAGATGTAGAGAAAGGTTTGCCTCCTAAGAAGGAAACAATCTTGAAAGTTGGCATGTCTCAGGTGCAAAAACATTATTACAGAGCTTTACTGCAGAAAGATTTAGAAGTTGTTAATGCTAGTGGAGAAAGAAAGCGTCTTTGAATATAGCAATGCAGTTGCGTAAATGCTGTAATCATCCGTACCTTTTTCAAGGTGCTGAACCGGGCCCTCCTTATACGACAGGAGATGATTTGATAACCAATGCAGGTGAGATTCTGTTTGAAGTGGAGTTTGTGGTGCCTCCCTATCAGATAATGGCTGATGCCCTTGTGTATTAATTTTAATTGCAGGTAAAATGGTTCTTTTGGATAAGTTGCTCCCAAAACTAAAAGAACGTGATTCTAGGGTCCTTATTTTTTCACAGGTAAAGTGACCTTTGAAACATTATTCATTCACGAGTGCTGTGAAATAAGGATATGTTTGTATATGTGTTCTTTCCTTTTGAGCATCACGTACAATGTGATTGATTCTTTTCGCTGGTGGATGGCTTGGTTCCAAATTCAGATGACAAGGTTGCTGGACATTCCTGAGGATTACTTGATGTTTCGTGGGTACCTGTATTGTCGGATTGATGGCAATACAGGTGGAGAAGAACGTGATGCTTCCATTGACGCTTTTAATAAGCCAGGAAGTGAGAAGTTTGTATTCTTGTTGTCCACGAGCTGGTGGTCTTGGCATTAATCTCGCTACTCACTACAAAAAAACAAGGATTTAGCCACGAAAATTTGTGACGAATAATTTTTCGTTGCTAATTTGCGACCAAATTTGCGACGAATTATTTTTCCGTCGCAAATTTACGACGAAAAAAAATTCGTGGCTAATTTGCGACGGATTTAGCCACGAAAAAAATTCGTGGCTAATTTGCCACGGATTTCGCCACGAATTTTTTTTCGTGGCTTTCGTGACTAATTAGCCACGGATTTTAACCACGAATTTCCAAAAATTCAATTTTTTTTTCTTTTTATGAAATTCGTGGCAAAAATCCGTGGCAAATTAGCCACGGATTTTAGCCACGAATTTCTTAAAAATCGAATTTTTGATAGGTTTTTTTTGGAAATTCGTGGCAAAAATCCGTGGCTAATTTGCCACGGATTTTAGCCACGAATTTTATAAAAAGAAAAAAAAATTTATTTTTTGAAATTCATGGCAAATATCCGTGGCAAATTAGCCACGGATTTTAGCCACGAATTTCTTAAAAATCGAATTTTTGATAGGCTTTTTTTGGAAATTCGTGGCAAAAATCCGTGGCCAATTTGCCACGAATTTTAAAAAATGCCTATACACATGACTACGGATATTTTTTTTATGAAATTCGTGGCTAAAATCTGTGGCAAATTTGCTACGAATTTTAGTCACGAATTTTAAAAAATACCCATACCCATGTCTACTTTTATTTTTTTTATCAAATTCATAATTAAAATTTGGTGTAAATTTGCTAGGAATTTTAAATAATCCATCGCAAGTTTCGAGTTCCTCGCCCTTAAGTTCCAATTTGCCCGCCGTCTCCCCCCACCATTCTCTTTCTCTCTTTCGTTTCTCTATCAAATCAGGTCTGCTTCCACTTCTCATTCTCTTCTCCTTCTCCTTCTCCTTCTTCCCTCTCGCCCACACCCCCTGCACTCCCAGACCTCTCGCACTCTCTAGGGTTTTAGGTACCCCTTCCCCCCGCACTTCCTCCCACGACTTCTCCTAGCCCGTGGCCTTCGGAGCCCTAGAGGAAATGGAGCCAGAGAAGAGCAATCTCCAATTCGATCCCTCCCGGAGCGCACCGTCCATGGCGATCATCTCTGACTTTGAGGAGGAAGAGGAGAAGCAGCCTGAGGCCAAGCCCTCGACCTCGTCCTCGTCCTCGGCCTCCTCCTCTGCGCGGCGGAGTTAATCGCGAGGTTCGATCTGTCCTGCCCGCTGGGATTCATTGAGGAGGCCTTCGAGTTCGTGGCCGAGCGGAGCGATTTCCTCGCGCATGAGGCGGCGGAGAGGGACGTCGCGGTGGTGTTGAGGGCGATGAAGGAGAAGCAGAAGAAGAAGCTGAGGCAGGTCGAGAGGGAGCAAGAGAGGGCTAAGAAGGCGAAGGCGGCGTCGTCGGCGGCTAAGAAGGTGGAGGAAGAGAAGAAGGTGCAGGAGGTGGAGATGAAGGATGCGGAGGAAGAGAACGAGGAGAAGAGTGGAGCAATAGGTAAGAGCTTTTGATTTTTCTTGGTCGGTGTCATGATTTGTTGCTTGCTACGCATGAGCGCGATGAGTGCCTGTCGAGATACTGCTTGGGTTGAGACATCTGGGAGATTATGGACCATCCTCTACTGAAAATTGTAGGTTAGGGTCGAGATCATGTCTCCTTTGGTGCCCTGAACCAATGTAATGAAATGTATGAAGTGATATTAAGTTGCCAATCCAGCATTCTTATCACTGTGAATATCTGGTAAGTAGATACTTCGACAAACATAAAATTTTTGTTATTTTGACATAAATGTCAATCTGTCTTAATTTACACAGGAATCCTGGAGCAAGCTGGCTATTGCTTTTGCTAATGAGAAAATGCTGTTTATGTTGAATGGATCTCACCAGGTAGGAATTGTAGTTTTTTCGAATGGGTTATAGTACTTTCTCATTTTCCTGAACGTCTTCTCTCTCTTTGTTAGAAATCCTTGGCTCAATCAGTTGTTCTTTCTGCAACTGGCTTTAGAGATTCCGAGTCAGCGAATCAGTGAGTGCAGTTCTCCTATTTGTTCAGGAATGATTTAAAGTGTTGATTGTGTGCCCTCAGGACTAATGCCAAAGTTTGTTCTCAGGTATGTGAGAAATCTTATGGGGCATATAACAACACACCTAGTAGAGATATCCGCCAAGAATGACTTGAAAAGAGTTGCTGAACGGCCAGATATTATCCTGTCGGTGAGGGATGTATTCTTTTTACACCAACGTGCAGCAACAAGCTCCAACTGTTTGCATAACTGTCGGTCACCATTTTCTTCCTCATTTTTCATTGAAGTGGCCTCATGCAAGTTACTTGCCTGTTGGAATGGCTTTGTGGAGCTGCCAGTGCATCGGAACCTCGAATGCAGAAGTCCATTTATGAGATGGGGTTTTCAATATTAAATTCTACTTTGATTCTTCTTGAAGTTTATAAGCATGAGGTATTCATGTATAAACTTAGCAAAACCTCCCCATGTTAAGTCGTTCAAGTAAGATGAAATCCGCATCATAGCAAAGAATTTAGGTCCAGCAAATTACTGATTTATGTTTATGTAGTTAGAAATTCATAGTTGTTTTCTCATTAAAAGAAGAAAATATAATTTTCTTTTATGGTGTTAACTTCTGGTAGCACAAGTGGCTCTTACTTTCTAGTTTATGCAGCTCTATGAATCCCTTTGCAGTTTTCCTCAACAACCGAAGCTGAAATAGCAAATCCTGTCTTTAAGATTAAAAATCAAGTTGTGGCATACTCAAATTCATAGAAAATTTCTTGACTTAGAGAATGATGAAAAGGATTTCCATTGTCATTATTAGGAGACTACCTATTATTGTACTCACAATCTTATGTTCTGTAATGGGATATTTCTCTTAGATTGTGATGTCAATGTATTCTTTTATTCCACTTTTGAGCTGCAGTAGATACATGCTTGACTGAAGTATCGTATTGGATGCCTAAGGTTTATTTGAGACTAAACCCTTTTTATTGTGTAGTCTGCAGTTTTTTATTTGCTGCTCAAGTTTGTTGTTGAATGGGTGGAGGGACAAATTACCTACCTTGAAGCACAAGAGACCACAGCTGTTATTGATTACTGCATGCGCTTACTTCAACTTTACTCATCTCACAATATTGGCAAGGTAAGAAAACTATCTGTAGGTAGACTCTTCTTGTTGGCTGGCTAAATTTCTCTGTAAGATTGTGAAGAAGTCTTCATTGAAGCCTTTGACTAAATGGTCATTCCAGGACCTCTTACCTTTTCCATCTCTCATTTCACTTTTGGAGTTTCCTTAATTAACAAGAGGACCTTGTAATGACTCACTGTACCCCCATATCATGTCCAAACTCGGATTCTTTTCGGAAAATCATGCTGTTCTTGTGACAGATTTTATTTATGTTCCAGTTGCAGTGTTCATGCTTCTTCTGTTACTATCTTAAGGGTTTAGCATCATATTATTGTGATTATTTTGGTTTTGTCCCTTGTTCCCAGATTTCTTTAAGTCTGTCAAGCAGCTTACTCAGTGATGCAAAAACAGAGAAATACAAAGATCTGCGTGCTCTGTTTCAACTCCTTTCTAGCCTTTGTTCAAAAGATCTGGTACTGACGTTTCTGTTCATTCATTATTTCATGTTTTGCCTTTCCTAATGTTATCTGTATTTTGCTATGGCAAATCATTTACTCTTCCATAGTTGATCAAGTGTAGGTTGCTTTTTCATCGGATTCTTTGGAAGCCCATGGAACAAGCATATCTTAGGTGAATCTTATGATGCAAAGCACCAAGAGTTGTGTTGAATGGTGTCTAATTATCGACTTTGCAGGGTTGTCTTCTATGGTCTTCACATAGTCACTCCTCTGATATCTTTGGAGCTGCTGAAGTACCCCAAGCTCTGTCGTGATGTGAGTCGAGTCATTCACATCATACAAGAAATGGACTTGGGACTTGCCAAGGATGTTCAAGTACATTGAGCTATATGTTCAAGTACATGGAAAATGTAAATGAATGTATTTCATTTTCATATTATTATAATAGTTTGATCACATTGAGCTATATGTTCAAGTACATGGAAAATGTAGATGAATGTATTTCATTTTCATATTATTATAATATTTTGATGTTATTAAGTGCTTAATCAATGTTAAATACAAATTTTAGAAATTAATTTTGCTTTAAATTACATTTAAAATCGAATAAGAAAATGAAATACATTCATTTTGGTGGGTAATTTAAATTACCTACGAATTTTGCCACGAATAAGTTTGTTGCAAAAAATTGACAAAAAAAAAATTTGGTGCTAAATTAGCCACGAATTTTGCCACGAAATATGTTCGTTGCAAATTAGCGACAAATTTTTCCACGAATAAATAGTAACGATTTTTGCCACGAAAATATTTCGTCGCAATTTCGTGACCAACAAAAAAAAATTTGATAAAAACAGCGACGAATTTTGCCACGAATACAGTTTGTGGCAAATTAGCGACGAATTTTGCCACGAATATTTAGCGACGAACTTTGCCACGAATAAAGTTTGTGGCAAATTAGCGACGAATTTTGCCACGAATAATTAGCGACGAATTTTGCGACGAATTTTTTTTCGTGGCAAATTAGCGACGAATTTTGCCACGAATAATTAGCGACGAATTTTGCGACGAATTTTTTTCGTCGCAAATTAGCGACGAAAATTGAAATTTTCCGTCGCAAAATTTTGCGACGGCTTATTAGCGACGGATTTTTTTCCGTCGCTAATTTCGTCGCAAATTCGTTTAGCGACGAATTTTGCCAAATTTTTCGTGGCAAAATTCGTGGCTAAAACCAACTTTTTTTGTAGTGACTGCAGATGTTGTCATTCTCTATGACAGTGACTGGTTGGTCTTACCTCTGAGTTTTGCTTGAGCTATTGTGTCCTCTTTTTCATCTCGTGGCTAATATTATGACTTTTCATTCTTTCAGGAATCCACAGGTCGATTTGCAAGCACAGGATCATGCACACATAATTGGTCAGAAAAAGGAAGTTCAAGTGTTTAGATTTTGCACAGAGGTTTGTGTTGCTTGTCCCTATAAGTCTGAAGGAAGTTATTTCTATTGTTCTGGTACTAATCACATGGTGACTATTTGTGATTTAGTACACTATTGAGGAGAAAGTGATTGAGAGGGCCTACAAAAAGCTTGCCCTGGATGCCTTGGTGATTCAGCAAGGACGATTGGCTGAGAAGAAAAGTAAGCTGTTAATTAGTACATTCAGTGTGTAGCTGGTTTCTAAGTTGTGCCACTCATATCTTTTGGTATCTTGCTCCATGCAGCTGTCAATAAAGATGAGCTGCTTCAAATGGTCAGATTCGGTGCAGAAATGGTTTTCAGTTCGAAGGATAGCACCATTACAGATGTGGATATTGACAGAATTATAGCCAAGGGAGAAGAGGCAACAGCTGAGCTTGATGCCAAGATGAAGAAGTTTACAGAGGATGCAATCAAATTCAAGATGGACGACAGTGAGTATACTGATGCTTTAAAATATTTCATTAGTTCAATCGCAAAGTTGCTCACATCTGCCCTGTTTCACTGCAGCTGCTGAGCTCTATGATTTTGATGATGAAAAGGTATATTTGATCCGATGGTCCTTGGTCTATATTAAGTAATCTGTGTGGCATCTGCATCAGGCATATCTATGTAGTTTAGGTGGTTTAATCGGGTGCTTCTTAATGCAGGAGGATAGTAAGTCTGACGTGGACTCCTGCCTTAAAAGGGATTTGCTGTATGACCTCGTATCAGTTAGATCGAGCGGACCTTTCAATGTTGAAATGCTGCTGTTAGATGTTGGATTTCAAGTACATGTGAATCTAGATAGATTGATCTTCTCCACCTCCCAGAGGAGCCTGGTTCAATGGAATGTTTGAGAGAACGCTTGATCGTGGAGCTTCCTGACTCGATTGGATCCCTCATAACCCTTGAGCACTAGTCTTTGAGAAACTGCAAATTGATAAAGATGCTATCGGACTCAATCTGGAA
The DNA here is from genome assembly GCA_031216285.1 of Syzygium syzygioides. Taxonomy (NCBI): domain Eukaryota; kingdom Viridiplantae; phylum Streptophyta; class Magnoliopsida; order Myrtales; family Myrtaceae; genus Syzygium; species Syzygium syzygioides. The sequence goes on from CM062249.1 coordinate 29,579,456, forward strand.
TTTGGAATCACTTGCTGAGTTGGATATGTCGAACATGGACATAGAAGAGCTGCCTGGTTCGGTCGGGATCATGAAGCATTCAAAAGTACTGAAGACGAGCTTCTCTGCCATAAGAATGATATATAGTGCAGTATGGAAGCTGGAAAAGCTAGAAGAAATAGATGCTGAGCTTAGTGAGAATTTGCCAATAGAAATTCCAAGGATATCTAAAGATATTCATCTTGGAAGATTTTGAAACTGACATGTGCTGAGATACACCAAGTACTGAGGCTCCTAGAAAGTCTTATGTGTATGCATATTCATACCGAGTTGATAATGGCATTTCTAATGTCTCAACCTTGAAAAGCTTGAGAGATTTGTCTTTGGGAAGTTGAAAGTCTCCTCACCCTGTTGACCCGTCTAAGGTTGTGGAAGATGCTATCCCTCGGTGGATCGGTGGGTTAAACAAATTGGAGTCTTTAGAGTTGTCCTCTTCCACAATGACCACCATATCACTAGATATTGCGTAGCTTTTTCATCTCAAGAGACTTGCACTCTGGAATGAATGCCTAGGGTGCCTCCCAATGCTTCCCTCAAGTTTATTGCCCTTATGAATTAGACATTGCCAGTCAATGCATACATTGATAGACCTATCAAACTTGAAGACACTATTAGAACTTGTAATTGAGTATTGCACAGTTACAAACATTCCAGGCCTTGAGAATCTGGAAAGTCTTAGAGCATTGGAGCTGAATGAACTCAACCATCTGGGCAGATTGGATGATCTGAGTGGCTTGAAGAAACTAATGGCTTTTCATTTACATCATTGTGGTAATTTGGTTGATCGTAATTGTTGGAAAATTTGTGGATCTCCTCCGGCAACTCAGTCCTGAAGCTTCTTAATGTATCAACGTTAAAGAAATTAAAACAGATAGGCATACTTCACCGTGGATCATTTGGGAATTCAGCACATTATGGAGTTGCTTGATCAAACTTGGCAAGTTTCTGGAACAGAGAAAATAATAGATACCTGCTCTGTTGAGTACTTTTTTTCAGATAAGAAGTGCCTCCTATTATGTTATAGATATGAATTACCAAGAGGTTTATGCAGATCTTCTTTTCATGTGCACTTGGCATTTTGACTTCTTATATGGTTTTGTAATTCTATATACCCTTGTTCAGATTGTTTTTGTTTTAGTTTGGTTTGGTTTAGATGTTTGAGTGGCTTTGAATTGCTAATTAACTTACCTGGTGAGGTCAAGTCAATTTATATAACTTCCAAGTGCAATATTTTGTTAATTTACTATACGGCAATTTATGGGAGGTATCCACATGAATTAGACATGGCCACGGTTCAAGAACCGCCGGTTCCGGTTCGGAACCGGCGGTTCCGGTTCGTGGCCACGAATGAACCGGCAGTTCCGGGCCTATTCCAGTTCCGGACGGTTCCTTATTTAAAATTTAATAAAATAATTATAAAATAAAAATTGCAGGCCTGGTCCTCCGTTGTTCGTCACTCGGGCTTCGCGGCCTTGGCCATGGTGGCGGTGGCGGGGTTCAAGGTGGCGAGGAGATGAAGTGGGAGACGGGGGCGGCGACGAGGGGGAGAAGGAGGGGGCCGGGAGGGGGACGGGCTCGGGGACGGGGACGGGGAGGAGGAGCGGGGGGTCCTCCTCCTCCGGGGTCGGGAGCAGGGGAGGTCCGGGAGGAGAAGGGGGCGTCGGCGTCGGCAGTTGCGGCCATGGGGGGCGGCGGCGGCGGCGAGGGTCAGATCTAAGGAGACTGAGGGCGGGCGGAGGAGAAAAGGAGAGGAGGAGCAGGGTAGCGAGGGAGAAGGAGGAGTGGGCGTCGGCGTCGGCGTCGGCGGCTGCGGCCATGGGCGGGGGTGACGGCGGCGAAGGCGGCGGGGGTTAGATCTGGGAAGACGGCCAGGGGGTGGGCGGAGGAGAAGAAGGAGGAAAAGGAGAAAGGAGAAGGAGAAGATGCACATGGACTGATGCAGAGAGAGAGAGAGAGAGAGAGAGAGAGAGAGAGAAAAAGAGAGAGAGAGAGAGAGAGAGGGGGAGGGGGGAGGGGGGGCCTGCAGGGCCTGCAGGCTGCTGCTGCAGCGCAGCCTGCAGCACTGCAGCTTCTTCATCATCATCTTCTTCTTCTTCTTTTTTTTTTTTCTGGAACCGGAACCGGACCCGTATGCCACGGGCCGGTTCCGATTCTGAACCGCGGGCCCGGTCAACGGGCCGGGCCCGGGTTTGACCGGGCCGGTTCCGGGCCAAAATCGGCTCGTGGCCACCACTAACATGAATGATGTGAATCTTGTTGGAGATTTTAATAAAATATTTTCTCAGTTAAGATGGCTCAAATGGGAGAATTGTTCCCCAACTTCTATGGCAAGAAACTTTCATGCCGGGGAATTAGTCATACTCGATTTGTCCGGAAATTCTATTTCAGATGACTGGTGGGGATGGAGTTCAATCATGGTATGATCTAAAGCACATTCTTTTTTCATTCTTTTGAGTATTAACCAATCCTAGCTGACCCCATGTTTTATTCTTTCTTACAGATGACAAAAAAGTTGAAAGTTCTCAACCTCACAGGATGCCGTTTTTTAAAAACAACTTTCTACCTCTCAGCTTTTAAAAGATTGGGGATTTTGATCCTTAGAGATTGTGGTGAATTAAAGAAAATTGATCCTCGCATTGGAGACATGGAGACCCTCGTTTCCCTGGACTTTCGTGGATGTTCATGTCTCAAGGATCTTCCGGCTCAAATGGGTAAAACTAGAACAATTGAAGGAACTTCTTCTAGATCAAACTATGATACGAGAAATTCCTTCATTCATCGGTTCTCTAAAGAAGCTAGAGATGCTTAGTGCCAGGGATTGCAAATTATTGTGTGGGCTACCGGACTCGATAGGCCATTTAGTGAATTTGTCAACCCTTGTCTTATCAGGCTGTGTTAAGCTTGCGGCACTTCCAGACAGCTTTGGGTTCCTTGTGAATTTGCGGTGCTTTTCATTGAAATGGTGTCACCGATTGATAGAGATCCCCCACTCAATTAAGAAGTTGAAATTGTTGACTCAACTGAACTTGAGTGGATGTTTGAGTCTGAAGGAGCTGCTGCCTCAAATGGGTGAACTAGAAGAATTGGAGAAACTACTTCTAGATCAAACTATGATACGAGAAATTCCTTCCTCCATTGGTTCTCTAAAGAAGCTAGAGACTCTTGTTGCCAGGGATTGCAAATTATTGCTAGTACTTACGGACTCGATAGGCCGTTTGGTGAATTTGTCGACCCTTGTCTTATCAGGCTGTGTTGAGCTTACAGCACTTCTAGACTGAAGGGATATATCGAGAACCGAAATAGAACGATCACGAAGAAAACATAGAAAATAGACGATGCACGAATTTACCCAGATTCACCCTCCGAATAGGGCTACGTCCTGCAAAGAGACTTCACTATAATTTTTTGGTTTACAGCCTCTCAACTCGTTACAATGATCAGAAAAACGAGCAAAATATATATATGCCCAAAACGGGCCAAAAACCTAAATCAATATGAAATCTCTTAATTTCGCACCATACGGGCCAGCCTAAACCCGTTGAGGTTTCGGGGGCGCTGCCCCCGAGCCCTCGCCTGCTTACCGGCGAGCGGGGCAGCTGTGCGCTAATCGAGCAGCGGAACCCCCGTCGGGGGGCGCTGCCCTCGAACCCCCGCCTGCTGACCGGGCAGCGGGGCACCCGTGTCGGGGGCGCTGTTCCCGAACCCCCGCATTCTGCACGCATGGGTCACATGTCGTTGGACAACACTTCAGTTTCCCTAAGCTCACGTGGGCGTACCCGGTGTGAGAAACAAAGGTCCCCGAAGTATTCGCCAACTCCAACATTCTCCCACTTGGTGGATACTTCGCGCAGACGAGGGCCTTTCCAATATCATTCTTCTTCAATCCAATCGAAGTAGAGCACCATTCAAACTTCGCACCTGTGACGGCTTTAGTAAGAAAGTCAGAACTATTTTCTACCGTGTCGACCTTTACAAGCCGAACCTCTTTCTTCTCTACCTTTTCTCGGATGAAATGATATTGTATATCAATGTGCTTCGTGCGTGAGTGAAATGCTAGATTCTTAGCTAAATAAATAGCCCATTGATTATTACATCTCACCTCTATGGCACCTTGCTCAAAACCAAGCTCCAAGCACAATCGCCGTAACCATATGGCCTCTTTTCCAGCATGGGTAAGAACCATATACTCAGCCTCCGTAGAAGAAAGTGCTACCACGCTTTGCCTCCTGCTCATCCAACTTAATGCAGCACCAAACAATGTGAAAACATATCCGCTAGTGAACCATCTACTATCAATATCTCCACCCCAATCAGCATCTACATGGCCTACGATATCAAGCATGTTTCTATTCCCTGTACCCTCAAAACATAAAGAAAAATTCAAAGTTCCACGAAGATACCTGAAAACTCTTTTGATCGCATTCCAGTGTTCTCTATCTGGGTTAGACATGTATCGACTCAAGACTCTCACTGCTTGGGCTATATCCGAACGTGTGCATACCATAGCATACATCAAGCTACCCACTGCACTTGCGTATGGAACTCGGGCCATCTCTTCAGCTTCTTCATCTGTTTTTCGACATTGTTCCGCAGATAGCTTGGTCCCTAAAGGTATAGGGGTACCAACAGGCTTGCAGTCTATCATATTGAATTTCTTCAATATTTCTTTTATGTATTTCTCCTGCCTTAGCCACAGCTTCCGTTTCTCACGGTCCCTCCTAATCTGCATGCCCAAAATAAAATTTGCAGGCCCCAAGTCTTTCATTTCAAACTTTTTGGCCAACAAACTCTTCACGGAATTCACCATCTTCACATTATTCCCGATCAACAACATGTCGTCGACATATAGCGTGAGAATGACAAACTGATCGTTCGTTCTCTTCACATAAACGCAATGATCAGAATTTGAACGGACAAAATTAAGCTGGAGCATGTACGTGTCAAATTTCTGGTACCACATCCTTGGTGACTGCTTCATCCCATATAAAGACTTTTTCAATTTGCACACCAAATTCTCTTTTCCTCTTACTTCAAAGCCTTCTGGTTGCCTCATATATATCTCCTCCTCCAAATCCCCATGAAGGAATGCCATTTTTACATCCATCTGTTCTAACTCAAGATCATATGCAGCTGCTATAGACAGATCAAACCGTATCGAGGTCAACTTCGCCACGGGAGAGAAAATCTCGTCATAATCAACTCCCTCAATCTGAGAGTACTCCTTGGCTACAAGCCTAGCCTTGTACTTCTCTACAGTTCCATCCGGTTTCAGCTTTCACTTGAATACCCATTTAAACCCAATTGCCTTTCTATCCTTAGGCAATTTACACAAGCTCCATGTCTCGTTTTGATCAAGCGATTGCATCTCATCTATCATTGCGAGCTCCCACTGATTCGCGTCATCCGTGGATCTCGCCTCTTTTTACAGAACTAGGATCATCTCCGGTAATGCTTAAGGCATGATACGTACTCAATGCACTAAGTGAGTATCGAAGTGGTACCTTTCTTTCCCGCGTCGATCTCCTGAGAGCTGGCATGCTATCTGTATCCAGGTCTTCATCCGAATCTGCATCCTCGACTTCATTAACCGAGTCCCCTTGCTCCGATTCAGAATCAGACTCTACTAACGTGCCTTGTGGAATCATCTCCACAGTTTCAGTTTTAGGACTTTCTTCAAGTACTACCACTTTCTTGGGCTCATCACCTTTCTGTGTGCAAACCTGGGGCTGTGATTCACGAAAGACAACATCCCTGCTGTATACAATGGTCTTTGATTCTGGATTCCACAGCTTATAGCCTTTGACCCCTTCCTTGTATCCGACAAATATGTTCTTCTCAGACTTGTTGTCAAGCTTACCCTGCTTCTCCTTGGGTACATGAACATATGCGTCACAACCGAACACCCGAACATGCGACAGATTCGGCTTCTTCCCAAATACTGCCTCATATGGTGTACGATCCTTCACTGATAAGGTCGGTGACCGGTTCTTCAAATAACCGGCTGTGGCTACAGCTTCTGCCCAAAATTCTGTTCCCAAACCTGCCCAACTCAGCATGCATCTTGCCTTTTCTATGAGTGACCGATTTAATCTTTCGGCTACCCCATTCTGTTGAGGCGTATACGGAGTCGTCTTCTGTCTTGCAATACCATTATCCACACAGAATTGTTTGAACTTATCCGAACAGAATTCACCTCCGTTATCTGTACGAAGGACCTTGATTTTCCTGCTCAATTGGTTTTCAACCAAAACCTTAAATTCTCGAAATTTTTCAAATACATCTGATTTACTTTTAATAAAATAAATCCAACTATATCTCGAAAAATCATCTATGAACGATACATAGTACCTGGATCCTCCAATAGATGGAGTCGGAGTAGGTCCAAAGACATCGCTGTGAATTAGCTCGAGAACCTCAGTTGCTCTTGTACCAGTGTGTTGGAAGCTAACTCGATTCTGTTTTCCATGGAGACAGTGTTCACAGAACCCGAAACCCATAGAGCATTTTGGAATTCCTTCTACCATCTGACTTGAAGCTAAGGTAGATAGTCCCTTTTCACCGATATGCCCTAACCTCTGATGTCACAACATGAACGTATCATGTCCATCTTCCTTGGCCTCTTCAGAAACGAACCCGCTACCAATAGTTACTGTTTCCTCGAGCAGCTTGTATAATGTCCCGTAACGGACTCCTCGTGCAATCACAATAGAATCTCGAGCCATCTTGCACGAATCCTTATCACAGCTAAAAATAACCCCCGAATCAGCCATCGTACCGATTGATAATAAATTTCTACTTATCAAGGGTATGTGCATCACGTCTGGAATAGTCTTCACCGTGCCATTACTCATCCTCAGCTTCACCCTGCCACGCCCGACAATTTGAACTGCAGTATCATCTCGAGCATGACATCCCCACCATTATATTGCTCATATTCACAAAACCAGTGTCTATGAGGCGTCATGTGGTATGAAGCACCGGTATCGATTAACCATATATCCTTGTCTGACTGCGCCATACACGCAGCAGCCAAATACATATCTCCTGCATCGACCTCCTTTTTACCCGAGGATGATTCAGCTTCTTTCTTAAAAACTGGCTTGTTTTTACAGTCCCGCTTCACATGGCCCCACTCTTGACATCTCCAGCACTGTACCCTCCTCTCTCTACTCTTCGATCGCCCACGAGATTTGGATCTGGACCCTCTCTGATTTAGAGACTTCTCTGTCGGCCTTCCCCTAGCCGCCAATGCCTCTTTACCGGAATTTCCCGATCCCTTTCTTCGTGTCTCCTCCGATAATAAGGCAGAACACACACTTTCATACGATAATTCCTTGTCCCCACCACCAATCACCACAATCAAATTATCCCATGAATCCGGCAGTGAACAGAGTAGTATTATTGCCTTATCATCATCCTCGAACTTAACACCGATTGATACGAGTTGACTAATCAATGTGTTAAAGTTGACTAATCAATGTATTAAAGTTATACAGATGTGTAGAAAACGAGTCGCCCTCATGCATCCGAAGATTATACAGCTTTTTCCTCAAGAACGGCTTATTAACCAACGACTTACTTTGATACAGCGACTCTAATTTCTGCCACAAATCTCTGGCTGTAGGTTCGCTCATCACATTCGTTAGAATTGAGTCTGCGAGACAAAGCCGAATCAACCCCTTTGCTTTCCGATCAATCCGATTCCAGTCTTCAATCTCCTTCGGATCTGCCGGTTTGGAAGTTGAATCCCCATCCTTCACCGCTTCCTTGCCTATCACTACACCAGGTAGCGCAACAACAGGCCTTTCCGTTTCAATTGCTGACCAAAGATCTCGATCACAGAGTAGATCCTCCATCTTCATCTTCCACAGATCAAACTACGTTCCATCGAATTTTTCTATCTCAATTCGTGATCCTCCTGACATCTCGAATAAACCCTAATTTCTCGAACAACTCCGGTTTTGATACCAATTGAAGAGATATATCGAGAACCAAAACAGAACGATCACGAAGAAAACAGAGAAAATAGACGATGAACGAATTTACCGAGGTTCACCCTCCGAATAGGGTTACGTCCTGCAAAGAGACTTCACTATAATTTTTGGTTTACAGCTTCTCAACTCGTTACAATGATCAGAAAAATGAGCAAAATATATATATGCCCAAAACGGGCCCAAAACCTAAACCTATATGAAATCTCTTAATTTCGCACCATACGGGCCAGCCCAAACCCGTTAAGGTTTCGGGGGCGCTGCCCCCGAGCCCCCGCCCGCTCACCGGCGAGCGGGGCAGCCGTCTGCTGACCTGGTAGCGGAACCCCCGTCGGGGAGCGTTGCCCTCGAACCCCCGCCCGCTGACCGGGCAGCGGGGCACCCGTGTCGGGGGCGCTGCCCCCGAACCCCCGCATTCCGCACGCATGGGTCACATGTCGTTGGACAACACTTCAGTTTTCCTAAGCTCACGTGGGCGTACCCGGTGTGAGAAACAAGGATCCCCGAAGTATTCGCCAACTCCAACATAGACAGCATCAAGTTTCTTGTGAATTTGCGGTGCTTGTTATTGGAACGCTACCTCCGATTGAGAGAGATCCCCAACTCAATTGGGGAATTGAAATTGTTGACTCAACTGAACTTGAGTGGATGTTCGTGTCTTGAGGAGCTGCCGCATCAAATAGGTGAACTTGAAGAATTGAAAGAACTACTTCTAGATCAAACTATTTTACAAAAAATTCCTTCCTCCGTCGGTTCTCTAAAGAATCTAGAGATGCTTAGTGCCAATGATTGCAAATTATTGGATAGACTACCGGACTCAATAGGCTGTTTGGTGAATTTGTCAACCCTTATTTTATCAGGCTGTGTTGAGCTTACAGCACTTCCAAACAGCATCAAGTTTCTTGTGAATTTGCGGTGCTTGTTATTGGAACGCTGCCTCCGATTGAGAGAGATCCCCAACTCAATTGGGGAGTTGAAATTGTTGACTCAACTGAACTTGAGTGGATGTTTGAGTCTGAAGGAGCTGCCGCCTCAAATGGGTGAACTAGAAGAATTGGAAAAACTCCTTCTAGATCAAACTATGATACGAGAAATTCCTTCCTCCATTGGTTCTCTAAAGAAGCTAAAGACTCTTGTTGCCAGGGATTGCAAATTATTGCTAGTACTTCCGGACTCGATAGGCCGTTTGGGGAATTTGTCGACCCTTGTCTTATCAGGCTGTGTTGAGCTTACAGCACTTCCAAACGGCAGCAAGTTTCTTGTGAATTTGCGGTGCTTGTTATTGGAATGCTGCCTCTGATTGAGAGAGATCCCCAACTCAATTGGGGAGTTTAAATTGTTGACTCAACTAAAACTTGAGTGGATGTTTGAGTCTTAAGGAGTTGCCGCCTCAAATGGGTGAATTAGAAAAATTGAAGGACCTTATTCTAAGATCAAACTATGATACAAAAAATTCCTTCCTCCATCGGTTCTCTAAAGAAGCTAGAGATTCTTACTGCCGAGGATTGCATGGACTTCCGGACTCGATGGGCCATTTGGTGAATTTGTCGACCCTTGTCTTATCAGATAGCACGGGATTCCTCGTGAATTTAGGGTGCTTGTCATTGAGATGCTTGAGAGAGATCCCCCACTAAATTGCAAAATTGGAACTGTTGACTAAATTGGACTTACCATGGACGAGCATCACGGTATTACCCGAACCGATAAGGGATTTGCAAAATTTGAGAGTTCTGAAAATGGGTGATATTAGCACAGTTAAAATACCAGAAAGTTTTCGGAGGTTGGAAAACCTTGAAATTTATATATATGATAGTGCTCAAATGTTGGAGGGGAATTTCCAAGCATCCAAAATCATCAAAAAGCTTGGTTCTGGATTGGATTTTTATTTAAAATGAGTTGTTTGCGATTGAGGTTTTCCGTTTTCCTGCTGAAGTAGAAGCTGTAATGTCATTTCTGGTCTCTGTTTGAGCTGCGCATGTGGAAGTCTAGAACCTAACGGTGCTGTTAACATTAGTGTTGTCTGCACAGCTTCCTTAGATGGCTCTCTATCTCCTGCTGATGCTTGGAAGATCGTTAGAAGCAGCAGTGTTGAATCACTTGGTGATTCCCAATTTCCAGAAATTAAGTTAAGATTGTACAAGCAAGTGGGTTCATATGTAAATTCTTAGTCATTAAACTTCCTACTTCGTCTGGTGACAGTATTTAGGGCTGTGCTTCATCAGTAAAGCTAGTAGATGTTAGCCTGCTGATTGTTGGGTTAAGAAAGAGCTTAAAAGGTTGTTATCTTTGGGAAGTTGCTCCCAGATTTGGTTCGGATGTTTCTTCTACCTCCGGAAGTCTCAGGGTAAGGCTTTGCAATTATTCCAGTCGATTTTGCTGTCAGGATGATAAAGTTTGTATGAAGATGTTTTGATTTGAAGACCGAAGCAGCTGGTCACCAGGAGATCAGAAATGCTTCATAAAATAAACTAGTAAATCTTGGTGTTTGACCTCCTTTGGTCACTTCGGATGTTGTGATCAGAGTGCAATGGAATGCGACTATTATGCATTTGGAATTGTTTACATATTGGGATAATAAGTTCAACTGATGTTATTTGAGCGTGCTGGGAAGATGTATTGTGCATGTGGTTTGGAATAGATATGATAACTAAGGGTCTGTTTGTTTCGAGGAGAACATTTTTTGGGAAAATACTTTCATCATTTTTTGGCGTTTGGTTTGCTTCGAAAAATGAGTCAACGGAAAATATTTTTCTAGTCAACAGAAAATGTTTTCTTACCAAAGCTTAAATTCAGGAAAGTGATTTCCTCTTTGAAAGAAATGGAAAACGTCTTCTGAAGTATGAGAGCTATCGGCGTTTGGACTAGAAACGTTACGCTTGAGCACGAAAATCCCAACCTTGGTTCTCGAGTATCAACATTCAGGACTAGGTCTTGGCGACCGGGCTCGAGACCTTAGTGTCCAGGGCTCGGGCCCTTGGCGCCCATGCTCAGGTCCATCGAGGCTGAGCTCAAACCCTTGGTGCCCGTACCCAATACTCCAGCACCCGAACTTGGGTCAATAAAGGTCGTGCTCAGGTCACTGATGCTCGAGCTCTAGTTCTGATCCTCCGGCCCGAGTCTACAAAGGCCGTGCATATGTCCTTGGCGCTTAGGCTTGGGTCCTTAATTAATGAAACATTTGTTCTTATAAAAATATTTATTTAAAAAATTCGAAGTTTTATTTATATTTAATTTTTTAAAAATGATTTTTATAAAAAATTTCGAATTATTTATTCTTTCTTTTTCTTTTCATTCTTTTTTAAAATTTTCTTCCTTTTTCTTTTTCTTCTTCCTCGATCGATCGCTGGCCACGGCGAAGGTCGATGAACTCGCGGCAGCCTCTGGCAGGCAAGCTTGTGGCGAGCCTTGAGCTTGCCCTAGGCCAGCGAGGTCGTGGCCTTTGGCAGCAAGCTTGAGGCTTAGCCAATCTAGGCGAGCCCGGGCTCCACCGAGGCTGGCGAGCTCACGACTCGCTAGATCTAGGCAAGCTCGGGCTCGGCCGAGGCCGGTGAGCTTGAGCTCGCTTGTGGCCATCGTCGAACGATCCTTAAGCTCGCTGGTGGCCGTTGCCGACCGGTCGCCACGAAGGAAGGTGGAGAAAGAAAAGAAAAGAAAAGAAAAAAAGAAAAAAGAGAAATAAAAAATAATTAAAAATAAAAAAAATTCAATTGTTTTTGGCCTGAAATAAAGTCATGTGATTGAAATCATTTTGCAATGAAATCCAAACATTAGAAAACAATTTCTATCGTGTATCACCAAACAAAGGAAAACTATTGTTTTCTTGGAAAAAGATTTTCTAGAAAACATTTTCCTTTATCATTAAGTTTTCCACGAATATTTCTATTTCCGAGAACAATTTTTTTTCAGAAATAGTTTTTTATATTTCTATTCCCTGGACAAGTTTTTTAGCAGAAGAACGTGTTTGATAACTATACAAAATTTATATTCTTGAAAAAGAAAAAGAAAACAGAAAAGCGTTTGGTACAATCCTAAGATTTTTTGTGAAGTGGAATTTTTTTAAAAAAAATTTGAATAACTTTCTAGATTTTTCTAATTTTCTTTTCTTTTCTTTTCTTCCTCCCTTCTTCTTCATTCTCTAATCGGTCACTGGCCCTCATCTTTGGCCGGTCGCCTGCCATTGCCAACTAGAGGAGGAAGCAAGAAGGAAAAAAGAAAAGAAAAAAAAGAAAATGACCTTGTTTTAGAAATTGTTCTCAAGAACCAAAAAAAAGATTTTTTTTACTTCTTATTTCTGTTTCAATTCTATTATTTGGCTACTTTTCTATTCCGGGTAATAAAAAATTAACTGATGTTACCAAATGGATTTCTGTTCTTTTTTTATTCCGAAAAACAAAAGAACAGAAAAATAGAAAAAGCATGATGGTTACCAAACATGCCCTTAATTTCAAAAAGCAAATGCTCAACAATTAGTAATTGCTTCTTATTGTTATGGAAAACAAACGATCAAAAATAAAATAAAAAGAAGAAGATTGAGCTTACATGGTTTGGTCAGAGGGACCTACTCCCTAGGAAAAATAACATAGGATTCCAAACAATATAACAGAGATTATAACCATACTTGAGTCATTCAAATACTCTTAGCATTTCTCAGCCTTAATTACAGTCAATAACTTATACTATATTTAGCCCTCACAATTCATCATAAAACAATCTTTCAATCTTACAAATAAATTACACAAAATCTTACCCACAAGATTAAATTGGTTTTAACACTCTAATTGTTTCATAGGATAATTCATGAAAAAGCAGCCTCATGGATATTCTTCAAAAAGAAGATCCACTTCTTTAGAAAAGATTTGGATCCATAATAGGAATCCTACTCAAATTAGTAATCTTATTTTTCAACAATCTCCACTTTGGCTTGACATTTTGGCGTTGATTCCTAAATTTTAGTGATCAATTTGGTTGTTCTTGCGAAAGGTACACAAACTGAAATGACGAGTGGCATTTCGTTTCTCTATCTTAAACAGTGCATGTAATTCATTGCTTTATCCCTTTGAGCCTAAACAATCGAAAGAAGTTCTTTTTTATTAATCCTGTCAATAACCATCCCACACTGGGGCAGACTAGAGAGAAAGTTGACATTACAAGGTGAGAAAAATGAATAAAACTTTCTTACTCTTACTTGCATCAATCTTTGAGTGTCTTTATTGCAGATGAACTCAAAAAAGATTTTAAGTGCCTTAAAGTGATGAAGAACATTATTTCTCTATTGTATATACTTTTATCCATTGCATAGCTCTATTGAGCTTGCAAAATTCATTTATGAAAACCAAGTTGGTGATCATTCCCACATCAGGGCAAGGCAAATGAGTTACCATGTTGAAATAGCATGATCTAGAGCGTCAACCGAAAATGAAGACTTCGAGAGTCAAAAAAAGCTTTACTGCAAAGGAGCTAATGGCAACATAAATGCCAAAGTTTGGCTAGTCCATGAGTGCATTGGAGAGAGAGAGAGAGAGAGAGAGAGAGAGAGAGAGAGAGAGAGAGAGAGAGAGAGAGAGAGGAACAAGAAAAATGAGTGAAAGGATGTGTAAAAATCATCCCTAATGGAGAAGCTATGATCTCTCAAATTGCAAAAATGAGTGAAAGGATGTGTAAAAATCATCCCTAATGGAGAAGCTATGATCTCTCAAATTGCAAAAAGCAATTGTTGAACTCTCAAGACCGACAATGGAGCATCCACATGAGAGGACCTTGGTAAAAGAGAAGATTGGTAATGATGCCAAAGTGATTATCAACGTAAAACCTTTTTATTGATACCTAAATTTTGACGTTCCGTTTAGTAATTCATTACATAGAAAATTAAGAATTGATCAACCCTGGCCTCTAAACAAAAATAATAGCCATGTAATTGCATATAGTTTTTTAGGAGCATTCCCTATCATTAATTGCATTTGCATTGGAACGGCGGTAGCAAATGGACTCGAATTAATTGCGTGGACCGGGCTAGCAACTAGCAAAATTCGACCAATACAGGGAGGGATAGTGGCCGAAATTTCAAGGCCAAAATAAGGAGCTCTGAGCTTTAATTGACTGGGTTTAGCCCATCAAAGTTAAAAGGCTTGAGTTCAGCCATCTCTCTCGTTTCTCGTTCCTTGACCGAGAAAACTTGCCGAATTCAATTCCATATTTAGGTAGCGACCGCGTGTGTTCAGCCAGCCCGTCACGTGTCATCACCTCCGCGCAGCAACCTGCCGCGGCTCTCCACGGCGATGACGACCAGCTCTGCTGCCACTTGCTGCTAATTGTCGCCACCTGCTGCTTCGCTCAACCAGTCCTGCTCCGTCAACACCGGCTCCTTCTCGACATTAGCCACTCCTGGTGTTGCGTCTTGTCGTTGCACCGCATCCATTGTTGTTACAACGAAGTCGTCCCCCGTGATCAGCCGTCTTGCTCTTGAGCGTCCAGCAGCGATCCCGATTTCTGTCCAACACCAGCGATCGTCCCTCTTTTACTGACTCACTGCCCGGCCCCAAGCAGTGCTCACAACAAGCTCCAGTAACTCAGGCCGACTCTTCTCGATTTTTGCAGGATCTTCGACACGATACAGAACACACCCTAGGGCTGGTGAATACAAAAAAAGAAGAAGAAAACAACTCGCCTCCACTTCTCTGCAACACTCACGATGTACAAGTCGGTACAAGGAGACACAGAGATATTGGGCAGATCGGTGACCAAAAAAAGAAAAGTGTGGGCACAGACACAGATTGACTTCTCCAGTGAAAGAGAGCATGCACGAGGGAAATAAAGGGGCAAAAGAACTATGGAGCAGCGTCCACCAAAGACACGAACAGGAGAGACCACAATCTTTGTTGACTGCTGCAGCAACCCAAGCAGCGGCACCTAGACCTTCTCTCTTGCAGGTTTTGACCCGATTTTCGGCCAGCGATTTGCAAATCCCTTTTTCCCATTGGTGATCACTGCAGCGGCTCCTTGCCTATGACTTGAGCACAGCCGTGCCTTGGCCGAGACACCATCCTCGAGCAGCCACCGAGAAGTTGTTCCCAGCGTCATCGAGCCGTGCCATCGCGGCTGTCCTTGGCTGAATTACACCGGTTGAGACTTCGTACGTGCCGAGCTTCACCGCGAGCAACCAAGGCTGAGTGCCACCTCTCCGACGTGATCAATTGTGTGACACCACCACCGGCCATCCACTGTGAACCACTGTGAACCTTGTCCTTGCGGAGGCACCACCGCGAGCCACCACCATTCCCGTGTAACGTCCATCGTCCCGATTTGGAAACAATACCCGCAAATTAGGTAATTATCCGGTCCGAAATTGCTTCAAATATTTTGTTGTCTATTCTGTTGATATTGTAATCAAATCGAATATTTAAGTGACAATGCATGTCCTATAAGATGCCAAAAACACCCGTTAAGGTAGGAAATTTTCCTAATTCAATATCGTGCATATGAACAACAATCTAATCTCAACCATAAGATATGATTCCTATTTGTTCGGAAAATCTTCAATCCTATCCATAACCGTAACTTTTTTTTTTTTCGCTTACTTAAGAGCTACAAATTTGAAAAATTGATCACTCAAGTCCATCCGCGATTTGTGTGGCCGGAAAATCCGACGGGGCGTGCTAGCAAGCTAAAATCAGCAATTGAGAAGCTAATGACGTCGCTTACTCATCTAATTAAAGAACTCTAGCCTTACTTCAACAAATTTGGGGCAAAATCCAATTCTTATCTTCGAGAATCCTAACCCTAACCGAACCCAAACCCTTATTCTTCAAATTGGGGCAAATCATCTCATCAAATTTTTAGTCTCTGTTCAGTGAGAGAGGATGACAAGCAAGAGCTCACTCGAGAAGCACTAATTTTAGAGAGAGAGAGAGAGCTTCTATGTTGGACTTCCATTTATTTTTACAAATTCCATGTCAATATGGAAAATTTAAGTAAAAATCCATGTATGATGATTTGTCGGAAACAACACTTAATGAACGATTTTACACCAATATAGCATTTAGGTGAGTAAAACAAAGTTATGACATTTAAGTGAACGTCATATTGAAGTTATGCACTCATGCTATTCTTATCCCTAAAAACTTTATGTGCTCCTCGGAAAGTATAGTTAACCGAATTCTTCCAAGTTCTTGTTTATGGTGATTGTACGAATTTTTTTGGGTTGACTAATTTTTGATCCATAAGTTATGGTGATGGCAATTTAGTCCATATATTTTTTAAGGGATATGTGCACTAGAAGTCCTAAAACTTATCACTAAAGTGCAATTGAGTCCTAAAACTTGTAAAAAGTGCAATCAAGTCCTAAAACTTGTCAACTTTATTAAATTGAATCCTAAAGTTAACACCGTCAATTTTTCTAACAGAAAATGGTGACGTGGCATATTTAAATTAATTTCTCTCTCTTACATGGCATTTATTTTTATTTTTTCATTCAAATGTCATTTAAATTAAATAAAAAAAACTAAAAAAAGCTAAATTTTT
The DNA here is from genome assembly GCA_031216285.1 of Syzygium syzygioides. Lineage (NCBI taxonomy): Eukaryota > Viridiplantae > Streptophyta > Magnoliopsida > Myrtales > Myrtaceae > Syzygium > Syzygium syzygioides. The sequence goes on from CM062249.1 coordinate 29,596,003, forward strand.
ATTTAAAAACAACAAAGAACAAAAAAAAAAAAAAAGGAACGAGGAGGCCTTGCCGGTTGTACACTGCCGCTATTGCTGTTGCCCATCGCCGGAGTGGTTAGCGACTCCAGTGACCTTCGACTGCCTTGGGTGAGGGCAGCCAGCGCTCGCCAACCCCGAGTGAGGCCTTGCCGGCCCCAAGCGAGGGCCAGCGACCCTCGCTAGGCCTAGTGAGCTTCGCTGGCCCTCGCCTGGGGCCGACGAGGCTCACTAGGCCTTAGTGGGGGCGGGCAGCTCCCAGATTTGGGCGAGCCTCGAGGGCCCCAGGTGAGGGTCACCGGCCGCAAGGGTCGGCGTCGCCTAGATCTAGGCAAGCCTTGTTGGCCCTTGCCTGGGCTAACAAGGCCTTGCCCTAGGTCGGTGAAGGCCGGCCACCCTCACCCAGGGCCGGCGATGGGCGGCGGTGCCAGCACCCTACCAGCAAGGCCCCCCTTCTTTTTTTTCCATTATTGTTTTTTTAAATAAAATATTAGCTTCCTTTACTTTTTTTAATCCAATTTAAATAATATTTAAAGAATAATAATAATAAATGCCATGTAAGATAGAGAAATTGATTTAAATATGCCACATCAGCATTTTCCGTTAAAAAAATTGAAGGTGTTAACTTTAGGACTCAATTGAACAAAGTTGACAAGTTTTAGGACTTGATTGCACTTTTTACAAGTTTTAGAACTTCTAGTATAGATGTCCCATTTTTTAATGTTGACAATAGTGGTCCTGCGCATTGTTTAACTTCTGGTGACGGATGTTACACATAATGCAAGGAACACAAGGAAAGGGGAGGCCGGGGCACCGATAGTGGCGGTGTTGTTTAATTAGCTCAAGCACGCTGGGATTTCGCCAGCAACCTTGAGTTCATTGTAGCTAAAACAGAGCACAACAAAGAATACACACGGATCTCAAAAAGGAATCCTCTCTCAAGGATTTTTGAAGTTCCGTCAGTGATCCTTCTCCATCGCTCTCCAGACGTTGTCGCCACTGTCGATCGATACCATCCATTGCTTTCAAGTCTCACCGGCCGTCCCTGTTTTTCTGATCATAGTGTTTAAAGTGTCTCATGCTCGCTCCATCCTTCACCGATGTTGATGACCAGCGCTTGATGTTTTGCTTCAACCCACGACATCTTTCCAATCTAAGGTACTCAAGAACAAGGCTGCCCTTCAAAGCATGACATCTTTGCTTCAAAATTGTCGAGCAAGGCTTGAATGAGAGAGAAAGAGAAATTAAATTACTTTAGTGTGGCGTCGTTTTGTTATTAAAGGCCACTTCATCATCCATTTGGACATTATTTTTTATGAAAAGAGACATCTAGACGTCAACATTTAATTAAAAAAGTCATGTCATATTTTTAGTTGGAATTTGTCACCAGAAGCATTTAAGTGGTTGTTTTTCCTCCAATTTGAATTTAAGTAAGTTGGTGAAAATTTTTGGTATTCCAATTTCCTTTGTTTCTGGTTCTATTTAAGCAACGAAATTTCCACAGATATTTTCTTCTTCCTAGGCAGGTATCGCCATGGATTCTCTTGTGCATTATAATATCCACAGCACAAAGGCAACCACTGTAAGCGCGGGTTCCTGCTCCCAGTCAATGAATTACCAATTTACATATAGCTTGACAAGTTTGCATTATTGGTGCCGTTCTGGTTGACAGCTGGTTTAATTAAATAAATCAAACCAGTAAAGAAAGAATTGCCAAACTGAGACCTTGACCTCTTCTAATCATCACTCGCCAGATTTTCTTTTGTGGCCCCTAAGAAACAGACACACTTTACTTTATACTAAGGGAACACAAAGAGGGATTTCAAAAAAAATATATAGTGGAATAGGAACAAGACTGTAACAATGCCCGAAGTACCTGAGGAAATTGCTAGGATGGAACACACACCAAATTTGGCCCGATTCTCCCGAAATATCCGGTTCAGGGGTTCAAGTCACTCACAAGCCTCCTAACCTCATGATCACGATCACGATCACGATCACAATCACACGTCTAAGTCTTCTTCAATCATATCTTAGACTTCCCCGGTCAACGTCCTCATCTTCATCATCATAACACACATCATTACTACAGTCGCATGCTTTTGTAGACCTTTTATAGCTATAGTCCACTTCCATATTCAACTAGCCTTGAGGGCTAGTGATAGCAAATGTTTCCAGTGGACATAAGTATTTTCTTATTAGCTAGAGATCCACGTGAGAAAAGAAAAGCAAGTTTTTTTTGACTATTTTTGTATGTCTAACGTTACTCTCGTGAGGAATTAGAAAGTGATAAAATGTCAACCTTTAGTTATGTTACTTTGCTATTGTCGTTTGTCCTTCGCATACAATGGACTACTCTACTATTCCACGGGACTATTAGGGCCCATTTGATATCGTGCCGAATAGTAAAAATTTCTGTTTTTTTGTTCTCAAATTCAGTTTGAGAACAGAAATATATTTGTCAAAATTTTTATGCTCGGGCATAATTTTGCAAAAAATTAATCCCAGAATCAGTTTTAGAACAGAATCAAGAAAAAAAAAAGTAGCTTCTTGATTTTGGAACAATTTTTCCGGAACTGATTCTTCTTGGTTTTCTTCTTTCTTTTTTATTTATTCTTCATCTTCTTCCCGGCCCACTGCCAGCCTGCCACAGGCGACCGGCCACTGGCGATCGGCCAGGGCCAGCGAGGGTGGCCCTCGCCGCCCCCGGCAATGGCGAGGTCGGCCTTGCCCAGATCTGGCGAGGCCGACCTCACCGTCACCATCCCCCACGACGGTAAGGTCGGCCTTGCTAGATCTAGGCGAGGTCGAGCCTCGCCCAGGCATAGCGAGGCCAGCGCCGGCACTGGCGACCGAATAAAAAGAAAGAAATATTAAAAAATTCAAAATATTATTAATAAAAATAAATTTTGTGTAGTTACCAAATGCATTTCTGTTCTTTTTCTATTAAAAGAATAGAAATTTTGAGCAGTTACCAAACACCTTCAAATGCTTAGAAATTATTCTCGAGCACAGAATAAAAAAGAATTATTTCTGATCAGAATCTGTTCCCGGGCACAGAATGGTTGCCATGCGCACCCTTAAATTCTCAAGTTCTCGCCATACCAAAGTATTAACCAATTTTCTATGGTAGGAAAACTCTAAAGGTGGTCCAATTACATAAAAGAGTCTTCGAAGATATTTGAATCCATAACCATATTCAATAAATCATAAGTTGATGTTGAATCTTAATCAACTGAACAAGTTAGCTATCCCCGTAAATAAGGTTGAAGTTTATAATTTTGCCTATGGCTTGTGTGATTTTTATTAGAACTATTATATTGTGCAGAAATCTATTATGAAGCTATTGGCACCCTAAAAAGGCCAAACTTGGAAATCAAATAGCTCAAGTTCGTAAGATGGAAATTGAAAGTGCGACGGACCACTACTTATAGGAGAGTAAACGTACCGTCTGCACCGCATATTTTCCCAAGAAAATCATTTAACTTGCTTACCTAGTATATTGAGAAAATCGTGAATCTCACTTGGTAGGTTTGCCAACTCACGAGTGGGACTCCTTAAATTAGAGAAAATCAATAAACTAGCCAAAATAAAATTAAGGGAATTACAAAGAAACTTATTAGCATTATTAATATAAAAAGAAACTGTTTAAATATCTTTAATTTAAGAGAATATATATATATATATATATATATATATATATGATTACTATAAGCAACAATACCAGTACAAAACATTTTTTACACTTGCAATCGTGAAAGAGAAGTATCCAAGAGCTGAAAATTTGTCAAAATTAAAACTCGAATACGAGTTAGTATCTTAACTATACTCATGTATAAAATTTTTCATATCACCACTGTAGAAAGTAAAATTTATAATAATATAAACATATTACTTCTAAGATTTTATGTCAAGTAACACATATCTGTGTGCATCTAAGTCAAAAGAGACTGCTAAACGTTTTTTTAACATCCCCATGATTATAGCTTCAAATGTCCAGTTACCTAAAGGCTAAAGGTCTATTAAATATATGTAAGCCACATGAACCCGTTAAATCCAACCCTTTTGGTTTGTATAAGTTATCCTAGCACAGAGTAGTATGTACGTAATTAGTGAGATTTGAACGAATGGCTTCCAGTTCCTAAATTGGAAATTCTCCGGTTTCCCAAATACACTAACCATGAGAAAGAGAGACTGATTTGTATTACAATGTTTAAGTGAAAGAATTTTTGCTGTTGAGTATGTTAATACTTCATAAAATACTGATTGAAAGTCAACGATATAAGTTATCCATGGATAAGATAACTACTTTCGTTTTCTATTAATTCCTAAATATCATTATTTTCCTATTTAGAGCGATACTCAACCTTTAAAAATTGTAGTTCAATTTTCCATAGAGTTTTTAATTGGCTTGAATAATATGATGAGATCTATTTCTGTAAATATAAACCAATGCTCTCTCTCGACATTTTCCTTTCCTTCCGATTGCTCAATCCATGAAAAATGAAACATGTGATCCAAATAGATGGAGTGCAAGAATAACTCGTTGTGTTGCTCATATTTTATGGGGAATTTCAGTGAAAACCTTGTTTGCTTTCTTCTAACAAGATCTTGCTTTCATTTAGTTTGCTCATAAGTTTTTGGAAGCGAAAGGTTACTAGCCACAAAAAAAAAACGAAAAAAAAAAGAGATAAAAACCTGCGGAGCAGGACAGTTGACAAAGGATAAAGTTTCTTTCCTTTTTCAATATGTCTCAATAAGATAAAATTTCCCCTTATAAGTAAGAATTGAAATATTTATGGAAGAAGCAATTAGGTGAGTGCATTGCCCAAATCACCGTTTCTAATATGGATATATAAGATGAAATAAGGCGGTGGGAAAGAGACTACGTTTATCATTTGGCCAAATTCATCCCCAAGTTCAATTGCCTTGTGCTCGAATTGAAATACAACATAAATTATTGTTGCCTGTAATTGAACTCTAATTCTATTTGACAGGCATGCAGCAGAATTGGGGAAATGGGATATCAAAAGGGTTTTCCGACTTAAGATCTCAAGAAGCAAAATTGCATAGCGAGTACTAACAGCTAAATGCTTGCTGAAAAAGATATAAGTATTAAGGATGACATATTTCTTGGTGTTATTCTTAGGACAAATCCTCCGCTCTTGCTCCCCATGGTCCATCAGAATTAGCGACTCCGCAATTTGAACATAACAGAATAGTAAACACTTTGATTTGGAATCTCATGATTGATCTTCCTTTTCCAGGGCCGCTGCTATTATTTTGAACCATCCTCTGAATATCTACAAATAAATCTCCAAAATTCATATTCAAAACCGAATAGAAGATCATGAAAAAGCGTGGTCAACTAGAGAAGGCAAATGACATTCTACCCTGTTCAATGGATCCTAGTCAAAGCAGGTGTGCCATATCCAAGTCGCTCCCATGATTATAGAGAATAGCCTCGAGACTACAATATGATTTTTCGTATGTTCAATTCCGAACATTCTCTTAGCTCAAATCCCAGGAAATGTTGTTACTGTTGATGTTTAGAGTCAGAGAGAAAACAACGACAAAGTGTTTGTTGTATGATATGTATTTATAGGAGTGACTAATTACAGAAAGGGTACAGATAAAAGCATAATCACATAAATACCCCATAATACATATAAATTACACATTAATAGTTACTACTGTTTTTTCTTTCCAGTTTCTCATCGGTTCTTTGTTTTTTTTCATCAATACCGCTGAAGAATTACATTTTATTTCAGTAGTACTCAAAAAATAGAGAGAAGGAATCTGTAAAATTTTAACTCTGGCCAATATTCGGCTTATGCGGCCCAAAGCTAACCAAAACGAAATAGTAGTCTAAGCCCATCTAATTGCACTTGGAGCCTCATGGACCATGGAAGTTGTCAGCCTTATGATCAGACAGATGTACATGAAAGTCATCATAAGCTAATGCCTCATGGCGGGCCACAGCCTAAACTTGTGTAAGATGTACTGCTCATGGTGGCCACTCTGACTTCGTCAGATATAAGTCTCATTTCTCGAAGGATCAAGTCCATTCACCATCACTTGTTTTGGCATATTATGCAGTAGAAATTCACGTCCACTCCAACCCTTAAACTAATAAGTTATGAAGTGACTAGACATATAATTGGTTTACATAATTTATCCGATAAGGATTTTGTTGTTTTAACACCCTCAAACGTTCGTATTCAACATCATGTCACAACCAATTGCAATTTTTTTTTCCAAATTTGAAAATAATTGCGGTTCTTGTTAGAGACTTGTGATGAAGTTATTACATACGATACTTCCTCACTCGAGAGTCAAGACCAGACATAGAAGTACAACAAAAGTTTAGAGATCGAGATCAACCGCGGTGCTTCATTTTCAGGAATCAAAACTCCCAATATGTTCATGCTTCGAAGGAGGAAGGGCACAATCAGATGAAAGAGGAAATGCATCATCCGGTTTGCGGGCCTTCTCTAGTGGGAAACAAACAAAGTCTCAACAGATGAAGAATGAAAAAATAGAAGAGCAGAAATCTATTGTTTTGTGCCGAAAGTACCGGCTTTACATATGACAAATTTCAATAAGTGATGATAAATGATAATAGAGCCAATAATTTTCAACACGATATGAGCAGTTAAGAGTGTTCGGATTAAGCTCAAATGGGTTGGTATCATAAACGGATCAACCCATTTAAACAAGAATAATAAAAGCGTCATTTTGGGGTTGACCCTTTTAACCCGTTTACGGCATGCCAAGACGGTATAATTTATTGATTTCTAAAATAAATTCATGTTTAATATTTGATAATTGCATGCTAGGGTTGGAAATTTGATATTCTACAAGTTTTCGATTTTTTATCTTGAAACTGGGCTTTCATCGATTTCGGCCGCGCTCGGATCAAACGGATTCAGTTTTCTCCTGCCCAAATAATGATGATCAGGCCTATGGACCGGGTCCAAAAAAGTCAAGGCTCAGTCTTGTTGAAGAACCCTCAAGACTTGCCCACTTAACCGATGAATTTCACCTTGACACATTAGGGAAAGATTCTTATACACTTCGAGGAGAAGAATATAACTCAATACAATTGCAATGCTTGAGCTGCGACACTCTGAGAAGTTCTAGTCGAATTATGGCTTCGTCCAGAACGTGTTCTAAATTGACGGAAGATTTTGTAGGATCATTTCTATTTGTTCTAAAAGTTTAAATTATTAGATAAAAACATGATTCAACGATTAAATATTCTAACATTAGTATTCAGCACAAGATGTAATTAGCATTCCCTCACTTTAACATCTCGCAAAAATGATGGTGAATTGCAGTGCTGTCATGTATGCGAGAAGGAAAGAGTCCAATGACTAGATTTCTTATTGTTTGACATGCATTATCAAGCTCATATTACCTTCGTGAATCCCCGAGTTCCTTCCCCATTTCGAAAATATTTATATGCACATGAAAGGCAAGTAGTTAATTTTTGAGATTCCGTTCAGTCACTTGGCGATCTGAACACAGAATATGAGGTATGTAGATGACTTTTATGATCCTTGGAAGCTCCTGAGCCCCGTAAGTGGCCTATCCAATCATTAGGGACTAACTGCAATCTCATGTGGTACGTACATAGATTCTCGAAAGCTTGCAGTATCCAATATTCACGAGTTGTGACTGACAGATATCCAAATAAGCACATGATGTTAGACAAAAGCTCAAGTCTCTTAGCTTCAGGTTCGATTTGCCACTTACTCTACTTTCATCAGCATTGCAGTTCATACGGTGCAGATTCAAATATTAACCCCTTTTTATAGTGTTTCATTTCTTTGTATGTGTATTGTATCGGCTGAAACCTTGTGCATGCTTATAGTATCTGCATGCCATTTATTTTCAGTTATCTTTATTCTTTTGTTTGTTGGCGAATATGCAATCTATCTAAGGTTTCAAATGAGAGCTGCAATGCTAAAATTCGCGGTAAAATGGAAACATTTTCCGTGGAATGGTTCAGAGATAGTAGCGGTTGATCGTGAATCTATTGACTGGAGAACAGACGTAATTTGGAAAGTCCAGGTCGTTTCCTTTTTTTTTTGGATTGATTTTCTGTTTATTTGTTTTGATATGATGTGCAGAATGTATTGATGAACCCTTTGCTATTGTTGGTATCACACGGAGTTTAGTTGGTGGTTTTGAGTCTTTTGACATGTTTCTTCTTTCTAGAATTAAATAATGCGACTCGGTTTAGTCGGATTAGTTGGTGCATGGGGAACGTTTTTGGTCCCAAAGGCGCGTTTTCTTGTTAAATAAACAGAGTTAGGTGGACTAATACTTTTAAGGGAAAAATACCACGAAAACACTCCAAACTTTGCAAACTGTTACACAAATATCCTAAATTTTTTTATGTCAACCCTAAACTTGCCTACTATGACACAAATACCCTCAACCTTTTTTTGTGTCACGGAAAAATCCAAATTTATACATGTGTGACATATATATCATTTATTTCAGTTTAATCTAGTAAGTTCGGGGTTTTTTATGACACAAAATAAGTTTGGGGTATTGGTGTCACAAAGAGCAAGTTTAGGATTTTTAGTGATAAAAAAAAAGTTGGGGGTATTTGTGTCACAATTGGCATATATAGTTTAAGGTTTTTTGTGGTATTAACCTATATTAAGGGAAGGATTGGAATTTTTTGCTTTCGTCCTTAAACAAAAGGGGAAAAGGATGGAGTTCAAATGTCCGAGTTTAGAGTCACCTCCCATTATGCAATCATAGTATGAATAAGTGGAGAAGTTCCCACACATTGAATTCTCGTTGAAGGATGCGTGTGTACAAAAATACGTTCTAAAAGACAAGAGCGTTATTTGAATAAATTTAAATAGGGAAAAAATTAGAACAAGTGAGGATGATTAAATTGACCTTTTGGAATCTAGTTAAATTGATTACAGCATGTGGATATTGATGTCGGACTCTTGAAAATATTATCTTGTTAATTATTTAGTTGACATATAGTTATTATTTGTTTTTTGATCTGGTATAATCTATTATATATATAAAGTAAGGAGAACCTCATACTTTTAGGGGATCTCAATCATTTTTTTCGAATCTAAAAAATCATTTATTACTTTTAGTACAAATGTTGATTCGATTTTTATATTTGTAAGTTAATAATTCTATGTAATCTCTTACATATCTTAACATCAAAATTTGAATCTTTTCTATCCAACAACAACCTTACTAGAAAAAAATCAGATTTTGAAATAGGTGCGTATTCTTTTGTATTTTTATCAATAATTTCTTTCCATTATTTAATAATTCAAATGTCTAGTAACAAAATGATTTTGTTTAATCTTTCAGATTTTAATTTTTTGCATACATGCAGCGTGTGTGTACATTCACTGGTGATTGCTATCGATAGTTGTTCTGGTTTTTTCAACAAATATAGAAAAGAACTAATTATTGGTCTATTGTAATGTTCACTACAAAAAAAGTTGGTTTTAGCGATGAATTTTGCCACGAAAAATTTGGCAAAATTCATCGCTAAACGAATTTGCGACGAAATTAGCGACGGAAAAAAATTCATCGCTAATAGGCCGTCGCAAAATTTGCGATGAAAAAAAATTCGTCGCTAATTATTCGTGGCAAAATTCGTCGCTAAATATTCATGGCAAAATTCATCACTAATTTGCCATGAACTATATTCGTAGCAAAATTCGTCGCTATTTTTTTCAAATTTTTTTTTTGGTCACGAAATTGCGATGAAATATTTTCGTGACAAAAATCATTGCTAATTATTTGTGGCAAAATTTATTGCTAATTTGCGATGAACACATTTCGTGGCAAAATTCATGGCTAATTTCCGATCATTTTTTTTTTCAGTTTTTTGCGATGAACTTATTCGTGGCAAAATTCGTGGCTAATTTGCAACCATCTTTTTTGTTATTTTTTTTGCGACGAACTTATTCGTGGAAAAATTCGTGGCTAATTTGCCACAAATTTTTTTTTGGTCAGTATTTTGCGACGAACTTATTTGTGGCAAAATTCATCACTAATTCGCCACAAAAAATTTTGACTTTTGCCATGAATATTGTTCGGAAACGAATTTGGAGATGAATTTTAATGAATAATTTAGCAACGAAGTCTGAGATGAATGTTGTTTATGGACAATTTCGATTTGAACTCTAATTAATAGCAATTATAGAAATTATGTTTAACATTAATAGAATCACAGTCAAGACAAGAACAAACACAAAAAAGAAAGAAATGGAACAATGTTGCAAATTTGTATGAAAAATCCTTGAGAGGATCCAACAAAATCAACTGCTTCAAATCAAGTTCGCTCTGTTGTTGCAAACTGTTGATCTTGCCAAGAAGTTCTTTCACGTAGTCACGTAGTCTATAATGTTTTCCAAGAATCGAAGTCTTGTCCATTTGCAGCGCAAACATCACAATATCAAACTCCTAACCTGACATTTTTTTTTCTTATCTATTCAACAGCAGAAGCATAAAGAATGATAGAAGTACCTCTTGCATTAACTTAGTGAACCCAGGGCACAATTCTCTACGAATTGACTCGTCAAATATCTAATACAAAGTAATATCTTGTAAAGCCACCGAAAGTGGTCTCTAATATGTCAAGTCATGCCTAGTTTGTAAAGACGAAAACTGGAATAGACTGCCAATCCTTAGGAAGACCGTCATTAATCATTCCTAATTACATACATGGCAAAATTCACTTTTAACAATTCCGAGTAATACAAATAATAGATAATAACACAATATGGCATCATGATCATTCGAAAGATTCTTCAAAGAATTAGTACCAAGTAATTCAGATCCTAGCAACTTTGTTCCTAGAATGCACGTGCGTGCATGAACAAGGGAGAGAGATAGCCGAGCATTAGCTTGATTAGTCCATTGTCTCTCATGTACATATGCAAAAACAGTTGTTGAACTTTTAACAAAATCGACACATGTGCATTGAACAAATGCAACAACTAATAACTTGTCCTATAAATAAATAGATAATGCTTGCTTACCCTCGAGTTTGGAAATTTTAACTAGCAAGGATCATCATCAGTGGCTTCATCAGCATCATCATCAGCAATCTCATTAGTGGGAGGTACAGGAGGAACGTCATCGTGATCAAGGTTGAGGTGTCACATGATCAATTGCAAATGTTGTTTCACTCATCTTATTTCTTTGTCCTTCTGTACAAGTAAATGTTTCGGTTGGTTCAATTCTTGGGGTCATTTGCTCCTTGTGTTGTGTCCTCCTTCAAAAAGCCGCATTAGAGGATGAAGTTACAGCAGCCAGCGTTATGTATATCCTTGACAAGGATCCCATCCCAAATATTTGACTTTTTCTCATTCCATCCAATGCCTCCACCCATAATGCCATACTGTCAACCAATGGCTCAGACGCAGCAACACTATCACCATCACCTCTAACAGCAGCAATGCTCATTACAAATTCATTATATTCGTCCTACATTAACAATATAGATGAAAATAAAAAAAACTTTATATATATAAATACAAAATATAACCTTACATATCTTAATAGCTGTTGCTCGATTGTCAGTCCATGTCTTATCTTTTTTCTGAAATATGCGTTCAAATGTAACTATAAATGCCAGTTCCGTCCCCAATTCATTTGCCTACAAAATATAAATATAAATGAGTAATCATTGAATTAACTTACAACATATTTAACAGACTTACCATTCTTTTTCTATGCTCCCCGATGTTAATAGAGCCCTCAGCATATGTGGCAGACCCTTCACTAAAACTAAAAGCTCGATTTTTCTTATTTATTTCACTGATTTGCTTATGCTTTTCGGTGTCCCAAGTTCTCTTAATTTCCGCACAATTGTCAGCTGTAATAAAATCCGGCTTTTCTTGGCTTCTCTTTGCTCTATTCATCACATTTCGCATGTGATCACTTAGGCGTGTGTGGGCATTTTTTTTTTATGAAATTCGTGGCTAAATCCGTGGTAAATTTGCCACGGATTTAGCCACAAATTTCATAAATAGGCTAGTAGAAGTGAAATTCATGGCTAAATCCGTGTCAAATTTGCCACGGATTTAGCCACAAATTTCATAAAAAAATTACTTAACAGTGTGTGGGCATTTTTTTTAAAATTCATGGCTAAATCCGTGGCAAATTTGCCACGGATTTAGCCACGAATTTCATAAAAAAATGACTTAGGCGTGTGCGGGTATTTTTTTAAATTCGTGGCTAAATTCGTTGCAAATTTCCCACGGATTTATCCACGAATTTCATAAAAAAAATGACTTAGACGTGGCGGGCATTTTTTTTTTCAAATTCGTGGCTAAATCCGTGGCAAATTTGCCACGAATTTCAAAAATAGGCTAGTAGAAATGAAATTCGTGACGAAATCTATGGCAAATTTGCCACGGATTTCATAAAAAAATGACTTAGGCCTGTGTGGGAATTTTTTTTTGCCACAGATTTAGCCACGAATTTCATAAAAAAAATAACTTAGGCGTGTGTGGGCATTTTTTAAATTCGTGGCTAAATCCATGGCAAATTTGCCACGGATTTTGCCGCGAATTTCATAAATAGGCTAGTAGAAATAAATTCGTGGCTAAATCCATGGCAAATTTACCACGGATTTAGCCACAAATTTCAAAAATAGGCTAGTAGAAGTGAAATTCGTGGCTAAATCCGTGGCAAATTTGCCACGAATTTAGTCACGAATTTCATAAAAAAATGACTTAGGCGTGTGTGGGCATTTTTTTTTTTCAAATTCGTGGCTAAATGCATGGCAAATTTGCCACGAATTTAGCCACGAATTTCATTAAAAAAATGACTTAGGCGTGTGCGGGCATTTTTTTTCAAATTCGTGGCTAAATCTGTGACAAATTTACCACGGATTTAGCCACGAATTTCATAAATAGGCTAGTAGAAATAAATTTGTAGCTAAATCCGTGGCAAATTTGCCATGGATTTATCCGCGAATTTCATAAAAAAAAAACTTAGGCGTGTGCGAGCATTTTTTTTAAATTCGTGGCTAAATCCGTGGCAAATTTACTACGGACTAAGCCACAAATTTCATAAAAAAAATGACTTAGGTGTGTGCGGGCATTTTTTTTCAAATTCGTGGCTAAATCCGTGACAAATTTACCACGGATTCAGCCACGAATTTCATAAATGGGCTAGTAGAAATAAATTCATAGCTAAATCCGTGGCAAAATTCGTAGCTAAATCCGTGGCAAATTTAGCCACGAATTTCATAAAAAATGACTTAGGAATGTGCGGGTATTTTTTTTTTAAATTCGTGGCGAAATCCGTGGCAAATTTGTCACAGATTTAGCCACGAATTTCATAAAAAATGACTTAGGCGTGTGTGGGCATTTTTTTTATGAAATTCATGGCTAAATCCATGGCAAATTTGCCACGGATTTAGCCACGAATTTCATAAATAGGCTAGTAGAAATAAATTCGTGGCTAAATCCACGGCAAATTTGTCACGGATTTAGCCACGAATTTTATAAAAAAATGACTTAGGCATGTGTGGGCATTTTTTCGAAATTCGTGGCTAAATCCATGGCAAATTTGCCACGGATTTAGCCACGAATTTCATAAACAAATGACTTAGGTGTGTGTGGGCATTTTTTTGAAATTCGTGGCTAATTATGTGGGAAATTTGCCATGGATTTAGTCACGAATTTCATAGAAAAATAACTTAGGCGTGTGTGGGCATTTTTTTTAAATTCGTGGCTAAATCTGTAGCAAATTTGCCACGAATTTGCCACGGATTTTGCCACGAAATTTTAAAAAAATTGACTTAGGCGTGTGTGGAAATTTTCTTGAAATTCGTGGCTAAATCCGTGGCAAATTTGCCACGAATTTCAAGAAAATGAATTAGTTGTGTGTGTACATTTTTTTTCAAATTCGTGGCTAAATTTGCCATGGATTTAGGCACGAATTTCATTTCTACTAGCCCATACACGCCTAATTCATTTTTTGCCCCACAATAACGTTTCAGTAACAATAATAGCAATAATAATAATCAACAACAACAACAGAAGCAGCAGCAGCAGCAACAACAACAACAACAACAATAATAACAATAACAACAACAATACTAATAATTACGACAACAACAACAATAATAAATATGACAACAACAATAAACTCTTGTCAAAATAAAAATAATAATAATTACGACATAATTAGTAAAAAATCTAAATCTTTATTTTCACCTTCGTTTTCATCTTGATCTTGATCTTCTTCATGAGCATCATCGTCATCGTCATCATTATCATCACCATCATCATCTTCAGTCTCAAAATCAGATGCTGCAACACCTTCTAAATTTGATTCTCGAATTTCAATTAGATTTACATCATCATTGCTCCACATGGATCTCGTAGAGTTGGAATGTTATATTCCTCAGTTTGAATCGTGTTACAAACTTTCTCTTGTTGATATGTTGTATCCTTCCAGTGTTCCTCGATTTTTCTTCGTGCTTTGGTTTTACGTACGGCCCACAAATCAGCTTTATCATGTTTCAAACTAGGATATAATGCATAATATACTTGAATTGCTTGTTGTGCCAACACAAATAGTTCGTATTTCATATATGTTTTCTTGTGATTTATTTCAACCAAATTAAACTTCGTATGCACCTCCATTCCTTTGATGGGGTTGAACCACATGCACTTAAATAACACAACCTGCATTAATGGTCCGGGATACTCTATCTCCATAATTTCATCCAACAAGCCATAAAAATCATCTTTTGAACTACCACTATTGGATGACTGAACACACACACCACTATTCATTGTGGCTTTTCCCATTCCATATTCTTGAGTATGAAAATTATACCCATTCATGAAATATGCTGGCCACGTTCGTACTCTTGACTTTGGACCCCATGACAGATGATATAACAGTGCTTGTTCTTCAATTTGATCATGATTACTGTGAACCTAAGGTCACACATGCAAAATCAATAATATATATTTAAATGATGTATAAAATATCAATAACTTGGTTTTGGTCTATAGGCAACTTACATATGTTTTGAACCATGTTGCAAATTATTCCTCGAATAAACGGTCAAACTCATTTGGTGGTAGTCCATACATTGAAGTTTGAAAAATCCCATTAATAATTTACATTTATATATTAGTAAATATTTGACACGCAATACATATATTTGCAAATATATACTTACTCGAAGTATGGCTCCACTTCTGGACAGTTCAGTAAAATATATGTATGGGCTACTTGTCGTTCTTCGCTTGTTAAGCAACGAAACTTACATGCACCGCTTGGTCGACCGAGATAATTAAAAATAGAGAATGATTTGCAATTAGAATCAATGGGACCATCATCATTTCTTCCCACTCTCCGCCTATTGCACTGCACGTGTGGCTCAAAATAGTATGATGCAAATGTTATCACTTCTTTCACAATATATGCATTACAAATTGAAACTTCAATACCCCTTTTTTCTCACTATTATTCCTGCTTTGGTCATCAAAAAATTGAAGCTTCAACACATGTCTTATTCTTCACTTTTTTCTTCAAATGATATAAGAACCTAGTTGCAATAGAAAAAAGTTTATCAGAACATAATATATAATAAAGTATTTTGAAATTTATTTTGAAAAATTTTTTACTTCTCAAATGGATACATCCATCGAAATTGGACGGGACCTGCAACTTTGGCCTCATAAGGCAAGTGAACTAAGAGATGCTCCATTAAATCAAAAAACGATGGAGGAAATATCCTTTCTAAGTTGCAAAGAATAATTGGAATGTCTCTCTCTAGTTTTTCTATGTGCGATACTTTTAACACTGTTGAGCAAATATCATGAAGGAAATTACTTAACTCTGTAATGGCGCTCCATACAAAGTTGGGTAGAAGTTCCTTGAAAGCTATTAGAATTAGTCTTTCCATAAATATATGACAATCATGACTTTTTAATCTTGTCAACTTGCATTCGTTCAAATCAACACATATCCCGATGTTCGAAACATATCCATCATGAAACCATACAGATTTCAACCATTGACAAACAACTCGTCTCTACTCATTATCCAATGTATAAACTGCTTTTGGTTTTGGTCCCTTGCTGCTTGCATCCACATCTAGTGTTGGTCGATCACAAATATCTCTCATATCTTTTCTTGTATTCAAGTTGTCTTTTATTTTTTCAGTGACATCCATCACAGTATTTATGATATTGTCGAAAACATTCTTTTCAATGTGCATAACGTCAAGATTATGATGAATAAGATAGGCCTTCCAATATAGTAGATCCCAAAATATACTACGTTTAGTCCACTTATATGTACTTCCGTACGCAATAGTTATGCCATGAGAGTTTTTAACAACAGTTAGAAAGTCCTGCACTCGCTCCCAAATTTGATCACCGATCAACCTTAATGGTGGAGGTGTTCTTTCAATCCTATTCTTGATGAACTCTTTTTTATTCCTTCTGAATGTATGATTCATCAACAAAAATTGTCTGTGACAGTCAAAATAGTTAGGCTTCTTACCATGTTTTAATCTAAATAACTTCGATCTCTCCAAACATATCAGACATCCTAAGATCTCAGCTGTACTCCATCCAGATAATATTCCATAAGCTGGAAAGTCATTTATCGTCCAAAAAAGAGCAGCCTTTATTATAAATATTTCATCAGTAGAAACATTATACGTAACGACACCTTCATCTCATAGCCATTGTAACTCTTCAATTAATAGTTTCATATAAACATCTATCAACTTCTACAGATTTTGCGAGCTAGTCACGATCAATGTCAAAAACATATAAGGTATCTTCATGCACATACCGACTAGAAGATTATACGGAGTTAAGATAATTGGCCAACATGAATAACTTTTTCCTGATTTCCCAAATGGGGCAAATCCATTAGTACAGATACCTAATCTGATGTTTCGAAGCTCTATCGTAAACTCAGGGTATGTTTTATCAAAATATTTCCATGCCTCTGTATTTGAAGGATGACACATTAGACCCTCTTTTATTTTATGATTTGCATGCCAAGTCATATGTTCAGCAGTGGCTTGAGACGCATAAAGCCTTTGCAATCTAGGGATTAAGGGCAGATAAAATATTTGCTTGCATGGTCTACGCTTTTGATTATGACCCTACCTCCTGTTAATCTTGTACCTAAATTGACTACAGATTTTGCAAGATTTTGCATTTTCACCATCTATTTAATATAACATACAACCCCTACTACATACATCAATCCTTTCAACCGAAAGACCTAAGTTATCCACTAACTTCTTCATATCGTAAAAATCACTTAGCATGATTTTATCACGAGATATTATTTCTCGCATTACTTCAACAAAAGAGTTGAAGCAATTCTCAGACACATTATGCTCTACCTTGATATTTAACAATCTTGCTGTCACTGATAACTGAGTGTGGTTGTCACAACCTGTCCATAAAGGTTCATCTGCTACTTTCAACACTTCCCAGAACTGATTAGATAGAAACGTTTCATTACACACATTCTCATCAAAACTTGTTACTCCTATCTCTTCCAATTATTCAAGTGTAGAAATAAAACTAGTAATTACATGGTTCGAATATGAAACAACATTCTGCCCAACTGCATCAATCACCATCCTCTGGTATGGGTTCAAGTGGTTATAATAGCTACATTCTTCCCTAACTGAAAATTGGTCACTTATTCGATATCCTTTATCAGATATAAATGGTTCACCATAGCTAGTCCAATTATAGTAGTTTGAAGTAAACTCAAATCTATAAAGATGATCTCTAACTTTATCACACACATGAAATTTACCATTACTGCACTTTTTACACGAACACCGTAACTTATTTCCATCCATCAACTCATATTTACTACTAACAAAGTTCAAAAATAATTCCAACCCAGTACGAAACTCATTGGTCAATCCTTGATGCCCAGGTAAGTTCTTATTATACATCCAAGCCCTGTCTCTTTGCATTGTGTCTATATAAAAATAACAAAATCCGTAAAATATTAAAACCATAAAATTTACTGAATTAAAACCATAAAATTCTAAAAATTAAATTTTTTTTTGACAAAATAATTACTTTGAAATTGAGAAAAATAAAACAATTACCATGTCAAGAAGACTTATCCAAGTATTTGACTGAAATCTTTGTAGCAGAAAGTGCTCAATTTGATGAGAATTGTAACGTTCACTTTATCTGCAAGACTTTCAAATGGACACGTACCTAAAAAAAATGACTTCAGATTTTTTTTTTCGAAATTTTTTTTTTCAATTTTTTTTTTAGATATTTTTCGCTAGTTGCCACTAAGGCCGGCGAGTTGGACCTCACCGACCATGGGCGAGGTCGAGCGGCGGCCTCGCCATGGCCACCCCTCGACCTCACCTCCCAGATTTGGGCGTCGTTGGACCTCGGCCTCATCCAGATCTAGGCGAGGCCGCCACTCGACCTCGCCGCCCAGATCTGGGTGCCACTGGACCTCGCCGCGAGGTCCATCGGCGGCCATGGCGAGGCCGCTCGGCCTCGCCTAAGGTGTCGCCCATGGTCGCCGCTCGGCCTTGCCCAGGGCATCGTCCATGGCCACCGCTCGACCTTGCAACACAGATCTGCGGTGAGGTCGAGTGGTAGCCATGGGCGAGGCCGAGAGGCCTTGCCATGGCCGCCGCTCGACCTCGCCGCAGATCTATGCAGCGAGGTCGAGCGGCGGCCCATCTGTGGCGAGGCTGAGTGGCGGCCATGGGCGACGCCGTTGGACCTCGCCCAGATCTGGGCAAGGACGAGCGGCCATGGCCGCCCTCGACCTCGCCGTGACGGCGAAGTCCAGCAATGGTGGCCATGAAATTCGAATCTAGCAATAAATAGTTTTGCAACGAACCGTCTTCGTCGCAAATTAGCCACGAAATTAGCCATGCCACTTACCAGCAGAAAAACTTTATTGAGACCGATTTGCGCACGCGTAGAGAGGTTTATCGAGAGAAATGAAAGAGGGAGAGGGAGGGAGAACAGCGAAGAGGGATACGAGGAATTAGCAGGGAGAGAGAGAAATTGGGGGTAGGGGTATATTACAAGTAGAGAGGGGGACAATTAGCGACGAATTTATTTTTTGTTGCAAATTTCGTCACAAAATTAGCGACGAAAAAAAATAAGTTGCTCACTCCGTCGCAAATTAGCAATGAATACTTTTTCGTCGCAGATTCCATTGCAAATTAGCGACGAATTCTTTTCGTTGCAAATTCCATCGCAAATTAGCAGCGAATTTTTTTTCGTGGCAAATTCCGTCTCTAATTAGCGACAACATTTTTTTTTGTCGCAAATTAGCAACGGAAAAAAAATTCGTCGCTAATTCCGTCGCAAATTAGCTACGAATTTTTTTCGTGGCAAATTCCGTCGCAAATTAGCGATAGATTTTTTTCCTTCTCAAAATTCATCACAAATTAGCAACGATTTTTTTTTTCGTCGGAAATTAGAGATGAAAAATTATTCGTCGTTAATTTGCGACGAAAAAAGAATTCGTCGCTAATTCCGTCGTAAATTAGCAATGAAAAATTATTCGTCGTTAATTTCCGTGGCTAAATCCTTGTTTTTTTGGTAGTGGTTATCGGTTGCTCTTTTGTTCGTCCAACAATGGATATGGCATTCAACAATTTCAGTGAATGGATCTTTTGTTTTGATGAAGACTGGGCAGTTGCTAAGATAAATTACGACGACTTGAATGTGGTAACTTCTCAATATGATGAATATACTCGTTAGATAGTTTTGTCGCTTCCAATACCTCAAAAGATCAAGGTAAATTCTTCTTTCATTAAATTTAAAACGGTTTTAATGCAATTAATGGAAAGCATGCTTCTTAGGGACTAGATTGAGAGGATTAAAGAAAGTTAACGGCAATTGTAGAAACTTTGATTCTTAACGGAAGCAGACACTTTCATTCTTACCAAGTTGCAGATTAGGTGCAACCACTGAAATAAGCATTCTCTCGTTTGTGACATTTCCGCGTTTGAGGTTACCAGAACCGCGGTTGTCTTTCACTTTTGTTTTTAGTTGTTTTCGTTGGAAAAAAAATAACACAAATAATCCTTGAACTTTGACCCTATATGCAATATAGTCTTTAAACTTTTAATTTATTTAATGTGATCCATAAATTTTTTATACATGTTCAATATAGTATCTGGACTATATAAAAATATTCAATATTGTTCCTGAATTTGAATTAATTGAAGGATATCATTGAACTTTTTCATATGGTACTGTGACTAACTTGAACATGTACCAAAAGTTTAGATATCACATTGAACAAATCAGAAGTTCATGGATCACATTGCACGTTAAGTCAAAGTTCAAGAACAATCTATCATTATCCCTTATCATTGCTTCCGTTTTGCATTGAAATTTCCGGAAGCTCTTTCTTCTTGGGCGGGTATGTGGTTTCTTTGAAGAATTTCAACCAAGGTAATGGGAGTTTATTTCCTATTTTTCACGCACCAAGTCTCATCAACCATCCGAACTTTCGTAGTTAACATTGGGTCGGGGTTTGTTCTTTTTGTTTTTTTTGGCCATAGGTCGGGGTTGTTCATCGGTTCAAACTCAAGACATAATTTAATTCTTCCTTTGCTACATATATTTTTAGGAAAAATAACCAAAAAAGTTCTAGACTTATTTCATTGATATCAATTTAGTCTTAAACATGTCAAATGGACCAATTTAGTTATAAACATTTTTACATTGGTACCAATTCAGTCTATTCTGTCAATTTAGGTCGGAAATCGCTGATGTGGATGTCAGCCATCCTATGTGGCACGGTCAGCACTGACGTGAGCTTTTTTTAATAATTTTTTGATCAATTTGCATTAGAAACTTCCGCAACTACGATTAGCGTATTGGGTAGTACTGGTCGTCAATAAATTATGAGTTAATCCATAACATGTTCCTATGGATTTATCTAACGCATTCGATGGATGTGCCCTTTTACCGGGGAGCACGGCTCCCCATCACCTCAAATTGATGAATAAGCCCTGTTCATGTTATCTCACTTTTAGTTTCGTTGTTGCTTACGACTGATTAGCCATAAACTTGGAATTAATTTATAGGCACTTGCATAGGAAGAATCAAAGGATTAGACAAAGGTAGGCTTAGAGTTAATTTATTATTTCATATTTAGACGAGTTAAGATGTCCATATCGTCAAGTCTGATGCTCCGTTTGTTTCGCAAAAAATATGACATATTTGAAAAGTATTTTTCAAGAAATCATTTTCCAGAAAAATGACAATATTTTCCGGTATTTAGCTAACAGGAAATTATTTTCTATTATTTGGTAACGAAATCTAATTTGATTTTTCTAAAAAGACTTACACTATTTAGATGTTAATGGCTTGCACCAGGGTCTCAAGTTTGGCCTCAATGAACCTTGACCTGGGCGTCGGAGACCCGAACATAAGCACCTGTGTCCTGGTCCATAAAAGTCAAGCCCAAGAACCCAGTGCCTGTGTTCGACCCCATGGTTCCCTAGCTTGAGTCCATAGAGGCCAGGCCTAAGGACCCGATGTCCATGCTCGGATCCCGACACCTGAGCCAACGAGGCTGGTTCAAGTCCACAAAGGCCAAGTGGGTGACCTTAGTGCTCAGGCTCCGGAATCCGGTGCCCATGCGCAAGTTCTTGGCGCTCAAGCTTGAGTCCTCGACGCTCGAGCCTTGGTCCATCAAGGCTAGGCTCGGGCCTGGCACTAGGGTTCGGGTTGGCCTCGATGGACCTGGTGTTAGGGTCTTGAGCCTAGACTTGATGGATCGTGACGCGAGCTTCGAGGTCCTGAGCCTTGACCTTGATAGACATTCACTCGGGCATAGGAGTCCCAGGCCTCGGCCTTGATAGACACTGACTTGGGCACCGGGTACTCGAGCCCAAGTGTGGAGGACTTAGGCACGGCTTTTGTGGACCTGAGCTCGAGTGTAGGGGATCCGGGCACTGGTACCGGGATCCCACGCTTGGCCTTTGTGGACTCAGTCCCTAGTGGCGGGGTATTGGGCACAGGCACCAAGGCTCGGGCCCTGCCTCGATGGACCCAAGAGGGGCGCCAAGGATCCAAGCACGGGCAATGGGGTTGCGGGCTTGACCTCAATGGAGTGAAGCCCAGACCTGGGAACCGGCATTGAGGTTCCCATACCCAATCCCAAAGTATTTGGTTCAAGCGCCAATTTCTAGTTATATTTTGGAAAATGATTTCCAGTTTGTTAAAAATGAAAATCATTTTCCTGAATTTAAGCATAAATTTTTTATTGACTCATTTTTCTAAACGATCCAAACGACGGAAAATGAGGAAAATGTGTTCTTGGAAAATATTTTGCATGAAACAAATGGAGCCTTACTATGTTGTGACCAAAGAAAGAAATAAATTCAAAGAAAAAATCAGATTTTCATACGATAATCCATAGTGTCTACCTATTAGTAGAGGTTAACGAAAATAGGTTAGAGTAAAAATGAAAAGAAGCTAACAGGGGCGAGGTATGGGGAGCAATCGTGTGCTTGCATATGGGAAAACGCATGGAGGCGGGGAAGACAACGATAAGTTTCCCCATTCATCCGCCACTCCATTGATTACAAAATTTCTCCCGAATGATAAAAAAACAGATTGAGCTCTTCGACTCTTTCCCATGAAATAGGAAATAATGAAAGCGGTAAATTTGACTCCCTCTTCTCAAGAAATACAGTTGACCCGTATTTCTCGGTCAGCATCATCGCATGCATTGACTTTTGGGGGCGAGAGGTCGACAAGAGGGCCACGACTAAACGCATGCTCACCGGCTCACGGTCAACGAGTTAGTAGTTCGTCAATGGACGTCTGCTTGAGGAGAAGAATAATTTAACCAAAGATGAATGTCGCTATATATTATATGTCCAGTTTGACCATTAGATCAAATTTAAGAGTACATCTCATTTTCTGATCTCTTCTTTTGACATCACAAGTCTCAGCAATCACGGTTCTTGTTGATAATTGGTCAAGACTTGGCGGTTCCCCAGCATCTCCTCCCCACCATGTCTCGCCCAAGCCCTGAGATCCACCCCCGCTTCGCTACCCCCAAGTCCCTCTCTGACTGGCTCAAGCCTCGGCTCCCCTCCGGCTCCTTCGCCTCCTGGGGTGTCGAGCCCAGCACCAAGAATGTCCACAACCTCTGGCTCGAGATCTCCGAGGGCGAGACCTCGCTCGCCAACTCCAATCCCCCAGTCCGCATCATCAATGTTGTCAAGCTCCGTGTCATTGGGGCCGCCGGTCAGGTTCTTGTTGAGTCACACCAGGAGCTATCCGATGGCAGCGTCCACTGTCGGTGCCTGCTCTTGTCGGAGAAAATGAAGCCAAGCAAGATGCCCAAGATGGCCGTGATCAGGGAGGTGAGGGAAGAATTGGGATCGGCGATTCGGGTGGAGGTTGGGAATACTAGGGATGTCGTGAGGATTGTTCCGGGATCATATAAGAAGAAAGTAGATGGGAAGAATTCAATTTCTTATCCAGGATTGCCGGCGCGTTACATATTCCACTCGTTCGAGGTGGAGGTCGAGGGACTGCCGGAGGACGCAGAGTTCTGCACGGAGGAGGAAGAGGAGTATGAAGGTAGCGGTGATGCAGGCATTGCGAACAGGGCGGCTTCTGTGAAGAGGCATTACTGGAAATGGGGGTGTGCTGATTCTGTTGAATCTTGAATGTTAGTTTCTTGCTTGAAGGGTTGGGAGTTTTTGCTCTTCAATTTGACAATGTTTGGTGTTTTTTTTTTTGCTTGCTTTCTTTTCTTCTGGGATAAGTTGCATTGGAAATCTTAAAACTGATCACGAAAGTGCAATCGAATCTTATAAGTTTGAAAAATTGCAATTAAGTCTTAAAAATTATCACGAAAGTTCAATCGAGTCTTAAAACTTTCAAAAGGTGCAATCCACGGAAAGACTTGATTACACTACAAAAAAACACGAAATTTGCGACGAAATTTTTTCCGTCGCAAATTTGCGACGAAATTTGCAACGTATTTTATTTTCCGTCGGAAATTTGCGACGGACTTACTTTGGCGTCGCAAATTTGCGACGGATTTTGCGACAGTATTATTTTCCGTCGGAAATTTGCGACGGAAAATATAATCCGTCGCAAATTTCCGACGGAAAATAATACCGTCACAAAATCCATCGCAAATTTGCAACACCAAAGTAAGTCCGTCGCAAATTTGCGACGAAAACACGCGTCCGTCGCAAATTTGTGGTTTATCACCCCGTGACATGCAATCACTATCTCTCTCTCGCTGTCTCTCGCTGTCTCTCGCTCTCTGTCACTTTTCTCTCTCTTTCATATGTCTGAAATCGGCAAAATCCGCGCACGCACGTATTAATCTCGGTGAAGCTTTTGTACCGGTAAGTGCAAAATTGCTAGCTTTATGACTATTCGTCGTTGCATTGTAATTTTTTTTAATATATGTTTATGTTTGTTTTTTTCGTATCTACATCATCGGTTTAATGATCGGCGACCGGTGACACCTCGCCGGCTTTCGGATGAGCCGAACGGCCACGCCGTTTTGCGATGGAATGAGGTATCCGTCGCAAATTTGTGATGAATGAATGAAAATTCCGTCGCATTTGCGACAGAAATTGTTATCCGTCGCAAATTTGCGACGGAATTTTCATTCATTCGTCGCAAATTTGAGACGGATACTAGAGTCCGCTGCAAATTTGCGACGGATTCTAGAGTCCGTCGCAAATTTGTAACGGATACTAGAGTCCGTCGCAAATTTGCGACAGAAATTGTTATCCGTCGCAAATTCTAAAGTCCGTCGCAAATTTGCGACCGAAATTGTTATCCGTCGCAAATTCTAGAGTCCGTCGCAAATTTGTGACGAATACTAGAGTCCATCACAAATTTGCGACGGAAATTGTTATCCGTCCCAAATTTGCGACGGATTCTAGAGTCCGTCGCAAATTTACGGCAGATCCTAATTTCCGTCGCAAATTTACGACGGAATTTTTATTTATTCGTCGCAAATTTACGAGGGATGAATTCTGTTTCCATCGTACATTAAAAATTATTAAAAAATGATTTTTATGTGATTATTCTTTTTTGGGTTTGTGCCTAATTGAATGTCTCGCAATTCAAGTGGACTTTGCAATTCTCATCAAATTGATCACTTTGTCCTACCAATATTTCAATCAAATATTTAGGTAAGTCCTCTTTACCTTGTAATTTTTTCTATTTTTTCAATTTCATATTAATTGTTGCGTGAATAACAAAAATTATACTTTCCAAAATTTTATAGTTTTAATTAAGAACAATAGATGTGATATTTTAAATATTTTACCAAAATTTTTTATTTTAATACAGATACAATGCAAAGAGAAAGGGCTTGGATGTATAATAAGAACTTACATGAACGTCAAGGATTGACAGATGAGTTTCGTACTGGGTTGGAACTATTTTTAGACTTTGCTAGTAGTAAATATGAGTTTATGGATGGAAATAAGTTAAGCTGTCCATGTAAAAAGTGCGGTAATGGTAAATTTCTTGTGTGTGATCAAGTTAGAGATTACCTTACTAGATTTGGGTTTACTCCGAACTATTATAATTGGACTTTCCATGGTGAACCATTTATATCTGATGAAGGATATGGAACAAGTGACCAATTTTCAGTTAAGGAAGAATGTGACTATTATGAGCAATTGAACCCATACGAGAGGATGGTGATTGATGCAGCTAGTTATAATTTTGTCACAGAATCAAATCATGCAAGTACTAGTTTTACTCCTACACGTGAACAAGTGGGTACTAGTCATGCTTCACAATTGGAAGATATAGGAGTAACGGGTTTTGAGGAGAATGTGTATAATGAAACTTTTCAATCTAATCAGTTCTGGGATGTGTTGAAAGCAGCAGATGAACCTCTATGGGTAGGTTGTGAGGACCACACTAAGTTATCGGTGACAGCTCGACTATTATATATCAAGGCAGAGCATAATGTGTCTGCGGATTGCTTCAACTCTTTTGTTAAAGTAATACGGGAATCATTGGCTCGTGATAACAACATGCCAAGTGATTTTTATGATATGAAAAAGCTAGTGGATAACTTAGGTCTTCCGGTTGTAAGAATTGATGTATGTAATAGGGGTTGTATGATATATTGGAGAGATGATGAAAACGCAGAATCTTGCAAATTCTGTAGCCAACCTAGGTACAAGATTAACAGGAGGCCGGGTCGTAATCAGAAGCATAGACCATGCAAGCAAATATTTTATCTGCCCTTAATCCCCAGATTGCAAAGGCTTTATGCGTCTAAAGCCACTGCTGAACACATGACTTGACATGCAAATCATGAAACAGAAGAGGATCTAATGTGTCATCCTTCAGATGCAGAGGCATGGCAACATTTTGATAGAATATACCCTGAGTTTGCAATGGAGCCTCAGAACATCAGGTTAGGTCTCTGTGCCGATGGATTTGCTCCATTTGGGAAAACAGGAAAAAGTTATTCATGCTGGCCAGTTATCTTTACGCCGTACAATCTTCCACCTGGTATGTGCATGAAGACACCTAATATGTTTTTGACATTGATCGTGACAGGGCCGCAAAATCCGAAAAAGTTGATAGATGTTTATATGCAACTATTGATTGAGGAGTTACAACGGCTATGGGTTGAAGGTGTCCCTACGTATGACGTTTCAACCGATCAAACATTTGTAATGAAAGCTGCCCTTCTTTGGACGATAAATGACTTTCCAGTTTACAGAATGTTATCTGGATGGAGTACAGCTGGGATCTTAGGATGTTCGATATGTTTGGAGAGGTCAAAGTCATTTAGATTAAAATATGGAAAGAAGCTAAGCTATTTTGACTGTCACAAACAATTTTTACCGCAAAGTCATCCTTTCAGAAGGAATAAGAAAGAGTTCATTAAGAATAGGACTAAAAGAACACGTCCACCATTGAGGTTGACAGGCGATCAAATTTGGGAAGGTGTCCAGGACTTTCCAACTGTTGTTGACAACCCGCACGGCACGACTTTTGCGTACGGAAGTACACATAAGTGGACAAAACGCAGTATAATTTGGGATCTACCATATTGGAAGGCCCATCTTATTCATCATAATCTTGACGTCGCAAATTTGCGAAGGACTCAAACATGTCCGTCGTAAATTTGCGAGAGAATTTGAACCATTCGAAATTTGCAATGGACTAAAATTGTCTGTCGCAAATTTCACGAGAGAATTTTCCCGCTCAAAATTTGCAACGGATTTTTTTATTTCCGTCGCAATTTTTTTAGTATCGAAAATTTGCAAAGGACCTCGAATGTTCGTCGCAAATTTTTGTCGGTGAAATATTTGCGACAGACGTACTAGTCCGTCGCAAATTTGCGAGATTTGTACCCGATCTCCCTCTCCCTTCCTTCCTTGACGCCCCCTTCCCCAACTCAGATCTGCGGAGGTCCCCCGCTGCCATCGCCGTCGCCGCTCAGCCGTCCCCTGTCGCCGCCGCCGTCACAGCTGGCCCGCCCGTCGCCGGTTGTGGGTCAGCCGCTCCTGAGGCCCCTGCCCGTCGCCTGCCCTCGCCCCCGCGCCGCCCCCCGCCCATAGCCGGTTGCCCTCGCCCCCCGCCGGTCACGCCCTCGCCCCCACCCCGCCAGTCACCTGTCGCCCTCGCCCTCGCCCCCACCCTCGCCCCCGCCCCACCCCCCGCCCTGCCCCCGCCCTCGGCCCCGCCCTGCCCCCGTCGCCCTCGCTGTCGCCGTAGTCGTGACTATCGCCGCCGGCCAGCCGCCGCCGCCGCCGACGCCGTTGTCACCATCGCCACCGCCGCCCTCGCCGTTGCCCACACCCGTGCCGAGACCGCCACTGTCCATTCCGCCGGTTTTTATTGTCCTTGAACCAAGTAAGCCAACTTTCTAACCCCTAGTTAGTATAATTAGGTAATTAGTCGGACTTGTTTAGGGATTATTTAGGATTACTTTTCATTGGCTAAATTACGGGTCGATTTCAGGATTGCATATAGCTTTGATCGATAGTCGACTGGTTAATTTGTTTATTATATGGATGATTAAGCGTTAAATGACGATAGGATGATTGATTAAGCGTTTTCATTGAAAATGCTTGAAAATTAAATAATTCTATAAAAAAATCATGAAAAATTATGGAAAATTAAAAAAACGGTATATGTTGACAACAAATATGAAATTTGACCGTAAAATTTTTTTAAAATTTTTAACAAACTAAAATTTCATAATATCACAAAATTGCAAAAATTAATAGTGCTCACCCATTTTCAGTGAAATTTAGATTTTTTAACGTTTCGGGGAAAAAATTATTAAAAAATTAAAAATTTTCATAACCTGATAAAATGGCTTAACATAAATGTGGTCACCCATTGTGAGGGAAATTTTTTTTTGTGAAGAAAAATTTCAAAAATATAAAATTTCAAAAATGCACAGAATTGCCTAGAAAACATGTGGCCATCAACTTGCAGTGAAATTTAAATTTCTTTAGATGGCAAAAAAAATTAAAATTTAAAAATTTTCAAAACTTCACGGAATGGCTTATAATACACGTGGCTACTCACTTTTAGTTATATTTAATTTTTTTAACGTGCCCCAAAAATTATTAAAATAAAGAAGGACTAAAATTTGGAAAACTTTACCTAATAGCTTAGACTACCTGTGGCCACCCAATTTTAGTATGGAATTTTTTTTTATGGAAAAAATTTTATATTAAAAATAATAATTTTAAAATTCTTAAAATTTTAAAATTTTAAAAATTTACAGAATGTCTTAGAATATCAGTAGCCACCAACTTTTAGTGAAATTTTTTTTTAGGTCCCAAAAAAAATTTAACAATAATAATAATTTATTTCTTACAAAACTTTACAGAATGACTTAGAATATTTGTGGCTATCCACTTTCAGTGAATTTAAATTTTTGTATGTAGTAAAAAAAATTTAATCAAAATGCATGCGATTCATATAGTGATGTTTGATACCTGTGGCCACCCATATCATGCTCATCCATTGATGTTTTGTATCAAAATAAATGGGATTCATAGTATATTTGTTTGGAGGAAATTGCACGTCATAAACACTCGACATTGGCTCATTTCAAGGAACTATTTTCTCAGCCTTTCCATCAAAATGGTAAGCTTCGTCATGTACATCATTATGTGTTCGTAATACGTGTCAATAGTTCTTTACATATTCGCATAACCTTCCTACTTGTCAGTATAAACATGGAGGTCAAATGCCTAGAAGACAAGGCTCTTCCTCGTCCTCGTCCCTGTCCCTTTCCTCTTCTCCTGTCCCGGCATCTAACCCTCAACCACAATATGGTCCGTCACAATATGGGCACGTTGGCCCTTCCTCCCACACTCAACAACATGTTACGGGACTTCAGCACATGCGAACTGAACGTTCTCCAGTTCAATCTTCTTTAGCTCCCTCTCCTTCCGTTCCACTTTATTATTCAGCAGAACAATTGAATATTGACGGAAACAAAGTTCAAGAAGATAACCGATTCTTCATATGCCCATTTGGAGATTCGTAAGTACTTCATTTTTATTTTAGTATATGTCATATTTAAGGCTTTAGATATTGATGTCAACTGAATTATCCATGTTGCACAATATTCGTATGAATGCAGATTCACGGATGCTACGACTGTTGTAAGGGAATTGAACAAAATAGAAAGAAACTTTTGGATGGGAGAGTATATTAATTACAGAAGTGTTCCACAAGAAGTGAAAGAAATGTGGTGGAATGAGTTCAAGGTAAGTTTTACATATTTTATTTTCTCACCAATTAAGTTTGGTGTAGTATATTGATGGTTAAGAATGATGTAAAGGGACAAGAACAACTCTGTAGTTTTCGATACCTAAAGGACCAGATATTTTCCTCGACATGAACTTTACAAAATCTGTCTATATGTGTCTGGTGCATGGTTATGGTTATGTGATCATCATAATAATTTTCAATTTGTATTTTTATTTATTGCAGTGGAAGTTCAAATGGGAGGAAGCGGAAGACAATGAAGTGAGAAGAATTTTCGATAAGAAAATAAATGATTTTATGCGAAATGTCATGAATAGAGGGAAGAGCAAGCAAGCGAAGCCGTTTTTCTTTATAGCTGACAATTGGGTGGCAATTAACACATTTTGGGCATCTGAACAGAGTCGGCAACTCTGTGAGCAGAATAAGAAGAATCGATCTTCTAGTTCTAGTGATGGGTTAGCCACATATGCTGAGGGCTCTATCAACATTGTGGAGCATCGCAAACGACTGGTAAATCTGTTAAATGAGTTATAAGTTAATTTAATTCAATTACTCAAGTTTACATTTTGTAGGCATATGAATTGGGGACGGAACATTTGCAGCTACATTTGAACGCACATTTCAAAAGAAAGATAAAACATGGACTGGCGATCGAGCAAAAGCTGTTAAGGTATGTAAGGTTATACTTTGGCTTATATGTAAACTATAATGAAAACCGTGAATGCTTTCAATATTTATGGTATATATATATAGTGATTTTATTTTCATCTACATTGTTAATGTAGGAAAAATATAATGATCTTTTAATGAGCAGTGCTAGTGGTAGTGATGATTGTCCTAAGTCCCGTCCACCAGTTGATAATATGGCATTATGGATGGAGGCAACGGGTGGGGCGAAAAAAGGGAAAATATTTGGGATGGGATCGTTGTCAAGGATGTACATGCCGAATAGTCCTGGAAGTTCATCATCTGCTGGGATTGGTCGAAGGAGGTCACGACCAGACGAGCAATTGACCCAAGAAGTGGATCATCTAGATAATTTACTTGTTAAGAAGGATGAATGAATACATAACTTGGAAGAACAAATGAGAATCGTTATGCAACACCTTAACCTCCAGCGCAATGACGGGCCTCCTGTACCTCCAGCCAATCCAATAGGTGATGGGTACAATGATGACCAACACATTGATGCCGAGAATACTGATGCTGATGATGATGATGATGATGATGATGATGATGATGATGATGATGATTTTCTCCTGTCTTTCTAATTAAAATTCTGGGTAAGCTTGCTTTATAATCTTGGTTTTTCATAATTTCACTCATATTCATATGTAAGAACATTTATGTTCGTCCTGAAACGTATTTTTGTTATTTTACATCTAGTTCCACATCAATGCTTAAACTCTGTTTTTATATTCTGGACTGATTTATGTATCGACATTTCCTCAGGTCTCGACAAAGGTGACTACTTTTGGTGTCCTGCCATCGTACCAAAGCCGCGTCTTCTTCTATATGGTTTTTTTGCGTCTTCTATGGTTGTCCCGTCTCTTAGTTCATGTTTCGAATGTATTGTAAGATTGGATATCAAATAGCATCATGTCAGACTCTATAACTTTCCTTCTGTTATTTGTTTCAATTATATGTCATTGTGGCTGGTTTGTCAAAATTTATGGTTTGTTCGTTTTTCTGTTTCAATTATATATCATTGTCTCCTTTGATTGATATGGACAATAATTTATGGCCGAAATGATGTAAAAATAGCAACGAACATTTTAAGCCGAATTTTGCTATTATTGAAGTTTGTTGCTAAGTTGCGATGAAATTCGCGACGAATTTTCTGACGAAATTCGCTACGAATTTTCCGACGATTTTGCGACGAATTTTGTAATGAAATTTGCAACGAATTTTGCGACGAATAGAGTTTGTCGCAAATTTGCGATGAATTTTGCGACGGACATAGTTCGTCGCAAATTTGCGACGAATTTGCGACGGACACAGTTCGTCGCAAATTTGGGACGAAATTTACGACGGATTTTTGCGACAGATTGAGTTCGTCGCAAATTTGCAACGAATTTGCGACGGATTTTTGCGACGAATTTTGCGACGGATTTAGTTCGTCACAAATTTGCGACAGATTGAGTTCGTCGCAAATTTGCGACGGAATATTTGCAACGAATTTTGCGACGGATTGTATTCGTTGCTAATTTGCGACAAATTTTTTTTCGTCGCAAATTTGCGACGAATTTTTGAATTTTCCGTTGCAAAAATTTGCGACGCCCTAGTAGCGACGGAATTTTTTCCGTCGCAAAATCCGTCGCAAATTTGATTTACGACGGATTTTTCCGAAATTTCCGTCGCAAATTTCGTCGCAAAAAACAAGTTTTTTTGTAGTGTTAGACCAATTTGATAAGTTTTAGGACTTGATTGCACTACTTAAAAGTTTTATGACTCAATTATACTTTCGTGATAAGTTTTAAGACTTAATTATACTTTTTAAAAATTTTAGAATTCAATTGCACTTTCATGATATCCAATGCACTTATTCCTTTTCTATTTTTATGCACACGATAAAGAATAAGACACGATTCAATAATGTAAGAGGTTGAGGCCAACCGGAGCTCGTCAAGATGGTTGTGCTCTGGTAAGAACTTGCATCTTCAGATGGAGTGATGGTTGTTACAAAGCTTTTTTAGCTCATGACGAGCCTGATGTAAATTCCCTCGAGACATCTTATTTATTGATTTCATCGACTTGAAAGCGCTGAACGAAATGTTGCCATCATCTCTATCCCGACGCTTGTATGTATCTACGAATTTTGGCCACTTGTCTGATGTGTGCCCCGACAGCACTCGTCTTTTATTTTGCATTTGTTTCTTGTCGTTGCTTGCGCATCGCAATTTCCTTCGATGTTTTCGCCCACTGACCTAGGCTAACGACAGGCAATTCTTTTCAAATTTTATTCAAAAAGAGTCTGCATATGCAGATTACGTTGTCCAATGCGAAAAAAATGAATGCCATTTTGATTATCTTCGTACTGTCCTTGACGTGTATAGATAACCTAATTTTCTTGCACAAGTGATAAAGGACATCACAACATTGCGCTAGCAACAGGGAGTTTACCGCTTGAACACTTGGTTTGCAATGTTTAAGCGCATTTTCAATTTGTATAGCGGAGATCGCGGGATCAAAGTGAGCTGGTGAAATCCGAATGACATCAAGATAGGGGAGGAAAGTTCTATGGTGCAACCGCCGAAGAAAAGTCCATTTGAAAGCTTTAATTGATAAGTGAAAGGAGATTATATGAATATAAATATTAAATCGGCCCATTGTTAAATGACGTAGCATATCTCAATACCTCCTCTCAAGTGCGAATCAAATTAGGAGTGTCACGTAAAATTTGACTAATGAGGGTGTGGACGTATACGCGAAAGAGGTAGAATTTGGCTTTGATCCAAAGATTTTGTGCAATTCAAATCCGATTTCGATTTCCTTTCATGTTTTGAACTGGGCCTCTCAGCATTAACATACCAATGTACGGAAGACATATATTGCGGAATGTGGGATATTTCAAGAACCATGCTCGTCTTTTACTTCTATTTTTAGTTGTTTCCGTTGCTCGTGTTTTGCATTGAAATTTCTTGGAGCTCTTTCTTCCTGTACGGGTATCGCCTTAAGATTCTCTTTCATCCACAACTTCCAATTTTGCCTAAATTTCCTAATGCCCCAAATACTTCTAACCACGGGGAAGAGAGACTAATTTGTACTACGATGTTTAAATGAAAGAATTTATGTTGCTGTGTATGTTAATAATTTATAAAACACTAATTGAAAGTCAATAGTATATATTATCCATGGATAGGATAATTACTTTACTTTATCGATTAAGTCCTAAATATCATTATCTTGCTTATTTTAGAGCGATATTCGATCTTTAAAAATGGTAGCTCAATTTCTCATAGATTTTTTTATCTGGAAATTGTTGACACCTAAATTTTGCCCAAATTATTTAGGATTTTATCGCATAAAAATTAGGGCTTAATTCTTTTAATCCCTAAACCAAAAATATTCTCTTTAAATTGCATGGCATGTAGACATTAGGTGCATTTACATTAATATGGCCTATTAGAACATATTGTCCTTTGTTAAAAAAAAAGAGATTATTTAAATCCGTTTGAAAAAAAAGAATTATTTAATGTTTAAAAAAAAAAAAGGGTGGGACGCGTGACCAGCATTGAATGATGCTGGTCACGCATGCTTCCCACCCCCAAGCATTATTCAATGCGCCTGGGGAAGGGAAGAAGCAGCAGACGCGGCAGTCAAAGCGAGCAGAACAGAAAGAAAGCAGCGCGCGTGAAGAAGAGGAGGGGGGCAGCAGACTAAAAAAAAAGGAGAAAAGGGAGAGAGCGAGAGAAAAAAGAGAGAGCGAGAGGAAGAGACTGAAGAGGGGGATCCGAGAGAGAGTTCCGGGGAGCTTGAGAGAAAAGAAAGAAAGAGAACAAGAAGAGAAAAAAAAAGAGAAAGGAACAGAGGGTAGGAAGGAGAGAATAGAGAGTGGGGAGAGGGACCAAGAAAAAGCGAGAAAAAGGGGGGAGAAGAATAGAGGAGAAAGAGACGTGAAACCAAGAAAGAAAAACAAAAGGGAGGAAGCTACAAGGGGGTGACCGGGAGCCGGAAATCGGAAGCTTTTCGGCACAAGCTTCTTGTTCCTCGAAACAACGATGCGAGTGTCCAAGCCTCCGTGGAACAGCCCAGTCGCCGCCCGTTCACGTCGACTACGATTTCCACTCCATTTTTACTGGTAATTCCTCTCCTCAATATCCCTATTTTCCTTTTTTTTACCCTGTTTTGGCTGAGTCTAGGATGCCAAACTTCTTCGACGAGCCTCCTGGAGATCAAGGCTATTTTGAAACTAGCAAGGCAGGTTTAGAGCCCAATACACTCCATATGAATCGAAAGATTGCATAAAACTCAGATCTGGAGCCCTTACTCTAGTCGCACAGCACTTGCTCGATAAAATGCCTCAATGAGCCTCTTTGAGCCAAGAACCCCGAAATCTAGCCTTGTATTCTTTGGGATCGTTCCTACGCAAACCAAAGTCCTTTTGCTGCAAAGATGGTCGTTTAGATCTTTATACGTCACATTTGAGTCAAAAACCGCGTCAAATCTCACACAAGAGCACATGTCCGAATTTGCACATCACATGCTCAAATGAAACGTATGAATGACCCTTTTTTTTTATGTGAAACCAGTGTCTACATCCCGGTTTTCATGTTTGTTTAGTTCTTGTATTTATTGAATCACC
The DNA here is from genome assembly GCA_031216285.1 of Syzygium syzygioides. Taxonomy (NCBI): domain Eukaryota; kingdom Viridiplantae; phylum Streptophyta; class Magnoliopsida; order Myrtales; family Myrtaceae; genus Syzygium; species Syzygium syzygioides. Next base: position 29,631,115 of record CM062249.1, read on the forward strand.
ACTGCCTCTTGTGCTTTTCTTACATTCACGTTCGTGGATCGTCCGAGTCGACCTCGCATATGCTTACCTTCACCGGAGATGTTCCGCCCGCACCTGCGAAGCCCGAGGTTTGAGGCCACCTTAGTCAGCCCATTCCTCCTCGTTTTAGTATGTGTATGCTTGTTTATTTTCCAGTTTGCGGAATGAGCTCGGAAAGTGAGTTTTGGTCGTCGGCGGGGGGAGGGCGTGTTTTGTTGTCGTTGGAGTGGTCTCCAAAGCGTCGGCCAGCGGCGATAGCATAAGGCCAACGTCGGTCGTCAACACTGGTTGTCCGAGCCGACGGCCGACGGTGGGGGTCTCCCGGCGAGGCCTCGCTAGAGGTAAAAAAAATGCAGAAGGGGGACTCTCGGTGAAAAGCCCAAGAGAAATAGAAGTTCACGTGCATGGGAAAAAGGTGTGCAGGGGATGAAGAAAAGGAATAAAAAATTAGAGAGAAAAAGAAATAAAAAAAGAGAAAACAGAAAAACAAGTATAAAAGAGGGGGGAAAAGATATATAAAATTGGGATGTAATCCCAGCAGGTCCGATCGCTGAACCGGACCGGGTCCCTTGACCCGGTCAGGATTTTTTATCATTATTAAAAAATATTAAAAATTCCAAAAAAAATCGAAAATGTTTAAAAAACCCAAAAGTCTAAAAAAATCTAAAAACATTCAGAAAAATTAAAAAAAAAACATTAAAAATATTCCAAAAGATCCAGAAAATTAGGAAATGTTCAAAAATCTTTTTTTTTTTTTGGCTTGGTTTCACTAGATATTAGTGTTATTTTCATCCTGGGCTTAGTTTAAAATTCATAAAAATTGAGAAAATCCTTTAAAAAATTTCAAAAAATCGGACAAGCCATTAGGGCTATACCTTGAGACTTTTGATTGCATTTTCCTTTATAGAGACGATGATAGGTTGCTGGTTGTTTATTTTGGTTGTGCACTTTAAATACATTAGTTGTTATTTTCAATTTTTAGCATGGTTAGGACGAGCTTTAGGCTTTTCGATAGGCTGTCCGGTACGTTAGTTTGCGAACATTCAAGTTTAGGTACCGAAAGGGCACTAGTTAGATCGCTAGTGTAATCAAGTCCCCGAATTTTGGAATCTCTGATTTTCGCACGCATCGAGACGACGCTCCCGCGTCTCGATTAGGGTTCCTAGCCGACCCTTGATCATGGCTAGTGGCGACTCCATTCAAATGTGTAAATTAAAAAAATTCTCGTCGCGCGAGGTATGAGGCTTGGGAGTGCCTCGGTCCTTGGCAAATACCTCTTGGCCTAAACCCGATCGGTTCGGGGAGGTCGCGACAGCTTGGCGACTCCACTGGGGACTTGAGGACTTAAGCCTAGTATAACGCGATTGTTTGTTAACTAACATGATCTTGTGGCAGCGCTTTGTGAAGGCTAAGGTAAGTCCTCTAACGTCGTGTTAAATGTTGTTGTAGGTTGGGAGTTATAAGGGGTGGAGTGATTGTTGACATATTTGTTTTGCAGGTTGGTGTGAGGGTGTATGTGTATATGATAGAAAATAGAAGTGTTTTTTATATCAATTGCTGTGCATTTTTTATACTTGCTTTAGCACTACACTTTACACACACAACCTGCGATCTAAAACCCCGATCGCCTTAGGAAACCCATAGGAGGTGCCAAAAGTGTGGAAACCGTGCGGGGAAGGACCCATGGCTATCCCCTTTTGGTTCCGCTCATTTTCAAATAGTGATAAAGAGCACTGTCCGACGCAAGTGCGGAATGGGGAAAACTCTTTTGATCTATTTGGGATGGGGACCTTTAACCCTCAGAATCCCACCTTTTAGTGAACCTCACAAGTGCATCTACGTGTCTTTGTGATTTGAAAAAACGATCGTCACCTGCTGTAAGTATGATTCCTCTCGTTATTATTTCACTTTGAATTGAATTTTCATTTTTGAAATTCGTGGAAATCAATCGAGTGTCTTAGGTGATCTAAGCTTATAATTGAAAATTTCAGGCAATCACTCTTGATAGTAAACTTTGAGCACAAATCTCAAACATCTCTGATTTAGCCCTACCAAAACAAATGGTTTTGTCTAAACTTTCAGTTGTAAGCTTAAAATCGCATTTTTTGTGCAGAATTTTTTTCAAGTCAAGATTGCATTTTGGGGCATAAAATTGAAATCACATTTTCAATAAAATTCCTTTTTGTTCACATTTCGGAATCAAAATTCAAATCACTTTTTGTGTATTAGTTTTTAAAATAGGAATCACCTCATTTTTGCAAAAATGAAATCACAAATCAGCCTTTCACAATTGATGCCACATCTTGCGCATGAAACTTTTGAAATAGAATGGGCATTCGATTGATAGCCACGATTTGATCTTTCAATGATGTCTCCTCTTACGATGAAATCTTGGTGAAATACTAAATGCCCACAAATAGGAACCATGGGGGGCGTGTATTGTCGCCTCGCTTTCGTCATAAGAGGCGGCATCAGTGAAAGATCACTTTTTCATTCACATACTAACATTGTCTTTCTTTCGCAGGTTATGCGCAATGACCATTCTTTGGAATCCTCTCGCTTGACCATGCCAAGAAGTAGACTTCAAAGCTTGGATAGAATTATTTATCACATTCCTCTATGCAAGAGTTTTTTGTACCATGTCCTTGTCTTTAGTTTCATTACGAATAGTGTTTTCTGATTTGGGTTTAATCGTGAACCCAATCAATGTGTTTGTAAATCGTGCACTTTCGTCCTTGAGTAATGAGGTTTTGGTTCATATCATCGGCCTTTAAAAGCACTTGTAGTACTTCAAACTGCACCCCTGGGTTAGGCTTTTATGCCTTACTTTCAAAATGTTTCGGAAATAAGTTTTTTCTTTTTTTTTTAAAAAAAAAAGAAAGGGGACTTGCTTAAGGTTTTATATTTATCTGCTTGATCGCTTTCTCAGTTGGGACCGCGAGATGATACTGTGAGATGGTAAGGTTGTAATCGTTCCAATATGAATTTCTCGTGCAACAACTGATTTGTCCATCCATTTTGTCAAATAGGTAAAATGAATGACTTGTTCGACATTCACAGCCTCTAAAATGCAAAAGTATAAGCACTTAGAACCCGAGTCAAATGCAACATGGCCTGATCACCAATTGAGTGCGTAACGAGGCGACACCTCCTACCAAGGAAACATGCAATAGATGGGGCAAAGCATCCAAGGGACAATGCCATCAAATATCGAAACAGTGCCGAAAGGTCAAGAAGTAAATTCAAATGAAAGGAGTTGTCGAACACCCAAGAAGGCAAATTCAAATGAAGGGTAAATCGTATCGTTTCCAATTGTCTATTTTAATACAATTTTTTTGACATGATTCTTTTTCCTTTGATAGGAAGCATCAAAAATTTGAAGGACAAATGCAAATAAGGGGTAATGTTGTATCGTTCCCAATTTTTCAATCCTTAAAGGGCCCTTAACTAACACATTCTTTTTTTATTCTTTATAGGTTTACCAAGTCGCCATGACGCAGGTAAGTACCCTTCTCCCAAAATTCAAATGGAAATCAAATGGATAATTTTCATCACAAAGAAAAAGTCTTTAATGGTTTTGAAAAAAAAAAAACACAAGCACTAAAGTGGAGACTGAAAAAGCAAGTTCTTCACAAAAAATTTGAATATCATCATTATCTCAAAATTGTTTGTCTGCTTGACGAGTCATTCATTTTGAATCAAAATTCCCTGTGGAGATTAGTCAATCCGTGATGATCTCGACAAAATGAAAGGGAGATGTTAATCATGCCAAGTGAGAAGTACTTAGAATGAGGAAAGGCAGGCTATTCCCAAACACGTCCCATGAACACTTTGAGAGTCGAGCGAAAAAGAAAACATGTGTTGTTTAAGGGCAAGAGATTCATTCGCAAGTAGTACATGGATCAAAGTGAAAAGAGGGATTTCTTTCCTCTACCCTACACACTACATGTGACCATAGTAAAGCCCATTTGAGCCTTTACATATAGATGATTTGTACAAAATACCCCTGTCAAGAACCACCCCACAACGGGGCAAAATTGGAGATTTTTGTTGGCATTCTTTGGAGGAAAAGATGAGAAAGACTTCTTTGCCCTTACTTGCATTGATCCTTTTGTGATAACTTCAGGTGAGTCATTACGGAAGCTTGAAACATCTCAAAATGAAGAAGAGTATTCATTTCTCTACCCAAACACACTCATACCTTTTGCTTAGCCAAGTTGAGCCTAAATATTCATTTTTAAAACCGAATGGTGATTATCTCCCTACACTGGGGCAAAGCACGTGATTTATCAAGACAATTGGTACTCATGAGACATTGTGAAGAGCATCTCGAAAGTTTTGAAAGCTCAAAAAAAATGAAAAGAGCAAAAGCCAAATGAAAACTAGGGGGCATGAAAAAGCAGTGTGCCTGGTAAAAGCAAGGCCAATGCCCAGAGCAAAAAAAGTTGCATCAAGAGAAAAAATTCTCATGAAAAAAAGGGGGAATGTCAAAAGCAAAATGCTTGCAAAAAAAAATCATTGCAAAAGCAAAAGTCATTAGAGAAAGGAGCAAAGCTCTTACATTAAATTGATTAGTCAATGGACTTTCGAGACGAGTTGAATTTCAAAAGTCGAGTGCCTTCAAAAGATTGAATGATATGGTAATGATGCTATGATAATCACCAACTCCTAAACCCCTTTTGAAAATTTCTGAGCCTTTCGAGCCTTTACCCAAACCAATGTTATAACCTTCTCCAAAGTCTCTTCTGATTGAGATGGTTTAAGTAGAAATTTGGATGTCCAAAGAAGCTACCGCTTGAAGAAGTGGGGGCAAAGTTGTCTTATCTTATCTTAAGGTTTCTTGACTTGTAAACCTGATGGAGATGCTGATTGAAAGTTATTTCATTCCTTAGCCGATAATGCTTATCCGTTGTTGAAACCATGACTAAACCCACATTACAGTCCTTCAAAAGACCTCTTGGATTGGTCGACATGTACTTATTGCGAATGATCCTCAAAACCTTCGACACTAGTAGTGTGAGGTATATAGAGAGATCATGTTTACTTCCCACATCAATGGATGGGATCAAACAGCCTTTTTGAGAGTATGTGAGAAGTCCTTTCAGACTAAGGAATTCTTGTTTGGCATGCTTAATAGGCTCTCTTCGGAAGTTAACATCACTTTGATAAAAGACTTTCTCCTAAGGGAATTTGATGATTAATGACGTCCTTCATGCATTAAGGCAATTTTGCAATATTGAAGGATATTGAATGCTTTCCAAACAATTGAGTTTATCCTAAATTACTTGTGCAATCAATGCTTTTTCATTGATGACATCATTTTGATATGGCCTCTCATGATGTTATCTTGCCTGGTACGCACTCGCTACTAGAGCACTTGTTATAACACGTACCTGTTATTACTAATCCTATATGACAGGTGACGTTTCCTCGAACACCGACCTTCATGCTGATCTCGGAAATGCTAAGATGCATCCAAGCATTCATGAATTCACAAGACCCTGCTGGCAAGGACACAATAGGCGATCTATCAAACCCTTAAACAAGGACCCCTAAGTGTCTGAGTCTTTTCAAGCCTCGCTGATGGAGGGCTTTTGAGCAATCCGATCTGACCTACATGTATGTACACCTCGCCACTCTTTCAAAAGGTTTGTGGTCCAACCTTAAACCACGCATCAAAAGGTTTTGGGTCATCCTTAAACCCTGATTTCAAAAGGTTCCGGGTCTATCCTTAAACCCCGATCTTCAAAGGTTTCGGGTCATCCTTAAACCCTGATTTCAAAAGGTTGCGGGTCTATCCTTAAACCCCGATTTCAAAAGGTTTCGGGTCATCCTTAAACCCTGATTTCAAAAGGTTCCGGGTCTATCCTTAAACCCCGATCTTCAAAGGTTTCGGGTCATCCTTAAACTCTGATTTCAAAAGGTTGCGGGTCTATCCTTAAACCCCGATTTCAAAAGGTTTCGGGTCAACCTTAAACCCTGATTTCAAAAGGTTATGAGTCTATCCTTAAACCCCGATTTCAAAAGGTTCCGGATCTTTTCTTAAAATCCTGAAAATCTTGAGTGCAGTTTAAAATTCCAAGTGAAAATCTTGAGCGTTTTAAAATCCTGAGTGAAAAACATTAGGTATCGCAAAATCTTGAGTGCAATTTGCCGTTCAATAGGGTTTTAGCCCCTAGGCGGAATCTTTGGCATTCATAGGGTTTTAGTTCCTAGGCGTTCCTTCTGGATTTTATTCCCTTTACCGTTCAATAGGGTTTTAGCCCCTAGACGGAATCTTTGGCGTTCATAGGGTTTTAGTCCCTAGGCGTTCCTTCTGGATTTTATTCCTTTTGCCGTTCAATAGGGTTTTAGCCCCTAGGCGAAATCTTTGGCGTTCATAGGGTTTTTAGTCCCTAGGTGGGATCTTAGCTGCTCATAGAGTTTTACGCCCTAAATAAAATCTCTGACGTTTATAGGGTTTTAGTCCCTAAATGTCACCAGAGTCTTCCTATTTCCTTGCCCGGTGGGCTTTTGCAGCCCGGAGCACCTTATCGACCTGGCGAGCTTTCGCAGCCCAGAGTCTTCTCCTTTCCTTGCCCGGTGGGCTTCTGCAGCCCGGAGCACCTTATCGACCTGGCGAGCTTTCGCAGCCCAGAGTCTTCTCCTTTCCTTGCCCGGTGGGCTTCTGCAGCCCGGAGCACCTTATCGACTTAGCGAGCTTTTGCAGCCCAGAGTCTTCTTCTTTCCTTGCCCGGTGAGCTTTCGCAGCCCGGAGCACCTTATCGACCTGGCGAGCTTTCGTAGCCTAGGGTCTTTCTCTTTCCTGGTCCATTGAGATTTCGTAGCGCAAAGTGCCACATCGATCTGGCGAGCTTTCACAGCCAAGAGTTTCCTTCTTTACATAGCAAGACTTCATTGAGCCAAGAGCTCGTTCTTACACGGCATGGCTTCCCTCTCGGTCAAAATCCGTTCTTACACGGTACGACCTCTTTATCGAGCCAAGAGACCGTTCTTACACGGTATGGCTTCCCTTTCGGTCAAAAGTCCGTTCTTACACGGTATGACCCCTTCATCAAGCCAAGAGCCCGTTCTTACACGGTATGGCTTCCTTTTTGGTCAAAAGTCCGTTCTTACACGGTATGACCCCTTCATCGAGCCAAGAGCCCGTTCTTACACGGTATGGCTTCCCTTTCGGTCAAAAGTCCGTTCTTACACGGTATGACCTCTTCATTGAGCCAAGAGTCCGTTCTTACACGGTATGGCTTCCCTTTCGGTCAAAAGTCTGTTCTTACACGGTATGACCTCTTTATCGAGCCAAGAGCCCGTTCTTACACGGTATGGCTTCCTTTTCAGTCAAAGTCCGTTCTTACACGGTATGATCTCTTCGTTTAGCCGAAAGCCCGTTCTTACACGGTGTGGCTTTCTTCTTGGTTGAAACCATTCTTACATGGTAAAACCTTGTCGAGTAAAAGAATTCCCCTTTTGGATAGTATTCGTGAAAATAATAATAACAATAATAATCACCCCCATGCCTCAAGCATTGTGCCATGTCATGCCTCCCCCCAACAAAATTTAAGTGTCTCTTATCTTTGAATGGAATTTCTTTGAACTCCCCTTCAAAGAGGGGCAGCTGTTGACACCTAAATTTTGCCCAAATTATTTAGGATTTTATCGCATAAAAATTAGGGCTTAATTCTTTTAATCCCTAAACCAAAAATATTCTCTTTAAATTGCATGGCATGTAGACATTAGGTGCATTTACATTAATATGGCCTATTAGAACATATTGTCCTTTGTTAAAAAAAAAGAGATTATTTAAATCCGTTTGAAAAAAAAGAATTATTTAATGTTTAAAAAAAAAAGGGTGGGACGCGTGACCAGCATTGAATGATGCTGGTCACGCATGCTTCCCACCCCCAAGCATTATTCAATGCGCTTGGGGAAGGGAAGAAGCAGCAGACGCGGCAGTCAAAGCGAGCAGAACAGAAAGAAAGCAGCGCGCGTGAAGAAGAGGAGGGGGGCAGCAGACTAAAAAAAAAGGAGAAAAGGGAGAGAGCGAGAGAAAAAAGAGAGAGCGAGAGGAAGAGACTGAAGAGGGGGATCCGAGAGAGAGTTCCGGGGAGCTTGAGAGAAAAGAAAGAAAGAGAACAAGAAGAGAAAAAAAAAGAGAAAGGAACAGAGGGTAGGAAGGAGAGAATAGAGAGTGGGGAGAGGGACCAAGAAAAAGCGAGAAAAAGGGGGAGAAGAATAGAGGAGAAAGAGACGTGAAACCAAGAAAGAAAAACAAAAGGGAGGAAGCTACAAGGGGGTGACCGGGAGCCGGAAATCGGAAGCTTTTCGGCACAAGCTTCTTGTTCCTCGAAACAACGATGCGAGTGTCCAAGCCTCCGTGGAACAGCCCAGTCGCCGCCCGTTCACGTCGACTACGATTTCCACTCCATTTTTACTGGTAATTCCTCTCCTCAATATCCCTATTTTCCTTTTTTTTACCCTGTTTTGGCTGAGTCTAGGATGCCAAACTTCTTCGACGAGCCTCCTGGAGATCAAGGCTATTTTGAAACTAGCAAGGCAGGTTTAGAGCCCAATACACTCCATATGAATCGAAAGATTGCATAAAACTCAGATCTGGAGCCCTTACTCTAGTCGCACAGCACTTGCTCGATAAAATGCCTCAATGAGCCTCTTTGAGCCAAGAACCCCGAAATCTAGCCTTGTATTCTTTGGGATCGTTCCTACGCAAACCAAAGTCCTTTTGCTGCAAAGATGGTCGTTTAGATCTTTATACGTCACATTTGAGTCAAAAACCGCGTCAAATCTCACACAAGAGCACATGTCCGAATTTGCACATCACATGCTCAAATGAAACGTATGAATGACCCTTTTTTTTATGTGAAACCAGTGTCTACATCCCGGTTTTCATGTTTGTTTAGTTCTTGTATTTATTGAATCACCACTGCCTCTTGTGCTTTTCTTACATTCACGTTCGTGGATCGTCCGAGTCGACCTCGCATATGCTTACCTTCACCGGAGATGTTCCGCCCGCACCTGTGAAGCCCGAGGTTTGAGGCCACCTTAGTCAGCCCATTCCTCCTCGTTTTAGTATGTGTATGCTTGTTTATTTTCCAGTTTGCGGAATGAGCTCGGAAAGTGAGTTTTGGTCGTCGGCGGGGGGAGGGCGTGTTTTGTTGTCGTTGGAGTGGTCTCCAAAGCGTCGGCCAGCGGCGATAGCATAAGGCCAACGTCGGTCGTCAACACTGGTTGTCCGAGCCGACGGCCGACGGTGGGGGTCTCCCGGCGAGGCCTCGCTAGAGGTAAAAAAAATGCAGAAGGGGGACTCTCGGTGAAGAGCCCAAGAGAAATAGAAGTTCACGTGCATGGGAAAAAGGTGTGCAGGGGATGAAGAAAAGGAATAAAAAATTAGAGAGAAAAAGAAATAAAAAAAGAGAAAACAGAAAAACAAGTATAAAAGAGGGGGGAAAAGATATATAAAATTGGGATGTAATCCCAGCAGGTCCGATCGCTGAACCGGACCGGGTCCCTTGACCCGGTCAGGATTTTTTTATCATTATTAAAAAATATTAAAAATTCCAAAAAAAATCGAAAATGTTTAAAAAACCCAAAAGTCTAAAAAAATCTAAAAACATTCAGAAAAATTTAAAAAAAAACATTAAAAATATTCCAAAAGATCCAGAAAATTAGGAAATGTTCAAAAATCTTTTTTTTTTTTTGGCTTGGTTTCACTAGATATTAGTGTTATTTTCATCCTGGGCTTAGTTTAAAATTCATAAAAATTGAGAAAATCCTTTAAAAAATTTCAAAAAATCGGACAAGCCATTAGGGCTATACCTTGAGACTTTTGATTGCATTTTCCTTTATAGAGACGATGATAGGTTGCTGGTTGTTTATTTTGGTTGTGCACTTTAAATACATTAGTTGTTATTTTCAATTTTTAGCATGGTTAGGACGAGCTTTAGGCTTTTCGATAGGCTGTCCGGTACGTTAGTTTGCGAACATTCAAGTTTAGGTACCGAAAGGGCACTAGTTAGATCGCTAGTGTAATCAAGTCCCCGAATTTTGGAATCTCTGATTTTCGCACGCATCGAGACGACGCTCCCGCGTCTCGATTAGGGTTCCTAGCCGACCCTTGATCATGGCTAGTGGCGACTCCATTCAAATGTGTAAATTAAAAAAATTCTCGTCGCGCGAGGTATGAGGCTTGGGAGTGCCTCGGTCCTTGGCAAATACCTCTTGGCCTAAACCCGATCGGTTCGGGGAGGTCGCGACAGAAATATAATGACTATATTTATATCTTCAAATAAAAACCAATGCTCTCTCTCAACAATTTTTTTCCTTTCAGTTGCTCAATTCATGAAAAATGAAACGTGTGATCCAAATTGCACCATTACTGATGAGAAGTAACGTCCTGTTAGGTTAGCAATGTCTATTGAGAGTTAACGTCATTGACTGTACATCGACTATAACTTTGATATAATAATAAGTTGGGAAATTGTTGATGAGAAAGTGCTAGAACCATTGAGACAAAAAGGAATTTCTTAAGTCGGGCCATAGTAATAAAGCAGAGTCATTGACTAAACAAAGTCGATGACATTTGTGACTATTCATTGGTTTAATGGAGCATGTTGTCATCAACAAGGACGGAGTAAATAGTATGTTGACCATCACATATGATCTGAAATGGAGTCGAAAGTCGGGTAATAGCATTCATAGTGAGAAGCTAATAAGATTAAGTCCACAAGGGAGGAACAATTTTCGTCCACCAACTAATAGCCGAACTGATGTTAGTCGAGTCAAAAGAAGATTCACTAAGTTTGACAGAAATCAAATTGATTACAAGGACAAACACTTGGGCGAGGCTCACTTGAGGCCGACGAGGGCAACCTTGTTGGTTGTCGGCCATCAATGAGGCTCGGCGAGCGGTGAAGGAAAAAGGAAAAAGAAAAGAAAAGAAAAGAAAAGAAAAGGAAAACATATAATAAAAATTCAAAAAATAATTTAAAAAATTGTATTGTCCACGTTAGCGCTGGTCATACCACATCGGATAGCAGCGTCTACTTAGCGATTTCCGGCCAAAATTGGCCGAACATACTACATTAGCAAAATTTTAAAAAGTTTAGGACTGAATTGACACAATTAAAAGGTTTATTACTAAATTGGTACAAGTACAATAGGTTTACGACTTTTTTTTGGTAATTTTCCTAATCAATCAGTTATTGTGGTCAAGCTCCTAAGGGGATCAATTACACCATCAAATATAGAGCCAAAATTTGATTTCAAAGAATGGGAATGGTCATTAGGAGAGGCTGGCCACCCATGTAGTATACAAAGAGCGCATCACACAAGCATCCAAAAACAAGATTTACTTCTATTATGGGTGTCAAACGGGTGGGTCGGATTGAAAATGGTCTGATCTATATTAATCCATTTAACCCGTTTTGACCCATATTCTTGTAGTATAAATCTAATGACCCATATTCGACCCAACCCATACTTGACCTGTATTCTAAAACACTTTAAAATCCAATTTTAAAAAACTTGTTTCTTATAATATTTATATTGCTAAAATGCTTCAATGCAATATCAGATAAGTGAACAATTTTTATAATTTAAAAAAAATAATTTTTTATATTTTATATATCTTTATTTTCTTTTTCTTTTTATCTTTTTTATTTTTCCTTCTTCTTCGGCCGGCCGTCGGTGATGACTGATGACCAACCGCAGGCAAGCTGGCGTCGGACTAGTTTCGACTTGCTGATCTGGACGAGACTTGAGCCTGCCGGAATCTGGCGAGCTCAAGCTCAGCTAGATCAATGAGCTTCTAGCTCGTTAGACGAGCCTTGAGCTCGCCAGATTTTGGCAAGCTCGAGGCTCATCCAGATCGGCGAACCGGAGCTTGTCCAACGAGCTCCGAGCTCACCTACGGCGGGTCACTGGCCGTCACTGTGGCCGGCAACTGGCCGGAGTAGAAGGGAACAGAAAAAGAAAAAAAAAAGGAAAAAAGTAAAAATAAAAATAATTTTTATTTTTATTTTTAAATTTTTTTTAACGGCATTTAAACTATTTAGCCTACAAGGTTACAACTTACAAGTTAATAACTTAAATGGGTCAAATATCGGTTGAATATGGGTTTGTCAACAAATCCATATTCAACCCATATTTAATCCATATAAACTTGGGCTTTAATATTGCAAACCCATTTTGACTTGTTTTCAAAACTTCAAATAACTCATATTCAATTTGGCCCACTAAAAATAAGTTAATAGATGTGTTTATGACCCATATTGCCACCTCTAACTTCTGTCAATGCACTTACTTTGCAATTTTTCAAAATTTTCTTTGCAATCTATTTTCAATCATTTCACAGCGATTTATTTATGGTCGATCTAGTTGTTTATTTCTTTTTGTCGATCAAACACTTGCCCTCATTCTCGTGGAAAGACTTGAGTTGTCATTAGTGGATCCATTTCATCAGTTTTAGAACCCAATGGTCAAGACTTGTCTGTCAATTCGTAGTATAAGGACTATGATGTTTGATTAGGGCGCGATAATTACTTCTATCGAGTCAACGAACAGACCGGTTTTCGAGCTTTGAAATGGATTGGCACGGATTTGGTTAGTGATCCTCACTTGACTTCCTACACACTATCCTATGAGCAAGTGGTCTGATGTGAATTCTCACTATATGTCATGCTGATCGGTTTTACAGCTTTGATTCATCAGTAAAGCCATTCGATATTTGCCAGCTAAACTTTGTCGGGTTGATAAAGAAGGTTCTCACTTTTGGAAGCTGTTGCCAGAGTCGGCTTGCAACGGATATATCCACTGCGGTTGGAAGTCTTCGAATCAAGTTTAGCTTTGTGCACTTCTTGTTCTAAGATTGCCCGTCTTTTTCTTTCTTTTTTTTTTCCCCTCTTGAGATGTTATCTGTCGAAAGTTTCTGTTGCAGCTTCCGCGAATCGAATTGGATAATCAGGTGTCTAACAGTAGGAGGGCCAAAAGTCAGTTGATTCACCTGGCATCATCAGCTAATAATATGCATCATTTCAGCAAAATGGCAGCAGTAGAGTAGAGTGAATGAATGCTATGGGAAGATAAGAAGACTATCAAGCCGATCCATGTTCTTCAGATTCAGAATTTCTTCTCTTTTTCCTTTACCTTTTCAGCAAAAAATGGGAAAAAGAAGAAATTGCTACCTCAAATTCAAACTGACTGATTTCTGATTTTTATCATCTATGAAGGACCCACGTTACGTATTATAATGCATTTTTTGGACGTACTTTTCTCCCAGGAGGCCAAAATATCATTCCGGTTCAGAGGAAATGATCAATAAATTAAGAAATAAATTCAAACCAATTGGATTTCGAGCAGCTAATTTCGACAACTGATGCCTGAGGAATGTGGCCCAATCTCATTTAAGGAGTGGCCCAACTTGGTCACAAACTTACAAGTAGTCCCGCGCCTTGATACTGATACAAAGTCTTTTATATGTCCAGTCCAGTTAGGAGTCTTTCAGGACATCATTGTTTTTTCCTCGGTTTGTTATTTATTACAGTACGACATATAGTTCAAGAAAAAAAAAAAATTTACAGTACTTCTTATATTCTTTTTTCCCCGAGAACATAACTTATCAATTTTTGTAAAACACTACAAACCGCACATTGAATTTGTCTTCCTCGCTCAAGATCTCAAATTGACTCACCACACATGCATTCTTAGGCTACTAATATTCTTCATGAGCACAGCACCGTGTTATCGGTGCTTGTGAGACGGTGTATTCCTTGCTCATTCATCTTTATACGTTAATACACTACAGAATTTGTGTGACAAAATGATTCTTTACATGAAATCACAAGACTCGTCGTCATGATTCCATTATCTAGGTTGAACATGAACTTCATTGTTTAAGTTTCCGCTATTGAGCTTTGTAAAGAAGGAATCGAGGCAAGGACCACCTTCGCCTACTACATTCAAAGATGCAAACTTGGGCAACTTTTTCAATTGGAATGGCAATGATATATTCATCATGAAAGCAAAAAGACAATGGTCCCGCATAGTGTGCTTCATGCTATTCCTTCATGCTATGGTCAACATTTGACATGAGGGAAGAGTGAAAGGAGAGAAAGCTATTTGCAACGGTTCCCTAAGTAAAGTCGATCGCTTTGAATCGCCAAACTTTGCAAAAGGCTCGACACCTCAGCGTTTTGCTCTTTTTACAACGTTTATATTATCAAAGCACCAACCTTTCCCCTTTTGGTTCTTTCATGATGCACCATGAAAAGAAGGGGATTGAATTGTAGATGAAATTAAAGTGAAGATAGGGAGAGCACTATAGGATATACATTAATATTTTTCATCAACTTAGTTATGAAAAGAAAGTCATGCCTTATGCAAGGAAGGGCGATATCAACTGAGGATGAATTAAAGTGATTTGGAATCATAGAATCATAGATAAATTTAGATGGCGGGAGAAAAATGGAGATATAGAAATCAGAAGGCAAAAGGAGATGAGAGAAATACCTGTCCAGGCAATCTTAAGCAGATGGGAGAAATACCTGTCCAATGAAAGCTTTGATGAGAGGAGTAATGTCAAGTGACAGGGCGGGCACACAAGGCTGTTCAAAAAAATAACTTGAGCTATTAGATAGTAGGGAATGCATGATTAAGACAAGTTTAGTGAGCATGCGCAGCTTCCGATGTACAAGATAGTTAGGGAGTTATAAAATAAGGAATAATATAAAGGGTTAATACCATGAAAATCCAAAACCAATACACATGCGACAAATTTAATCAAATCTAATTTTTTGACCACCAAAAACCTCAAATTGGTACACATGTGATAAATTTACTATAAACTAATTTTTTTACTATTAAAAACCAAAAACTGATACACTTGTAATAAACTTACCTTTTGTTAGTTTCCGTTAGATTGAATTAATACCACGAAAAATCACAAACTTGTACATCCGTAATAGATGGAGGGAAAATCCTAAACTGGTATACCTGTTAATTTCCACATGTCATCAAACTCAGTAATTTGACAGTAAAATTTAACGGAAACTAAAAAATGATAAATTTGTCACAGGTATACTAATTTGGAGTTTTTCATGATAATTATTTGAGCACAAAAGAAATTGTAATATTGGATGAGGTACAAGGAAATTTGAAACTTTGCTTCTAACTATAACATGTTAAAAAAATTTACCCCAAAAACTTTGTTGGGAAACATGCAATCGAACACAATGATAGAATAAGGAGATAAATCTATGAACATCCTACAAACATCCAAATAAAAAATATTTGCATGTTTTCTCTTACGGTTGCACTGAACTTCACTGATGCCGACGCGCGATAGAAAAATTGACTGAATAAGAAAATTCGACGGAAGAACAATTAGTTCTCCAAATATGATTATCAAATCAAAATATCTCAAAGTCTGCTTAAAGGAAACCCTAAAATAAGCTTATATATCCCCAAACCTAACCCTAATAGGATTAGGAAACATCAAAACGTAAATTAGGAAACTGCCATTTATTAAATTAACCCAAAAAAATACTAAAAAAATAGAAAAATCCATCTAAACGATCTCGAATCGCGAAAATCTATCGTTAGTCACAGCCAAAAGGCTATGAGTATTGATTAGCACGTCGTTTCGCTTCAGCCGACCAAATTTGAGCTCAATCGGACATTATTGACTTCAAGCCCGCCGGTTCGTCCAGTAGCATAACAGGTCCGCCGGTCCCTTAGGTGCATCATTCACTTTTTGTCATTTGCTCTGGTTATAATATTTGCATAGATTTACAATCTCAACCACATAAAAACGGAACATCCTATAATCGATAGCATAAATCTAACACTTTTCCTCAAAAGAAACCGTGATAGCGTACGAACATCCAAATAAATCAGCTTTGCAATCTGCATGATTTCTCTTGCAGTTATACCAAACTTCACTTTTTGCCGTTTGCTCTAGTTATGATATTTGCATAGTTTCACTTTCTCAGCCACATAAACATGGAACATACTCTATTCACTCTTCAGGATATTCTTCCCTTGGTCAGATGCATTGTACGACCCCACGGTGAAATCCATCAGTATCTCCCTTGATACTCATATTAGTCAAAAATGCTTGATTCCTCTCACCACCATTTGAGTACCTCAAACGACCTTCAGAACTCCATGTTATAATATATACCGACATGCAGCTGAGTACATGCCACTCAAGAAACTCATATCCTTTGTTAACTTTAAAATATGTCTCACACCAGTCAATGTTCTCGTAATATTGTCATTCATTCTAATTTTGACATCGCCAACATCCTCAACATCGCACTCAACATTGTTCTTAAACTGCACTTTACCACTATTCATGCACTAATAAGTAGAAAACCAGATCTTGTTTGATGTAGTGTGAAACAAACAACCGGAATCTATAACTTATTAAGCAAAAGACAAATCATGAGCAATAGATAAGACATAATCAGCACTATCCAAATTACTGTGAGCTATAATTGCAACATCATTTGTAGACGCAACTCTAATTCCTACACATTCTCGTTTCTCAACTTTAGGTAATCTCTTCTAAGATACCCTCTCTTGTCATAATTTCAACAAACAACATCACCAGTCCTAGATTGACTATGGCTATTCAAGTTCACAATGCTCTTGCTAATACAAGTACTAGTTCTTCTTCTACCTTTATCTGCTAAACCTATAGGCACAAGCTTATAAGATCCCCTCCTATGAATGTCCTCACCTAGAATTAAATCACCAACCTCATCAGACGTCGAGTTTCTTGACTTAGAGGAATCAAACAGCAGTAACATGATATTCCAACATAAGGCAATGAGGATTGTAGAATAAAAACATGTACCTCATCTTCAAAGTCAATTTCAATCGAACTTAATTAACTTGCAACCATATTGAAGTCATTGATATGCTAAACAATCGATGCATATTTGTCCATCTTTAAGTGAAACAAACATCACATCAAGAAGACAATATAAATTGAAGAGGGCTTCTCGTATGCATTTTAGGAGGCATTCATTAATCCCACAGTGGTCTTCTCTTTCACGATATTAAACAACATTACAAGACAATATCCATGAGAAAAGGACCGGCAATAAACTCTAACTTACTCCACATTCTTATATGATGAAAAAATAGTTCCACGTACTATAAATACATTTTGCTTTACCCTTCAACAAAGTATAAATTATTCCAAACTCATATTAATTACAATCTTTTTTAAATAATTACATAACTATGATAGATTGAGACACAAATGTTAATTTCTTCGCAAATGAAAAGATGTAACTTCAATATTTTAAAGCATGAGAGAAGCGGAAAATCTTGCTAACATCATAAATTAATAAGAATCGAGCTATAAATTGTTCCATCCAATCGTAGAGACGATCCACATTGTTTTAGGCGATGCTCCTTCTCACATAGCGTTATTTACATCTCATTATATTTCCACTTTGCTTTATACAATGATTAAGAGAAAAAAATGATGCAAAAATCAGATGAATTCTCTAAAAAAACTCCCAACTTTAGATGAAGTCCTAAATTTGTCTCGAACTTTTTTTTGTCCGAGAAAAAATCCCAAACTTTAGGTTCAGTCTCAAATTTGCCCCAAACTTTTTTTTATCCAAAAAAAACCCAAACTTTAAGTTCAATCCCAAATTTGCCCCGAACTTTTTTTGCCTAAAAAAATCCAAATTTTAAGTTCAATCCCAAATCTTGTTTTGTGTAAAAAAAATTAGCAAATTTTAATTTATTTCAAAAATATACCTCACGATCCAATCCTAACTTGACGTAGCACTTCCATGTTGATAATAAATCCACATCAACAAAGTAATGATACGATAAGTATAAACCAACATAACATTTCCACTTCCATAACAAATCAAACCCAATAAAAATTGTTGAAATTCTCCAAAATAAAACCGTTCTAGGTTATGAAAGTTAGAAACGATAACAAATTCACCTCAAATTTTTTCTTAAATTTTTAGATTCAGTCTAAATTTTCCCCAAACTTTTCTTTGTCTAAAAAAGAGCATAATTACTTTGTTGATGTGGATTTATTATCGATGTGAAAATGCCACATCAAGTTGGGACTAAATTATGGGACATATTTTTGAAAATAAATTGAAATTTGCTGATTTTTTTACACAAAATAAAATTCGGGATAAATTTGAAACTTGACCTAAAGTTTGAGATTTTTCTGAGATAAAAAAAATTCGGGACAGATTTAGAATTTGATCTAAAATTGGGGGTATTTTTTAATGAATTAGGCCTGCAAAAATCTTAATTGCTTTTTCTTTAGTTTTGTACGCCAACTTGCCGTCGTGGCGAGGTCAGCGCTATCATTTTGAACTTTTTTGACGGGCCGGAAGAGTAATGATAAGAACAGCATGGGACAACTCTCTACAGTTAATGATTGCACATGTTAGAAATTATTGCCGCACAAAGTCTCAAAAGTGCTTGGTCCCTACAATCATCAGTTGGTGAATGGTTTCCTCTCTGGACATCTGAGATTACCGTTGCTAATTTTATACGTTTAATTTTTTTGAAGCGTCACAAAACATGTATCATCACCTTCGGCAAATGCTGGGACTCATGCATACTGCAATCACAAAAATGTTTTTCATTTTTTGCATGTTGTCGGGATTCAAACTTGATATTGCATCCCACCTTCACTGTCAGTCCACTAGGTCGGATGTCTAGTGGTTATAAACGCCAAAATACAATAAATATAGATACAGACTCGAGTTGTTTAAAGAACATTGCGTGCTTTTGTGTTTTATAGCTCCGAACTCATGAGTTTATCATTCTAGGTCGGAACAAATCGATAGGATTCCTATTCTGATGTCCCCATGCCCCTCCTGCATCGCGACATGGGGGCAAAAAAGGAAAAGAGGGGATGGGGTTTCTCTCGCCAAATGATTAGCGCATATTTGTTGGCTAATCAAATGTTGAAAGTCAAATGGTATGGTATTTAAAATTATGATTATCTCCTCAATCTCTCTGTAAAAGGACTCTTGCTAATATTGAGTCATCTCCCTTTGAGCAATGGCTAGATTTTCGTTGTATTGAGTAGCGATTGATCCGATCAGCCTAGAACTTTAAATATGTGGTATAATTTTGGTATTCCTGACTAAGTATTCTTTGAGGTTCTTTCATTTGATTGACAATTTGAAAAATTCTTTGATGATTATTGTATCAGAAACCATATTAAGGATTTGAGAGGTCTCGGTGAAAGGAAGGTTCATCACGTTGCTGCATAGAGTCCAGCCATTCGAAAACGAAAGCACAGTGAAGATTATTCGTACACTATTGAGTAAAACAATACAACTGTTCAAGAGAAAAAGGAACGGACGCTTGTTTTATTTCTCACTTCTTCTCGTTTGGCCACCTTAATTTAGACAAGATCCTCCTCCAATTCCCATGCAGATGAAGTCACGAGAACGAACAAACAGGTCCTACCCAACCCATTTGTCAATTTGTTATTCTCATCTCACTTCACCATTAATTATTTTAAGGAAAAGTACTGTTTGAAGAGATCCCAAATGAATGATCTATATCTTTTTTTTTCCTTTTTTTAAATTTAATGATTTATGTGTCTCACCAATTATACTGTAATGGACCTCACTAGCAGAGACTTATATCATGGGAGAGGGAGGGTTATGTTTCAAAATTTGAAATGACACTATTATGGGTTTTAAGGGCAGGTGGGATTTAGGGGGAAAGTTCACAGGACAACTTGGGACCATGTGGACTCTAGATTTCAAGATATCTAGCATTATAATCCCGTATAGTTATCATCTCTCTGTCGACCCAACTAGGCTATGGCCAGTCTGACAAATAATTGGCACAACTCGAGTGTGAAATGCCCATGCATTTACTTTTAATTTTAAAAAAGGAAAAAAAATCCTTGTGAGAGGGAGTGAGTAAAATAAAGAAAAGAAACAGCGAAAACTTAGGCTGAGGCAAGAGAATCTACGACGCATTTGAATGGGGACAAACGAAAAGCTCTTAACCTTGGAATTCCCAAACTTAGCTTAGGTTTGAGTTTCGTTCATCACCGTTATGCGACGAGCCCTCGCTTTTATATTCATAGCTATGTTTTCCACGCACGAATCAAGAGCGTGATGTATTTACACTGCCGAACGAGAGTTTTTTCTTAGCTTTCCAGGAGCGCTGTTGAACAAGAGTCAAAGAGGAAGAGTCAAAGACATCCCGAACAAAACGACACTATTGAACTAAAGATAGCCTGAATTACTTCATAATTCGGGCGGTGCATGCGATGAGATTCATGGAAAAAAAATTTCCTGCTTGACTTCGGTTTTCGAAATTAATCTGGAGGATTTAGTTAACCCCGAGAACAGAAGCTCCATTTTTCAATCTAGAAACCGTGAAAAGATAAAATATTACGTCTCCACAAAGAGGAAAATAAGAAGAAACTTGATAGATGGAGGGCTACTTTGGTCGATTTCATGACCCGTGAAGAATGTTCGGTGAATTTATGGTGTGATCCCAAGTGTGAAAAAGGAGTGAAAAGTCTCTCCGCCGCGACAAAAACGGGATTGAGCTGCTTTTCTTGGTGTTTGGAGAGAGACGATTATTAACGTTTTGACCACGGTGGAGATTACGTGTTAATATAAACATTAAAGCATGCTGTGAGTCTTGTGCTTTTGTACTATGTTTAGCTTCTTTTGCAACTTACTAAGTGTGATAGTACGGGCTACGTAGAGAGAATGCTCATGGCTAATGTTATTTTTTTTTTTGGTTGTCAAAGTCTCTAAACAGTTTGGGGTTACCGAGAATGACCACACTGCATCATAATTACACTTTGACTTGGTCTATACCAAATTGGGTCTTAATCGAAATAAAAGAAAATGTGAAGCAATAAGGCTTAATGATGCTTGGTAGATATTTGGATGTTGTTTGGGAGAGGGGGAATCACTTTTTTTTTTGGGTTGAATCACTTCAATTGGTGGCTAAAGACAGAAAAAATGGTGAAACAAAGTCAGGATGGTCATGGAATCACCTAACTTTATATTGGTCTTATTTCGGAAGACCCTACAACTATGTTCATTTGCAGATCTGCAGTGCAATAGAACACACCAAATCAAAACTCGACCCTAATCATTCCCCTTCGTCTCTCTGTTCAATCACCGGCCTCCTCCTTTGCTAATATATCATAGATTTTGGGATTAAAATTCGTTCTTTTTTATGATTTTAGTGTTTGTATTTCAAAATACTCTAAATAAACTTAACAAATTAGGATTGCCAAATCAAAGCCTCTGCTAACATTCCGCATGTCCACTTGCCCTTTTTATTCACTCTTTCTTATTCCTTTCATGGGATTGAGCACTCTTACATTCTGAAAAACAGGGAATGAGAACCTACTGTTACATTCCACTTTCATTCCTAATGTCTACTTGTCCTACTCTAAATCAATGGTCGTATGAAAAGGACCACAACCAAACTTTTACCCTAATGAAAAAGAAGGGTAGAACGAAAGTCAAAAATTGCAGAAGTACGAAATCGCGACAACATCACAGCATCGAATTTAATGCCCCAGCTGACCTTGACCAGTTACCAAAAACTGTTCACCATCTTCTCACATGATAGTGTATCTTGAAGTCATCGAGTTCATGTAATTACTATGCAAAGGAAGAGGTGGGAATTCGCAATAACAATCTCAAACTTTCAGGATAAAAGAAACGCAAAAGCGATTTGGAGAAGGCAAAACAACACTGTAGAGGAATAGGATAAGGACTGTAACAATTCCCCCAAGTACCTGAGAAATTTGCTGCAGATGGGACGCGTTAAAAACCACAAATTTGGCCCGATCCTCCCGGAATATCCGGTTCACGGGGTTCAAATCCTGAGGGACCCCATCATCACCGCACAAACCTCCTAACCACATGATGATCACACGTCTGAATCTTCTGCAATCATGTCTGAGTCTTCATAGGTCAACTTTCCTCACCATCGCCATCATATTGCACACGTCCATTAATTAAAGTGCGCGTGATTCAATAACTGCAATCGCATGCTTTTGTAGACCTTGCATGGCCCATTGTCCACTTCAATATTCAGCTAGCCCTGAGGGCTAGTAATAGCAAATTTCCAAGGAAACTGGGTGACATGTTCGTCCTGTTCCCTAGGAAAATCGTGAATCTCACTCGGTGGGTTTGCTAGGCCAACGAGTGGGATTTCTTTTCCAGAACCATGAAGTACGGCTTCAAAAATCCGGCTGCATGAGCACCTCGTGAACCGGTTAAATCCAGTCTTTTTGGCATGTACAAATAATTTTGGTACAAAGCGATTTTTATGTAATTAATAAAATTTGAACAGATGACTTTCAATTTTTAATTAAAAACTCTCTAGTGCCCCAAATACACTGAGTAAGGGGAAGAGAGACTAATTTGTATTACGGTGTTCAAGTGAAAGAATTTATGTTGTTGTGTATGTTAATACGATATTAAATTGGAAAAATTGTCCACGAGAAAGTGACAAAATCATTAAGACAAAGATGAATGTCTTAAGTCAAGCTGTAGCAATAACGCAGAGTCGTCGACTAAACAAAGTCAATGCCATTTATCAGTATTGACTGATTAAAACAATATGACAAGGAATAACTCTGGTACAATATGTTGACGGTGGAAGCCAATAAAATTAAGTCCACAAGGCAGGAACAGTTTTATTTCATCGACTAATAGCCGAATTGATGTCAATCGAGTAGAGAAGCATTGACATCTATTCACTAAGTTGAACGAAGTTAAATCAATTGCAAGGTCAAAAATAGTATGAACAGTTATTGCAGTCAAACTCTTACTACAGTAACAATTATTGCATTTATTACAGTCGAGTCAATCAGCTATTGCAGTGTTGACCAAAAAAAAAATCAGCTATTGCAGTCGAGCTCCTTTTGCGGGATCAATTATACCATCAAATACGGAGCCGAAATTTAATTTCAATTAGGTCGAGCTGGCCACCCATGGACTAAAAGGAGCTCATCGGAAAAGAATTTGACTCGCACAAATAACCGAAAAGCAAGATTCACTTCTGTCAGTGCACTTATTTCCTTGCAATTTATCTTTCATTTCCGAGCAATTAATTTCCAGCCGTTTTTGTTGTTTCTTTCCTTTTGTCAATCAAACACTTGTCCTTATTCTTTGGGAAAGACTTTTGTTGTCATTAGTGGATTCATCTCACCATTTTTAGAACCTAATCATCAATTTAGTGTTCCTATTTTGGTGCAAAAATTGTATTTCGATTCGAAGTACAACGAGTGTGATGTTTGATTGGGATCGTTAATTAGTTGAACCGCGATAATTCTTATTGTCGAGTCGATTGATGATTTGTAAGGAGCGATTTTTTAGCAAATAGAACTCCGTCATTTGAGAGAACATGTCTTGAGATTGAAATGTCATGCCATGTGATATCTTAAGCAATATGTCAAACTTTTTTCCCACTAATAGAGAATCTAGCAAAATTCTGTAGAATTTATCCTCTTTCGGGACTGAACAAGTAGCTCGCAAACAATCATGTCGTACAAGACAATAAATATTTAAAATTTACATGGATAGCAACAGATTATACTATATCACGGTCTAGGTGTGCTCTAGGTCGGCTTTAGCATAGCCAAAGTTATCTTTGTCTACATAGTAACTTGATTAGGGTCAACATATTTCTGTGCTTTTAACATGGACCCACATGTTGAGAAATTACACCTACAGCTACACCCACAGATTTCACATTAATAACACGAGATTAACCATTAATTACCCACAAGACATACAAAGTGATTAATGAACAGTAATTAATTCCACCAACTAAGCCGGCACTTAAAATGGTTTCATAAATTTGGAAAAAAAGAAATTATTCTGAGTAACGAAAAAGGGGGGTTCGGATTAAAGGAGAAATGATGATGGGAACACAAAAGAAGGGTGGCTGTACGGTTGAATAAGCGGACGTATTTCTATTACCATTTTTAATCGCTCAAATTAGTTTTTTAATTATTGGTTTTTTGGCATTAACGTCTTTGTATGACACATTTTTCTTCCCCGAAACACATTAAACAAACTTCAACGTTGACCTTGGCGTTAGTTTTCCTAAAGGCAAGCCACATTCGATCGTCGCACAAATCAAGCCTGATTTCCATGCACTTTAGGACCAGGTTTCGTTCATGGCACAAAATGAAAAGCTAATTTCAACAGATCTCCACCTTAAGTCAATGTTTGAGCCAAAGTACAACCACTTCGCTGGAATATAAACTTTGAAAGCTACTTTTCCCCAACCCCTCAAAGGCTCCTCCTCAACCACCACCTTCGTCTTCCAAATCCGAGCGTGCTTCAATTTCGCCATAATCCCGAATGCCAACTCCGTATAACCAATTCCACATGCACCTTTAGCTCTTCCTCGGACATGACATCCTTGATTGAACTCGGACCTTGTCAAACTCGACAGCTATTATAATAATTGGCTTTACATAGTCCACCTCACTATAAGCACCTTCTGTGCTAATGCCATGCAAACATCCATCATGTCGGGATTTGCCGTTGCAACTCTACCTTAAGTTGAACATCTTCCAATTCCATAGAAACACTACCACAATCTTTTCTATCTAGAAGTATCGAAGACTCGCTAAATATATAAAATCTCCACCGAAAACAAGTGAATTTATTCAGGGCACCACAACTACTAATTCTCAATATGCATCTTCCAAAAGTTGAAAACCTTCCCACCAAAAATGTCGTTTTCACTTTTCCTTATTCTATCGCCATCTATCTTCTTTGACTTGGCCTAACTCAAATATGATACCTACTATTACAGAAAAAACGATCAAAGACAATGTTAAATAGAATAAAGAAATAAATCGGACACCATTTTACACGATTCGAGTAGTGTAACCTCCTCCATGGATAGAGTAACACGAGATTCCGTTATAGATCAAGCATATTTGAGTCACTCAAACGCTTTCAATTTGTTGCAAACTGCAATAATACCCAATTACTCACATTACCATAAGATTTTCACGATTTCAAATATTCGATGTTATTGATGAAAAAAGCTGCCACAAAAATCCGAATATTTAGTTATATTTATTTATTTCCAAAATAGAAATCCCTTTTATCCTACTTAACTAGAAATCCAAATAGGAAATTGTATTTTTACATGCAGTTTTATGAAATTTAGTCCCCTTGGGCTTTCCTAAAAAATGCCACATCCAAAGGTTGCACAAACCGAGCCGGATTTCCGCGCAGTGAATCGAGTTTTGTGGATAATCTCAACAAAACCTAATCCAAAGAGTGGTTGCAAAAAAGGCCTCAAGAATCTCCATAGGCCCTTACCACACTGCTTATGCTAGATGTGAGGAACAACAAGACAAGATTATGAAGGCGTAGAACATGTAAAGATCAAGAGCAATGACTAAAAATTAACACACGAAATGTAATATAAGAAATCAATCGAACACCTTTGCTCCATACCGTGTTAAGCAAATGAAAGCTCAATAGTTCATAATAATTCGACGACAATAAAGTAGTTGTACATGAAATTAGAGTTAAGAGAACTCTTATTCAATTCCTTACATCCCCAAATTCCCTTCTAATTCATATGTCACGAGCCTATATGTTCATATTTTCGTTATCTACCATCTTCGTCAAATTATCGATTAGATCATGTGTATATTACCTCAGTTCTCTCTTTACGTTTTGTTATACCATAATCTTAAATCCTTCAACAAATCAACAATAGTCACATGTAATAATGTAGTGGGGAAAATGGGAAGTACTAACATATAATACAATTTTTAGCACGCACTCATCATTGACAACCGACCACTTTTTCAAATTGAATATATATCTAATTTATGTGTGTGAGATTGTTCTGCCAACGGTACATTTAAGAGAGACAAGACATTACAGTCAAAAAGAACACTAGGTTAGGCCACCGGGATATATCTAGCTACGTCGAGCAACAAATTTCATTTACTCAATATAATTCTTGTTTCAAAGGACCAGGTATAATTTCTCTCGCTTTCCAAAGAATTTCTAAATTTCCGGATTCTTCGTTTCTCCCACCCTTTGACATTGAAGCCACGATTACATTACGCAAGATAATTGTGACGATTAAACGATTTAAGTCACTTTATGGCAAAACCTACTAACATCATAAATCAGCAAGAATCAAGCTATAATTTGTTAGAGAAACTCCATCCAAGCGTAGAGAGTATCCACACTTGTTTCAGGCGATGCTCCACAGATAGCGTTATTCGCATCTAATTACATTTCCACTTTGCTTTATACGATGATTAAGAGAAAAAAAATGATACAAAACTCTTAATTAACTTTTTCTTTGCTTTTTGTACGCCAACCCGCCACTCGTGACCGAGGTCAGCGGCTATCATTTTGAACTTTTTTGACGGGGCGGAAGGGTAATGAAAAGGACAGCAGGGGACACTCTCCAAAGTCAATGATTGCATGTGTAGAGATTATTACCACTTAAAAGTTTCAGAAGTGCCATGTCCCTACATCATCGGTCGGTGACTGGTTTCCTCTCTGGCCATATGGGATAGCATTTACCAATTTTATTCGTTTTATTTTTTTAAGCATGAAAAAATGCTGGGGGAGAAAAGGGCAACAATTTACTATTTAAATCAGTCAGATCAATAGCTTGCCCAAAATTCAACCAACTAATTTCAAATTAGCACAAAGAGCAACCAGTCATAATATTCCTGCAATATCAACCCCAAACCAGTAAATATGAACAACTTAAAAGAAAAATAGCAGCTATAAATTTTACATGGAAAAGCTAATGCTGGAAAAATCATGGATCCTTTCAAAACAACAATATATCATTACCCAAAGGTGGGTTAACGCAAAAAAGTAAGAAAAACTCTAATCACGGTTGGACAAGTTGAGAGACAATTTGGATAAGGATTTCAACGGACAAAACCGATCAACTTGCAAATCTTGATCTCACGAACAACATACTAAAACTTTAGCCAATCCCGACAAGAAGGTTGAATTTAAGCCAATCTCCACAATCAATCTCCCTTTCGAATCTATGCTCTCTGCCTGTTTTCTCTGTTTCAGTGATCGCTACTCTCTCTCTCTCTTCTTGATCAAGAAGGTTGAATTTAAGACTCATGCACTTGACAATCACAAGATGTTTCTTTCTTTTTTTTTTCTTTCTTTATTTAGATGTTGTTAAGATTCAACCCTGATCTCGCATTTCCATTCTTACTGTCAACCCACTAGGTCGGGTTTCTAGTGGTTATAAGCACAAAAATGCCATGGAAGTATAGACATAGACATAAGAGACTGTTGCGTAGTTTTAAGTCGTAGGGCTAAGGGCGACCAATACAAATATCAACGTATTTTTATTGGCTAATCAAATGTTGAAAGTCAAAATATTTTATAATATCCAAAAGACTTTTGCTATTTCAACACCTCAAATAGCTTTAGAGACGCCCTAAAAATTCAATGGTACAAAATAGCCCTAACAAAGACCTCATTAATTCGACCAAAAAAAAAAGACCTCATCAATGGTAAAATTTATGAAAGAAGAAAAATATACGTTTAATATAGATGAATCAATCTCACGATTTTTTTTTTATCAAACTGTTGTTTCTTCTTCTTTTATATTCAAATCTGAGAAATCTACGTATTTGCTATTTTTTTTACGAGAATGGTCTATAATTTGAGTAATTCAATAAATTTAACGATTGAAATTCTAATTTAAAGGATTATTAGTAAAGTACATCTAATTAGAATGTTTTTACCAGGTTCAATCTGGAATAACTTGTTGTAGTATACAAGTCTTTAGTTCAAGTTTTTCTTAGGGGAACTTTTTGGTCAAAGTTATGCTCTTTACGATAATAATTTATTTTTAATAATGTTAATTAACAAAGGTCATTAACAAGATCCAAATCCATTACAGAAAATTCGTCATAGAAATCAGCTCGAGCACATAAGTAAGAAGAATAGAATATACGAAATCCGTCTAAAACGAATGGGAAATAACATAAAGTTGTGGAAAATAACATGAAGTGGTGGAATAATATATTGTTGTTATGATTAGTATATACGATCTTGTATTTTATGACAATGCATGGTATTTACATTTTCAACAAATAGCAACTTTCACCCTCTCCATATGTTATTTTGATTGATTAATTCTCTTGAGATTATTTTCTTCAACTCAATAAGCTAGGGAGTATCATAGCCAAGCGAGCTATCCAAAAGTATCAAGAAAATATGATTATCTCCTCAATCTTTTCGTAAAAAGATTCCTACTGATCTTGTCCTATTTCCTAGTATTCTATTGGGCTTAAACCTATATCCTAGATTGGTGATAAAGGGTTGCATTGAGTAACGATCGATCCAATTACTTCAAAACTTCGAATATGTGGAAGAATCTTGACATTCTCGAGTAAGCATCA
Source organism: Syzygium syzygioides (assembly GCA_031216285.1). Classification (NCBI taxonomy): domain Eukaryota; kingdom Viridiplantae; phylum Streptophyta; class Magnoliopsida; order Myrtales; family Myrtaceae; genus Syzygium; species Syzygium syzygioides. The sequence goes on from CM062249.1 coordinate 29,659,589, forward strand.
TTTGAGAATCACTAATTTTCTTTCCCCTTTTTTTCAAGATGGCTAGTTTAATATGTCAAAATTCATTCATGATTATGTTGCTGCATGTAGTCCAGCCATCTAAAGACGAAAGCACAGTGAAGATTATTCGTACACTATCAAGTAAAAAACAGAACCGTTAAAATGAAAAGGGAACAGTGATTTGTTTTATTTCTCACTTCTTCTCGTTTGGCCACCTTAATTTAGACAAGATCCTCCTTCAATTTCCATGCAGATGAAGTCACGAGAGCAAACAAACGGGTCCTGCCCAATCCATTTGTCCACTTGTTATTCTCATCTCACTTAATCCTTACTTATACTAAGGAAAAGTACTGTTTATAGAGAGTATGTGCATCCCCAAATGAATGATTTACATCTTTTTCTTCATTTTTTTCGCCTTTCTTTGAATTTAAAAGGTAATGATTGTCTCGCCAATTATACTGTAATGGACATCACTAGCAGAGACTTATATCTTGGGGCGGAGAGGGAGGGTTAAGTTTCAAAATTTGAAACGACACTATTATTGGTGTTAAGGTTAGGTGGGATTTGGGAGGAAAGTTCATATGACAACTTGGGACCATGTGGACTTTAGATTTCAAGATTTCCAGCATTATCATCCCCAAAGTCATCATCTTGCTCTTGACCCAACTAGGCTATATAGCCAGCCAGACAAAATAATTGGCAAAACTCAAATGTGAGACGCCCATGCTCTTACTTAATTAATTTTTTTTAAGACAATATGAGAGAGAATCTACGACGCATTTGAATAGGGACAAATGAAACAGTTTGGGCTAAACACCGACTTCGTAATTAGTATTTTAATTATCATGATAAAGCTCTTAGCCTTGGAAATCCCAAGCTTAGCTTAGCTTAAGTCTCGCTCATCACTGTTACGCAACGAACCCATACTTTTATTTTTAAAGTTACGTTTTTTCGCACGCACATCACAAGCATGACGTATTGACACTGCCAAACAAGAGTTAAGTACTCAAGAGACCCCAACCAAAATAATATTATTGGCATAAGATATTCTAAATCAGCTCATTTTTATTGTGTAATGATTATTCAAGATCTTAAGAGAGCAAACTAAGCCAATTCACCTCTTTAATTAGTTCATGATGTGATCTAAATTTCTAAAGTGTAATGATATAGTCGTTCTACTTTCATGTGATTGATTATAATCCTATAAACTATCACTGGAAAAATTATCATCGACAGACTTTATGAAAGCAATTCGATGGATGGAATTGAGCAGTGCAAATGCGACTTTCCCAATAACAAAAATAAATTATTGTTTTCTTCAGCTCGTCAATACCCAAGAATTTGGGCGGTGCCTGGGAAGATTTTTTTCCTGTTTGACTTCGGTTTCGAAATCAATGCAGAAATTTTTTAACCTAGGGACCGTGAAAGAATAGAATATTACGTCTTCATTAATAAGAAAATTAGGAAAAAACTTGATAAAAGTAGGGCGATTTTGGTCAATTTCGTGACACGTGGAGGGATATTGGTGAATTTATGGCGTAGCACCAAGTGTGGAAAAGAAATGAAAAGTCTCCGCCGTAGCAACAACGGAACTGAGCTGCTTTTCTTGGTGTTTGGGGAGGGACAAGTATCAAGGTTTTGACTATGGTGGAAATTATGTGTTAAATATAAACATTAAAGCACATGCTGCGAGTCTTGTGCATGAGTACCATGTGAACTTTCTAAGTGTGATGGTACGGGCTATGTAGAGGGAATGGTCATGGCTAATTTTTTTAACTTCTTTTGGTTGCCAAAGTCTCTGAAGAGTTTGGGGTTATCAAGGGTCACCACACTGCAGCATAATTACACTATGACTTAGGCCGTACCTATTGAATAAAAGACATATCAGAAATGATCTCCAAATAATCAATTCGTTACTTGATGCGTTACCTTCGTGCTGATTTATAGAAGATCTCCAAATTGGGTTTTAATCGAAATATAAGGAAAAAGTGAAGCAATAAGGCATATTGATGCTTGATAGATAATTGGATGTTGTTTGGAAGAGGGTCAATCACTTCAATTGGTGACAAAAGATGGATAAAATGGCGAAAATCACAGTCGGGATGGTCGTGCAATCAGACAACTTTATATTGATCTAATTCAAAAAAAAAACTCTAAGGTTCCGTTTATTTAAAAGAAAACTCTTTTCAAAAATTTATTTTTTGATACTTGGATAATGGAAAACAAATCGATTTATAGAAAAATGATTGTTATAGACTAAAAACAACAAGCTTAGATTAGAGAAAACAATTGTCCTTAAACTACCGAACAAATGAGAACTATTCATTTTCCTTGAAAATGATTTTCATAAAAAATATTTTTCTTTAATATGATGTTTCAGTTTCACTTCATAGAAAACATTTTCCGTAAATCGATTAGTTTTTCGTCAAAAGTCAGAAAATAATTTTTTAGACGTAATTTTCTCTGAAACAAATGGACCCAAACGTGTATCTTTTTGCAGGGCACTCAAACACACCATATCAAAACTCGACCCCAATTATCCACCTCCTCCTCCGCTGCTATCGCAGACCTTCAATAGCTCAACATTAATGAGGGCTCATGTCGTGTCTGCCGTTGTGTCGCCCAAAGATCAGCGAAGATGACGATGTTGCGGGGCACAAAGAAGGGACAGTGTAGGCCCTGTTAGTTAAATAGGAATGAGGTGATTGAAATATGGTAAAAGAGATTGGAAAAAAATTAAGAGATTTCTGGATTGAAATTCATCTTTTCATGTATAATACCTTTGACCAAAGGTTGGTCTTTCATTTTGTTGAGTCTGATGCAGTGGCGGTTCGGATAAGAATTAAATTGCGTAACTAAGGATCAATAATAACTAATTCTGAAGGGAAAGGAAATGCAAGTAGTGGAAACTAATAAATTGATGAATTGAAACTGAGAGAATAAAATCAAAGATCCACAAGATAATTGCACGTTGACTTTATCCACAAACAGTTACAACTTCTCGGTTGCCATTGGACTTAACCACTAATCGGTATTTTATCTTCCATTGGGATCTTCACTTTGTCTTCTTTCTTTAGTTTCTGTATTTCAACACTTAGCCAAATTTGTTACTTGATAATCTTCAACAGATCGCTATAGCATGTTCACAACTATTTATCACAGTTACCGACAAGTGTTTCCGCTGCCTATAACTTGTTGATAATCGAATCATACTTAACACCGAGCTTCGTATTCATTTAAGTCAGCATCATGCGGATTAAAGGATTTGTCATCTTTTGGTGTCAACATTACGAGTTGAATTTTTAGCATTTCAAATTACTCTATATAGTAAAATTAGTTGAATGAACTTTAAAAATGAGATTTTCTCCATATTACAGTGGCCAAATCAAATCCTATGTTAACATTCCACTTGTAAAATTAACTTTTTTTTATTAACTTATCCTCATTCCTTTCACGAATACTTATCTTCCCCCATAGGATCGAGCACTTTTCAGTCCCAATTTTCATCTACATTCCGATTAATTCTAACCTACCAAACTGTGTAAAAAAAATAAGGTAATAAGAACCTAATTTTACATTCCACTGTTTTTATTCCTAACGTATACTTGTCCTCCTCTAAGCTGAGGGTCGCAAGAAAAGGAAACAAACCCAAATTTTCACCCAAATTTTCAACTAGAACATCACGTTCTATTGATTTTTATGCCCGGACTGATCCTAGACTAATCATCAAAATCTATCCACCATCCTCTCACATGATGATAGTGTATCTTACAACCATCGAGTTCATGTGAGTACTATGCAAAGGAAGAGGTGGGCATTTGCGACAACAAAACTGTAGTGGAATAGGATAAGGACTGTGACAATCCCCCCCAAGTACCTGAGCAATTTGCTGCGGATGGGACACGTTAAAAACCCTAAATTTGGACCGATTCTCCCGAAATATCCGGGTCACGGGTTTAAATCCTGAGGGACCCCATCGTCACCGCACACACCTCCCAACCACATGATGATCACACGCCCCGGTCTTCTTCAATCATGTCTCAGTCTTCACGGGGTCAACGTCCCTCATCATCGCCATCATAGCGCACACACCCATTAATTAAAGTGTGCTTGATTAAATAACTGCAATTGCATGCTTTTGTAGACCTTTCATGGCCCATTGTCTACTTCCATGTTCAACCAACCTTGAGTGCTGGTAATTGCAAATGTTTCAAATGGACAAAAATAAATTTCTAAGTAGCTAGAGTTCCAAAAGCGAAAACAAAAAGCAAGTTTTTCTTACTATTTTGTGTATTGTCTTGAGAGGGACTAAAATATAAACGTTCGACCTTCTTTTTTTTTTTCACAAATGATGGAGTACTCTACTATTCTATTGGAGCATTAGATTCTCAAGCTCTCTCCATTACCAATTATGTCTTCACGGGGATCCGAATCTATGACCATATTATATATGGCATAAGTTCACGTTGATTCTTAATCAACTGAACAACCTAGCCATCAGCATAAACAAGGTTGGAGTTTATAATTTTGCCTATAGCATGTGTGATCTTTATTAGAACTATTATATTGGTGGGGAAATCTTTTATGTGCCCGTTGGCACCCTTAAGAAAGTCACTTTGAAGTTATAGATCTCGAGCTCATAAGAAAGAAAATGAGAGTGTGGCGGACAGTTACTCATTGGAGAGTAACGATGTTGTCTCCACCACATAATTTTACAAGGAAATTACTCGATTTCCTTAGGAAATTATGAATCCCACTTGGTGGATTTGCCAGCCCACCGAGTGGATATCTTACATTTGAAAAAAATAGTAAACCAGCCAAAATAAAAATAAGGAAGTAAAAGAAAAACTTATTAGCATCATCAATGTAAAATATTTTTATATTATGTGTAATATCCAAGACCTAATTAAATGAAGGAGTATAGCTTCAAACACTCGGCAATCTGGAGACTCGTGGAACATTTGTTAGCCACATGAATCGTATAAATCCATGTCTTTTGGCATGTACAAGTGGCTCTGACATAGAGCAGGTTGAACAAAATTAATGAAATTTTAAAATATGACTTTTACTTTCTAAATGAGGAGTAATGGTGTCATTAGGTTAGCAATGTTTAAATAAGAATCGACTATGGCTTCGAATTGATATTAACTGGGGCAAATATTGATGAGAAAGTGCTAAGACCATCGAGACAAAGAGGAATCTCTTAAGTCGAGCCATAGTAATAAAGTAGAGTCGTTAGTCAACAGAGTCATAACTGATTATAAGTAGTGACTAATTTATAGAAAACGTTGGGTGTCAACAAGGATGGAGTAATATTATGTTGACTAGCACAATTGATATATAATATAGATGACGATCAACTAATATCATTGACAGTGAGAAGCCAATAGAATTAAGTCGATAAGGCAAGAACAATTTTCGCCCATCGACTAATAGTCAAGTCAATGTCAGCTGGATAGACATCGGTCGAGTTGAGAAGTATTGACATGGACTCACTTAGTTTGGTTGATATCAAATTGACTGCAAGGATAAAAATAGCAGGAACAGTTATTGCAGTCAAATTGTCAAGCGAGAAAAATTACCGAATATATTATCCATTTCTATCAATTCTCTTACTTCCTTGCAATTCATTTCTAGTAATTTGCAAGCAATTTATTTCCAGTCATTCTAGTTGTTTATTTCCTTGTCAATAACTCTGACCTTCTTCTTTCACAAAAAATTGTGTTGTCAGTATTAAATTCATTTCATCAATTTTAGAATTCAATCATCAGGTTTTTGTTCTTTTGTTGGTGCATAATTGTTTGTCATTTTGAAGTACAAGGAATGCGATGTTTGATAAGGACTGGTGGTCAATCGAAGCGCAATAATTCTTACTATTGAGTCGACGATCCGAATGGAGCGATTTTTGAGTAAATAGAGCCCCACCATTCTAGAGAACATGTCTAGATATTTAAATGTCATATCATATGATACTTTCAGCAATTTGTTAAATTTCCTCCCCGCTGAGAGTGAATCTAATAAAATCTATAGAATTGATCGTCTTTTGGGGACCAAACGAGTAGCTACCAAATAATCATATCGTACAGGACACTAAATATTGGACATTTACATGGAGAGCAAGAGATTATACTTAATCATAGTCCAGGTATGCTCTTGGTTAGCTTTGGCATAGCTACAGTGATCCTTGTCCGACTTACTAACTTGATTAGGGTCAATAGGTTTCAGCGCTTTTAACATGGAGGCACATGTTGAGAAGTTACACCTACAGCTGCACCCGCAGATTTCACATTAATCACGGGAGATTAACCATTAATCATCCCTAAGAGGTACAAAGTGATTTACGAACAGCAATTAATTCCACCAACTAAGCCGGCACGATGATGATCATCTTCTAAAAAGACTTCAAATCAAAGTTTGCCAAAACCAAGCGTTAAAATGATGGTCTCGTAAATTTGAATTAAGAAAAAAAACAGATTCGCGAAGTGATGGAAAAAGGGGAGTCTTGGATTAAAGTGGAAATGATGATGGGAACACAAAAAAGAATAGTGGCTGTGGCTGTGTGGCCCGTGGGGTTGAATTCGCCGACGTATACTTACATTACCATTTTCTTTCGTTCAAATTAGATTTTTTTAATTATTATTTCCTTGGTATTAACGTCTTTGTATGATAACATTTTTCTTCCCCGAAACATTATTAAACAAAGCATAAGCATTGACCTTGGGAGTGTTGGGGCTCGTATTGGCGTTGTGCGTCTTGGGTCTCTTTTGAAATTGTGCGAGTGCGAGGGAGAGAGGGGTGCCGAAGCTACAAAAACGGCGTCATGAGCCGTCGTTTGCTATATATAGCCCCTCTCTCTCTCCCTCTCTTTCTCAACGTTCTTGCAACTTTCAACATCTCTCTCTCTCTCTCTCTCTCTCTCTCTCTCTCTCTCTCTCTGTGCCTGAGCTCAAGTGCAAGTTTTAAATGGTAGCGTGAAGCAGACGTTTGGAATATCAGTCTCTCTCGGTGTGTTTTTTACTTGGTCAAGAGACTCGGAAACTCACACAGAACAACGCGCAACACAGCAGCAACAGCCGCAGCTCTCGTCATAATGGGCAAGAAAGAGCACAGAGACAACGCGAGAGTCGAAGCTGTTCTTCAACAGCTTCGGAAGCAAGCCCCACTCACTGTCAAACAGGTCTCTCTCTCTCTCCCTCTTTTACAGAAACGTCACTGTTTCGTGATTATGTTTCGTCTGCCTGTCTTGTCTGGGGTTTTCCGGCTGAATTCTAATCTGGGTTGTTGAACAACAGGAGAAGTTCTGCAACAACGCTTGCGTGGAAAGGTTCCTGAAGGCGAAAGGTGACAGTGTGAAGAAGGCGGTGAAGCACATGAGAGCTTGTCTCTCCTGGAGAGATAGCATAGGCATTGGTACTTTCCATTATCGAAAATTTCTTCTACTTCTTTTGTTTTGTTTCCATTTTTTTTAATCTCGGAAAATAGGTTAGGTGGACTTATCTTTGTGCATCACATCATCCTAGCTTAGCTTCTTTACCTTTTGTTTTTGGTTGGTGTTGAACCGGAGTCCCTCTCTACTTTTCTTGAAACTTTGAATTGAGCGTTAAAGCGAGTTTAATCATTAAAGTCACAAGGCACCCTCTTCAAAAACCAACAAAAGAGCGAAGAGAATCTTGATGGGTTTTTCCCTTATGTTTTAAATTAGTGTCTTGATCCTAACTTATAGTACTCTTTTTTGTTTTTGCTTTTGGTGGTGTTTCATATGCAGAGCACTTGATAGCTGATGAGTTCTCAGCTGAACTTGCGGAAGGCGCTGCTTATGTGGCCGGCCACGATGAAGAATCCCGACCAGTCCTGGTAAAAAAACACAAACAAAACAACACAACCAAATGAATATATAATTACTCCCTTTGTCCGTCTGTATATGTACGATGTGTGCACGCAATACATTATTTTAAGTACATTTGAATTTGCTTCTGTTGTGGAAGAAGTAACCGAAACAAACCGAAACAACCCATCGTTGATTTTTTGCAGATTTTTCGGATCAAGCAGGATTACCAGAAGTTCCACTCTCAGAAACTGTGAGTACCCAAAAGAAGCTTTAGTCTCTCCCAGTCCTTTTTAACTTTGTGTTTTGTCGAGGATGTACGCAAAAGATGGAATGACCATACAAGTCCAGAGCTGCTTAGGGAAACAAAAGCAGACAATGAGTAATTTTTGCACATTCAAAGTCACATCTCAAAATCTGTCAGCAACCATTTGTAGGAAATCAGTTTTTTTTCACTGTTTACAGAACCATAAATGGTCTATCTTCTGTAATTTGCATGGACTTTTGAACTCACTTTTTTTTTTCCCATTCTTGTTTTCGAATTTCCAGATTCACCCGACTGCTGGTGTTTACCCTAGAAGTCGCCATGGGAACCATGCCCAGGAACGTGGAGCAATTCGTCCTCCTATTCGATGCAAGTAAGCTCACTTCACTTCACTTGACTTCACTCCACTTTCTTTTGTCTGTCTTTTGGCTTTTGGGTACAAAGCCAAGCGAGCAATTAAGTTCCACTTTCACTTTCACTTTCAAAAACGTCACATTGTCACCCACTTAGCCTTCCACATTAGCCTAAGTGCTCGAACACCTCCCAACAAAAGCATTTATAGCAACAAAAAAAAGGAACACCACCCTTCTTTTTCGCACGCCATAAAAGCGAGCAGCAGAAGCAGGTATACATCCCCACAAGTCCACGAGACAAGAGGACACAAGCATGCACGTCCATGTCGGATCCAACGAACAGCAACAGCAACATCAACCCCAAACCATAATTCCTGAAAAAATACGCCCTGCAACATCGCAAAACAGGCCTCGACGCTGGTCGGTCATGAAAGGGTAAAGCGCTCGAGGGGGGCACTATCGGGAAATGCGTTCTCCCATACGATTGCATCCTAGAATTAGTCATTGTCACAAGGAGTCTGACTTTCATTAAAACTCACTGCGCTTCTGCGCAGAGAGTACTACCACCACCAGCAAGGGATTCTGCTTTTTTCTTTATTTTTCGTCCCCTTTTTTTTCTTTTTCTTTTTTTTTTTGCTTGCTTGCTCTGCCATTTCTCTGACCCGCATCTGATATGCTCAGAATGTTCATATATAAGCATACCGTCAGGAAATCTTTTTTTAGGTGAGCGTTTGATCTTAGGGAAACGTGGGCTGGAATCGTTTTCATTTTTGTAATTTCCGGGTTCATTTAATTTACTTATTTATTTACGTGGGTATTGATTGTGTGATAATTTGAGCAATAAAAAGAGGAAAAAAAAATTAATGTTTATGTGTATTTTTGCAGGCTTTTTCAGATCGGCATCGGCTTTCATGAACATGTTGCTGGCGTCGCTGAAAATAGTGGGGGAGTACTATCCCGGTCGACTTTGCAGGGCCTTCGTGATCGACCCTCCTTCTCTCTTCTCTTATCTATGGAAGGTACAAAAAGCACAAAAAAAGAGAAAATATAAATTTAAAAAATCTCGTGTATTTTTTCAATTTTTCAAATTTTTTATTTGTTTTGCATGTGTTGTGCACGTCTTTTCAGTAGCACGTATTATTTTTTCTGTCCCTGCCTTGGCTGGAAAAAGAAGAGAAATTTTTTTTCAATAATGTAGCTGGACATCTGTGGCAAAAAAACGTACGATGTTGTTGAACTTACCTGAACTTGCACTGTTTGACCGACCGACTTTACTTTTTATCTTGTCGAACCAATAACTAACCCCCTGATTCACGTTTTGTTTTTACCTTTTTCTTTGTTAGCTGTAAGACTTTGGTTCTGCATTCGATTTCAAATTCTCGTGACCCGACTTTGAATTTATAAGCTGATTATTTGATTATAATTACCTCTAGCGAGTGTCAGAAATGAATAATTTTTCCTTGCAATGACCCTGCTTTGAAAAGCAATTGCATCTGTGATATTAAAATCTATGGAGGTGGTCCCGTGCAGTCAGACTCACCCTTGGTGATTTCTTACTTTAGTGCTTCCAACGTCTAGGTAAAGTTGACCGACTGCGAGAACTTGATCTTGGGTTTCAAATTATTGCAGGGAGTTCGGCCGTTTGTCGAGCTATCGGCTGCGACGATGGTGGTCTCGTCCCTGGACTTTGAGGAATCGCTGGACTTCCACGACTTCTCGGCCTATCCGCGCGCCTCGTCCCTCCGGTTCGACCCGGAGTCGATCAAGTCGGCGGCCAAGGTTGGGCCGTGCTCGTCGTCCCGGTTCTCCTTCACCGTGTCCCATCACTTCGACTCGCTCAAGCCGTGGTACCTCTCGCTGACCGACTCGTCGGCGTCCAAGGTCGGGCCCACGAGCCCGTCCCAGCTGGGCCCGGCCCTGATATCCCCGCTGAACGCGCGGTCCTTCTCCTTCGCATCGCCGGCCGCCAGGACGCCGCGTGGCGGCACCATCGGCCCGAGGAAGTCGCTCTTCCCGTCGACCCCGCTGCCCCAGAGGACGTGCGAGCAGGTCAAGGTCGCACAGCCCCGGACCCCGCGCCCGTCGTTCCTCCAGTCCCCGGCCATGTTCTTCCAACGCAAGGAGTGCCACATCAGCCGGGCAGAGAAGTCGCGCGAGTCCTTCGTGCCCTACCTCAAGTTTTACCGCAGGCCATACGACGAGATGATCTACCGGTCGAAGATGAGGCCCCCGCTGGGCGGCCTGATCTCGATCGTCTCTCCCCACCTCAAGCGCCGCCACATGTCGGTATCGCAACGGTTCTGAGGCGAAAACCGAGCCCGAAAGGATAAAAGGGCCAAAAAAAGAGGCGAGCGAACGAAATTTCAAGAATTGGGAGTATATATGTTTTTTGACAATTTGAGTATCAATGTGAAGCTAGTAGAAATAATTGACTAAAGATTGTTCTTTGATTGATTCGAGTGTCCTCGTGCGTTTGATCGGGAAGGCCGAGAAAGAACGGAAGAACGAGACGTCTTTAACGAGGGGAGAGAGACGACGTGCTGAACGGGATGTGAAATCGTGTGCACACAATTAAAACGGTGCACCGTTTTTTTTTGGGGTCTTGGAGGTGGTCGGAGATGGGCGTGGGGAACCGGATAGCGTGGTCGGAACGGCGAAGGACAACGATATGCCTTGGAAATCATATGCTCATTGTCATTGGTGGTGGCGAAACCAAGGGAATCAAAGTCCAAGGCGTTGAAAAGTGAAAAATCTATGTCTACCGGATTATGTATATTTTAAATTTCTATAGACATGTTGCTTCTTTTTGTATTTTTCTTTTCCTTTTCCTTTCTTTTACGACTTTCAGTTTCAACTTGTTGATGTGGGATTTTTGTTTATAATAAAGGTGGGAAAAGAGGGTTAAGTTTGAATCTTTGCTAGTTGTAAGGTTGTGTGTGTGCGTATTAGGTGGAGTTGGGGTTGGGTTTGTTTTAAGGATGGTTGGTTTCAACGTTTGGCAGAGGAGGTGGTAGGAATTTGTGTCGCCTTGTGTCTTGTTTTGCTTTAAACAGAAGTCAAACTTAAAGTCAAAATGGCGCCGAGAAGGGGGAACGTGAGGACTGCTTCGAAAATGGTGGAGCTGAACGTGATGGGAAGATGATACCACGCGATTTTCGGTAGTAGAATATGCAAGGGGTCTCGAGTTTAGCTTTGGTTGCTCTAAGAGGTTGTTTGGTACCGATTTTCAGCAACAAATAGTTATGAAAATGGATGGTAATATGATAGATAAACACTTCGTAGCTGAAGCACATCCGCAGCTACAACATCTTACGGCAACTTTTGGGAAGTTGGCTCACTCAGTTTTGATGTGCCGAGACTTTACTTATGTAAAAGGCATGCAGGTTGCGATTCTTTACAGCACAACTAGAGTACTTACGCACGACTACAGTTGAACCCTAACTATACCAAATGAGCTGTAGCTTGCTTCATTATGCTCAAATGCGATCCACCCGTCGTTTGTCATTACTGACATCGTCGAAATGTTGGTATTACAATCCGGGATATATTTTGCCAACATAGGTTATATGACTACTTGGCTAACTCAATATAACAATAGAAAATAATCAAGCAGAGAACAAGGGAAAGAGAGTGGAGGCTTAGAGTTAAGGTTACAGGATAGAAAAATATTCAGGTTGCACCACCAAATAAAGTTACAAATTTGAAACAAGTGTAGTTTTTGGTAACCAACGCATCATACCTTCACTTGCCAAAATTTCCATGATATAAGCATTAGACAAGTGTTTGCGTTTACTTACATTTTTTTTCCCTTCGAAATTCCTCTAAATTTAAGGATTCCTACCAAGGATGTCATGGTATTTATCCCTATGGTAACGAAATTGTAATGCCTCTGGTCCGTCACTATACACATATTGTCCGCTTTGGGCCCCACTGGACCCTCACGGTTTTGTTCCTTTGGGCTTGCCCAGAAAACGTGTATGTACATATAGAGAACCCCGAATCTTATAAGCCAGTTCAGGACTCCTCCTAGGTGATGTGGGACAAGAGAGGCTCCCCTCTTCTTTGCGCACATTTGAGGACCGAGGCGCGGACACACCGCCATCCCTCCTTGTGCACCGCCTCTTGGGCGGTCACACTGTCAACCCTTTACGGGTAACATCGCCCTTGCTGTAGCCTCACACACAGTCGGAAGTCGGCTCTAATACCACCCATAACGCTCCAGGTCCATCACTGTACACATATTGTCCACTTTGGGCTCCACTAGGCCCTCATGGTTTTGTTCCTCTAGACTTCGCCTAAAAAATGTATATGTATAGATAGAGAAGCCCGAATCTTATAAGTCAGTCCAAGACTCCCCTCTAAACGATATGGGACAAGAAAGGCTCTCCCTTTCCTATGTACGTCTAAGGATCGAGGTGCGGACGCACCACCATCCCTCCTTCCCGCGCACCGCCGCCTGGCTGTCACGGAAATTGTCCAAACTCAAATAATTTCATTTTATGTGATTGAATCGAAGTAATCAGGAGTCCCATTGATTTTGCCAAACGTGATTGGTCGAGCCCAAAACACGTTAATTGTAATAATTATGTCAGCAGTACGTCGTGGTTGCACAAAACAAGACAGTATTATATGACAGCACCATGCATGGTCACGGAACTAAACTATCATTTTTTTTGCATAGAGTTGATGCGACGGGACTTCTGTCGGCTACTGGGTGTCGTGGAAGCATCAAGGCGTTACGGGGGCCAGAGTCCCTTCTGAGAGACGTCCCTTAGTTTGGACTCGACTGGTTTGGCGTCTGCTCTTTGCATCTCCCAGTCCCCAATCCTGAGCTCTTGTTGGGGCTCGAATGGAGCTTCGATGGAGACAAACGCTGCAAGACTGACCCACTCCCTCTTGCTCCCTCTCTCGCTCCCCGCAACTATTTCAAATTGCGAAAAATAAGAGATAATGACACAAACAGTCTATAAACTTTAATTCAATATACAATATGATCCTTGAATTTTTAATTTGTTCAATATAGTTTATGAACTTTAATCCAATGTGCAATGTAGTTGTTGAACTTTTAATCAGTCAAATATCGTTTCTGGACTTTTGGTACAAGTTTAATGTGATCCCTGAACTGTATGAAGATATTTAATGTAGTCTATAAACTTGAATTACTAAAAAGAATACAGTGAACATTTTCATATTGTTTAAGGACTAAATTGAATATATACCAAAAGTTCAAGGATGGTATTGAACAAATTTACAATTCAGGGACCATATTGTACATTAGATTAAAATTCAAGGATCAGCACATTGCACATTAGATTAAAGTTCAAGGATCACATTACATATTTTACGAAAATTCAGGGACTATTTGTGTTTTTTTTCCCAATAAAAAAACAACTGTCTCAGTGCGTGTGTGGCCTTGGAGCTTCATTCCTTGTAGCGACGTGGGTTCGTTCTAATGGAGATCATGCGTCGCTTTCGCTGTCTTCTTTTGGAGATTTGCAGTGCACGAGAGTGAGATTTGGCCCATATCTCGACCGCAGTCTCTCCCTCTGCGTCGCAAGCTTTCTGTGCAAGTGACATCAAGTGATGGGTCTATTCCATGTCCTTGGTTCAGTCAGGGAAAGCTGGGAGACTTATCCCATTCGTGATGCAATCCTTTTTTCTTCTGTTGCGATGCGGACAAAGTTTTCACCAGAGTTTCTCGTTACGAACGGCAGCAGACTGCGAAATTCATATCGAGGTCTGTCACCAAAAAGAACAGAAATAATAAAAGAATCAAAAGAGTGGAAAGATGGGGTTTTCAATGATACATTGAAAATATTCAGAAACTTCTTGCCCATGTCTAGATTCATAGACCTAGTTTGATCATAACCGTTGGATTTATGCAAGTCTCATTTGAAATTGGCGCCATCAGATTTTGACACGTATCTCCTATTGAGTGTTCGGATGAATGATATTTGTTCTATGATGAGCTCTCCAAAAAGATTATCGAGGGTAAGAACTAAAAACTGAAGCTGTTTTGATGTTATTATCAGCGGACGTTATTAATGTAAGACTATCGTCTTTATTTCACCTCTTGTGTTTCTAAACTCGAATGCGTAAGCCACATTCACATAGAATGATCCATATAAACCAAAATACATTTCCACATCGTTTAATTTTAAAAAAAAATATCGTCCCTTTATTTTTACCAAAAAAAGTGAAAGAGTTACTATACACTCACTTCCATGATACTTGTAACGAGATTCACATTTCGCGCAATCGGACTTGTTTGGTAACTAACATTTGGCGTTAGTCTTGCGTACCGGATCATGCACATGGACATCAGCTCACGACAACCAAACACATGAGTACAACGTTGCTTTGATGTATTAGAGGAAGATCCAACCCAGAGATGACCCAGAGATGACTGAAGCCCATTGGGCTATTTCAGGACATTTGGCATGAGCTTCCATCTTCAGTTCCTTCATCTGGTTCAAATTCCGGTTTGTCGACACTGAAAATGAAAGCGTTCGGGTTCGAGAAGGGTCAACTTTCGAATGGCATTACTAAATTCTAAGTCACATCGCCATTGACACATTTCGCGATGACTTCGCAAGTGCGGATTTATAAAGAGAAAAAAAGATTCGTTCTGCAACTGCAACTCATATATCTTTCAATGCCACCACGGCTTCCCATTTAGAAGCTACACATCTCGACACTTTCTTTGTTTGCCTAACCCTTCAGCTTCACCATATGTTGTACCTAGCGGATGCCAGTTTTGACAAGATACGAGAACGTGACTCTAACTCTTTTACCGACAAATGACAATACAGTATAATCATAGGCGGAGAAATCCTGAAACTCCAATAGCCTCCGGCACCATACAAGTAGGCTCGGCTCAGCGTCTCGGCCATCAGACTGGCTAGTCATGGTCATTGGAAAAGGGCTGCATTTTGGTAAACATGAGCAAATGGCTCCCTTTGTATATGCTTTCCACCATATAAACTAGCAGCTCACGAGTCTATGAATCTTTCATCACAAGTTTTGCTTGAAAAATAGTTCTCTTTCAGCATCACTATAACGATCGGAGAAAACAGTTGTGCAGCTTCATGTCGGACATTCATGAAACATAGATACTTTATAACCAATAGCAGGGTTTCTCTTGAGAAGGTTAGCGTACATTAACAAAGTTCCCCTGCATGTTTATTTATTACCACATTGCTACGTTCACTGATTGATGTACCATCTATCTCACTCAACAGAACACAAACTCGACTCATTTCATGACATATTCTGCTCAATGACTGGCTATTTGAAAACTTCATAAGATGCACAGACAGATGAATACAGTATACATATCTTCAGATCTTTTTCTGCAGGGTCACCAGGTCCAAAGTAGACCCATAATTTCTGTTCAGAGCTTCGGCGCACCATCCATGGCCATCATCAACCGTCGGCATCCTCACTTCCATGAGTGGGACAGCGGGATGCTGAGCCCCAGGCAGTGTCACTCCCGTCAGAACTCTCAAGGCATTCGATGCATCGATGTCCATGCACACATTTATCTCTGGAACTCCCTTGGGAGCAGGAGGAATCCCAACAATTTTGAAATAGCCGAGCAGATGATTCTCTTCCACTTTCTGCCCTTCACCTTCGTAAACTATTATTAGCGCTTCGGTTTGGTTATCATGGACAGTCGTGAAGGCCAGCTCCTTTCGCGCAGGCATAGTCGTGTTTCTTGGAATTATGGGTATGAAATGGTCTCCCTCGACTCGTATCCCAACGCCAAGAGGCGTAGCTTGAATCGTTAAAAGATCCAAACTGCCAAAAGGATCACTTATCCCAGAAGCAACTGCCCCTTCTAGTGCCGCGCCAACAACTGCAGCTTCCAACAAGTTCATTCCCTTGTAGATTTCTTCTTTCCTACATATTCCCATGACAAGATTCTGTATTTTTGGAATATATGAACAACCACCCACGAGTATTACATCAGCCAGATCCTCTACTTCGACTTTTGCATCAAGCAAACACTGCTTTACGAGGCTCTCGCATTTCACAAACACGTTCCTGTTGACCTCCTCAAATTCTGCCCTGTCTATGACCTTGCATACTTTTATTCCATTCCCCAGATCAACATCGACTTGCGCACTTGTTTGTGAGGAGAGCCTGTCGATTGCATCCTGGGTTGCAATTCGCAGGATCCCCATCGATTTGATCTCATTGACACCGTGACTAGAGAAAAGATTTTCAGCATTTGGCAATAGATGGCGCATCATATTCTGAAGTATGTCCTCTCCTCCAATGGTGCTTCCTGCTAGGGCTTTTATCTGTGAAACCCCTCCCGCTGTAGCAGTCACCGCCACATCACAATAGCCAGCACCCATGTTGAATATCAGCGCAAGTTTCTCAATTCCACTTCCCATATTATCTTGCACAGTCTGTTGCTGTTGCTGTTGCTGTGCATATAACAAGGCCACAGCTGTAGGTTCCGGCATCAACCTAAGAACATGAAGACCGGCCATGGCACACGCTCGCTCGATCCTGGTCAGTTGGAATCGACTGAATGAAACTGGAATCGTCAAGACAACATTTCTTATTGGCCTCTTCAGCTGAAGTTCAGCCATTGATCTCAACTCAACCAAAAATACGGCAAGAACCTCTTCAGGGGTTGTAGACCTCCAGACGTTGTTCACCAATGCAGCGATGAATGGGCGAACACCAATGTCCAGAGTTTGTACCAGAAATGGAAGGCTTCTGCTCGCACGAACAACAGGGTCAGTATCAACCCGCCCTATCAGGCGTTTCATGTTGAAGATAGCAGCACCAGACAGGATCTCGTGCTCGTGAGAGAGTTGGCTGCTCACTCCACCTGATGGAATTTCATCCTTGAACATGACATATGACCTCATCAACTTCTGATTTCTGGTGTTCTTAAGGAGCTCCACCTGGGACCCATTCCAAACAGCAACACTGCACTGAGAGGTTCCAATATCAACTCCAATTGCAATTTCAGGAAAAGCCGATGAAGTCTTCTCTTCTCCAGTGTTTTCGCTGTCGGAAGCCACGGTATATGCAGGTTCTGCCATGCCTCTATATCACATAGGAAAGAATGGTAGTGGAGCACTCTACCATCAGTAGAGCAACGGAGGAATCGGTAACGGACAGTTACCAATGAAGAATTACATCTCCAGAGACCAAAAGCACAAGATAAAGGCACGAAAGAAACATGACTTAATCTGGTGCACTCTTGTCACATTAATCAATTCAATTAGTACTGTGTTTTAACCTTGAATGCTCTTGTTGATCGGTCAAATGGAGATAACTCACTGTGAAGGAGTATTTATCCATACGTAAGAATTATATATCAGCTGGATGAAACTTGGTTAACATCTGACAAACACATTGTTCTGAATAAAGAGTTGCAAAATAGGTGCAGAAAGAATTACACTTGTTCCGTAAAGCAAGTCACCAGGTAAAATTAAGTATAGATGAAACAACAGAGTCAAAAGCCAAATTTTGGATTTCCTCGGTTGTTAATCAACCATACTTCTTTCAGCCATTTCCTTTGCCTTTCGGTTTTCCATGTCACAAGATCAGTATTTCACCACATGAGTAATGATTACGCAGCTACGCACAAGAGTTCAAGTGTTCCTAGTTAAAGTTCAATGAGCTCAACCTTTATAACTAACATCTGGAATGACAGTTATATCAAAGCAAAACCAAAGCTTTCAGTCGTCACATGAAAACACAAAAAAGAAGGGAAAACCCACAAAAAGAGAAGCTTCAGTCTTTAGAACAAACAGTGATAAAACCAAATGAAAACTTCATGTTTTACTCTTCCCAAGAGGGAAAAATCACTCGGGCGACACCTAAAATCAATACATAAGCACTCCGGCGCACTCACGCGTCTTAACAGCCCAACATCATCCCCCGAACTGCAGGACCATTCGAAAAGACACACGCACCGGCTTAGCCACAAACACCTTAAGGGCAAATGGAAAATGACCAGCAACACACCAAATCACCAAGACCAAAAGCACGTAAACAATCAAAGCTGGCCAATTTCACACGGTTCAGCTCAAGCCGGCCCGATTTCATCACAAACACCACAAGACCGATAGAATTCAAGCAGTGCCGGAAGCCGAGAAGATCATAGCAAAGTCAAGATTTTCGCAAGAAACTCCATTCACCGATCAGGAGAAACCGGAGATGGGTCGCATGGGTATCGCGGAAAAACAGGAGCGGGTCGGGGAGACCGAGGCGCGAGCTTACTTGCGCGAGACTTGTACAGAGCGCTTTCCAGTTGCTGGGTGGTGGGGAACGCGCGAGCGCTTGCAGGTTGGCCTTCGCGCGCCGTGCTGCTCGAACTAAGGAGAAAGAGAATGCGGGAATTTGAAGGAGGAGGAGGAGGAGCGGTGAATCCGGAAAGGTGGCGTCAGGTTCTAGAGCTTCCGAGACGAGGAACGAGACTACGCGAGGCGCTCCTCGAAGGTTTCTCGCGATTTCCTTTTTTTTTTTTTGGCGTATTTCTTTTTTCTCCATCTTTTTCGAAATTTCGTTTTATTTAATCTGCAATTTAGTTTGCTTACTCAAAAGAGAAAATAGCGAGCTTTAATGTGAACGTCAAATACTACACCTTAAAGCCAATTTTCTCGCATCAAATTTGACCTCGGGATCTAATGACGTGGTCTTTTCGACAAATACAAAACTAAATTCAATTCCAAGACATTCTTACGAAATTATTTTCTCTCTACCTAAATTTGAGTGGATACATTAAGATTACCGGAGATTTTTGATATGCGAGATCCTGGTGGCTTGAATAGTCGGATTTTAAAGCCGAATAAAAGGGGAGGCTAATTGTCGATTATTAAGCATATGATGAGCTACTTACGATTTAACTTCAAATGTAAAAGTGAGAAAAGTTACTGGAAAATTATATACGATTCCATATGTGCCCTCGCTTCGTCAATTTGCCAAAAGCAAGAAAATCATGGTGCTTCTCTTTCGCATTTTGAGCCCGACATTAATTAAGAAATCAGTAGCTTTTTAAGTCGTATGTTGGGATTCATCTACTAATTTTTGAAGTTTTGAATCCTCAAATTTTTTTTAATTATTTTTTTTTATTGAATGGGCTCATAGATTAGAAGCTCCTCGGTGGATCGAATGGGGTTGGGCGGGCTTGACGAAATTATAACAAGCTCGACGGTCAGGCCTAACCTAAGCTGAGCCAAACATCTAACTTAAAGAGCCTTTAGCCAGCCCACAAAATTGAAAAATCATCACATTTATATCTACCGATAACGCAATAAATAGTGGTCTCACAAAATTGACCATATCATCATTTGCGCGCTCATTTTTCGCGCTTATTTCATTTGTGGAACTAATCGGGCTTGGACATGTCGATGTTGAATTGGGCGGGACGGATTCAAGAAGGGAATCGCTTTTTTGTCTAGGTCAAGAATCTCTTAAAACGTTCAATTAAGCTCGGCCCTACTGGCAAATCGTCAAAAAAGTTTAGGACTAAATTAAAATAATTAAAAGATTTAAAAATAAATTGGTTGTCGCCGTACAATAGGTATATGACTTTTTTGTTAATTTTCTCAAAAATAGAGTTATCCGCAAAGAGTAGACAAAATCGCACTCTCTGATTTCTATTCATCAAGTTATTCGAGACAAATATACAGCGTAATTTACCAATATTTTGATTTATAATCACTAGTCTTATATGGCGATTGCCCTTTTATGAGATGTGAGCGACAACTCAAAATGAGAAATATTCTACTCATCTTATAGTGACGCGCCACATGATATCACAACACTTTCAAACGCGAGGCTACTAATTCAACATGGATAGAATTTCTCGAATGATCGATAGCGAAGTAGGTTCGATCATCACGTTATCGGCTCGATAAGTTAGGGTGCGCATGATAACTGGCCAAATAGTGTTTGATTCTATTCTTTTGTTCCCAGAATCAGTTTGGGAACAGAAATCCGTTTGTTTAATTTTTTGATTCTGGGCACAAATTCTTGCAAATTTGTGCCCAGAATCAGTTTTGGAGTAGAATCAAGAATAAAAAAAAAGTAGCTTCTTGATTCTGGGAACAAAAATGAGAATCAATTTTTTTTCTTCTTCTTTTTCTTGATTTTTAATATAACTTCTAATGTCCGGCACGAGGCCACCCTCGTCGTATCTGGCTAGATTAAAATATTTTAATTTAAAAATATTATTAATAAAAAAATATTATCGGCCATGGTGAAAAAAATAAAAAATATATTATTAATAAAAAAATTTTACCTCCCATGGTAAAAAAATAAAAAAAATATTTTCAATAAAATATTTTTTATTAAAATATTATTAATAAAAAATTTATTTATAAAAAAATATTTTACCAGCCATGGCCAGCGACCAGGCCATGGCAAAAAAAATAAAAAATAATTTCAATAAAAATATTTTTTTATTAAAATATTATTAATAAAAAATATTTGTATAAAAATATTTTACCTGCCATGGCCAGCAACCAGGCCATGGCAAAAAAAATAAATAATATTTTCAATAAAAATAATTTTTATTAAAATTTTAATAAAAAATATTATTAATAAAAAAATTATTTACAAAAAATATTTTACCAGCCATGGCCAACGATCAGGCCATGGAAAAAAATAAAATAATAATTTCAATAAAAATATTTTTTATTAAAATTTTATTAATAAAAAATATTTTACTAGCCATGGCCACCGACCAGGCCATGGTGAAAAAAATAAAAAAAATATTTTTATTAAAATTTTAATAAAAATATTATTATTAAAAAAATATTTTACCAGCCATGACCAGCGACCAGGCCATGGCAAAAAAATAAAATAATAATTTCAATAAAAATATTTTTTATTAAAATATTATTAATAAAAAATATTTTACTGGCCATGGCCAACGACCAAGCCATGGCGAAAAAAAGAAAAGAAATATTTTCAATAAAAATATTTTAGTAAAATGTTTTTAAAAAAATTATTAATAAAAAAATTATTTATAAGAAAAGTTTTTATCGGTCATGGCCAAAAAAAATAAAAAAATTATTTTTAATAAAAGTATTATTAATTAAAAAATATTTTACTGGCCATCGTCAAGAAAGAGAGAAGAAAAAAAGAAAAGAAGGAAATATAAAATATTTAAAGTGTTATTAAAATATTATTGATAAAAAGAAATTTTATGCCGTTACCAAACGCATTTCTATTCCCGGGCACAGAATTTTGGATCATTACCAAACGCCTTCAAATGTTCAGAATCAGTTCCCGGGCATAGAATCAAAAAGAATCATTTCTGATCAGAATCTGTTCCCGGGCACAGAATGGTTGTCATGCGCACCCTTAGTGTCTCGATGTTAAAGTTGACTTATCATCATACATATCAACAAAAATGTAGTCATCGGAGGACCTACGAGTTATGAATAAGAAATGGCTACTTCCCCACCTTATAAATCGACAAGAAAATGTCTTCATCAAACTTTGGATGTCGCTGTAGCCACGTCAATTATCGACAAGGACACGGACCCAACATAAGCATCACCAAAGAATCCTTTGACCCAATGACAAACGCTGGGGACAAATGACTCCAGTGGTCCCTTCACACTCCTTGTCCAAAGTCCCTATCCGTATCCATATAATAATTAGGTTTATGCCGCTGATAATTAGGACATTCGCCATATTTCCTTGATTCTCTATTTCTCTCGTGATTATGCGCCTTTATTTATCTCTTAAGGGAAAATTAAAAAAAAATGGGTTGAAGTAACCGGAATAAACTTTATTTCAAATAAAGATCAGAAGTGATCAAATCAGTCTCAAATAAAGGTCTGATCTTGCCTGCCGGCCACATTTCCAATGACTAGAATGGGGCAATTTCATCTGAAATTTACAATTGGATAACAAATACAGAACAGAAGTTTCCTTTGATTGAATTGGGATTAAGTTCATCTTTTTCAATTTTCATGTTTTCTGGTTATTCATTTCCAATTCTTAAGTTTTCTTCTTCCTCCCCAGTGGATTTTGTCCTCATCACCGTCCCCATCTTCTCTCTCCTCGCGCTCTCTCTTCAGTGAGGTAAATCGTTCAGACCAAAAACAGAGAAGAGCGAGAGTGTGCAAGTGTTCTTGAAGAAGAATAAGTCTGCCAATAGCTAAGACGTGTCGGGCCTCTAATTAATCGTAATTAATGTTGTAATCTTATTATCTTAGATAGTTATTTTGTAAAATATAATTTCTGAGAACACAGAAATTATACAATTTAGGTAAATCACATATAGTAACTGTCCTAAATCTACTATATCTTTTGTTTCATTTCTTTTGGATTAATCACAAACATTTCTTTATGTGGATCTACCGCCATAAATTCAATGTGTAATCTTAACATTCAACGTGTAGATTCGGTCCAATTTTAGCTTGACGTTACCAGTTCCAAAAAAATTGGAACCAATACCGTGCAGTTCGATTTCCAATTCTTAGGTAAGAACCAAGCCTAGAACCTATGAACCAGACCTAACGTTGTGCACGATTGTTTTTTTTTTTTTTGCCAATAAAGTGAAACTCTGAAGTAAAATTGATGTCCCAAATGACCTATTCTCCATAAATAGACTACCAAAGGTATTGATCTAAAGTGGCAGACCTAACGTTGTGCGCGATTGCTTTTTTCGCCAAAGAAAGTGAAACTCTAAAGTAAGATTGATGTCCCAGATGACCGAAATTCTCCATAGATACACTACCAAAGGTATTGTTTTGAAGTTGCCAAATGCTTGCTTTAGTAGACTTGACGTTGCGCATGATCTTAAAAAAGTGAAACTTTGAAGGAAGAATGATGTCCCAAACGACTTAAAATTAACTCCATAGATAGACTACCAAAGATATTGCTTTGGAGTTGCCAAATGCTTGCTTTGGCGGACCTTAGGTTGTGCATGACTGCTTTTGTGCCAAGAAACAGGAATTTTGAAGCAAGATTGATGTCCCCGACAACTGAAATTCTCCATAGATAGACTACCAAATGTATTGTTGAAGTTGCCAAATGCTTACTGCAACATCCCAAATTTTGTATTACCATAATAAGAATTGCTATTGGAAATGATCAAAGATTTGTTAGACAATTGATGAAATACTTCCAGGATGTCAATAATTAGGTATTTGACACATTATTGGGGTGCACTGGATAATTTAAGGGACTAATATGTGGCCATATGCATAAGTATAGGGATAAATAAAGGTACAAATTATTGGACACCAGGCAAGATCCTAAGTGGACATTAGGTGCACTTAAATTGGACACTTGGGACACAAAAATAATGTCCAAACTACCCTTGCATGGCCGGCCACCTATTCCCTTAATTTGAATTATTTCATTGATTTAAGCCAATTAATCATTGCATGCCACCCATTTCACCTAATGGGATTACATGCAAAAGAGAGAGAGTGTTTGACACTCAAATGGGGCAAATGATAGGGAATTAAACCATTTTCTCTTCCTTTTCCCCTCCCCTTCGGCCAGACCTCTCCCCCCTCAATTACTCTCATTTTCATTCTCTCATTTTCTCTAAAACTTGCTCACTTGCTCACCATCTCTCTCTCGCCGGTTTCCTTCTTCACCGCCATACCACAGCCCCCCTCACCGCCAAACCGCCTTCATTCCAGCCTGGTTTCTTTGTGTTTGGGCGTGATCAACACCCTAGGGAAGGTGTTACCGGTGTTAGACAACCCAAGGCCAGGAGATGATGCTTGTTCTTAAGCCTATTCATCTCTCATTGCCCTTGGTTTTACTTGTTTGTGGCTGTGGGTGATTTGTTTAGCTTTGCATGTAGGTTTTGTGATGTCAAATGGGTGTGCATGTTGCTGTCCAAGTAAGGATTGTGTGTGCATGTGAGTATACAAGCTTCTACTTAGCTTGCATGTTGGAGTTCAAGCCTTAAATGGCCTTGCATGTGTGTTCCAAGGCAAGATCTTGTGGCGCATGTGACTTAAATGGGTAAAGATTGTTGTTTGAAGGCGGAAATGGATATTGTATGTTGCTGGGTATGAGTTTTGTTGGTTTAAGTTTGATGGTTTTCCCAATCAGAGCCAATTTTTACTCTTGTTCTGCAAAACCCATATTCTAGTCTCCGGTACCACTTCGTTTTGTTATTTTTGTGGAGAATTTTGTGGTCCGAATTTCCAAACACTTCCTCATTAAAAGTTGTTCCAAACATCTTTAAGTTTCACATACCTTAATTTCAGAATTTTTGGACTTGATTTGGGTTAGACAATCACCTCATTTTCGGACTATGTAAAACTGCCAAGAATGGGTTTTTTGGTGAGATCTACACTTTCTTGATTTTCTATAAAATTTTCTAGACCGATTTTGAACAAACTTCCTTCAAAAAAGTTATTTCGAACTTGTTCCTCTACAACATATAAAAATTTTAGGATTTTTGGAAATGTTTTGGGTATGGTAAGGAACTAATTTTGTGGAACAAAGGTTCTGTTCCGGTGAGCATTTTTTAGTCTAAATTTGAGCTAATAAACGAGATGCTTAAAAAATATTTGGACTTTTATTTCTTCATGAAAAATTTTCATCCAGATGTATTTTATGACATATCCAAAAATTATAATTTTTGGAGTCCATTTGATATTTATTTTAAAAGAAATTCCGTTACTGTGCAAAACTACCCAAATTTGCCAAATTTCAAAGATATACCATTTTTCACGTGAAAACTTGAGAATTTGGACTTGATGTCTTTTGGTGAATTATTGTACACACTCCGAGATTTCAAATGAGTTTTGTTAGACTGTGACTGGAGGTCAATTGATGGGTGAAATGAGGTTATATTTGAGGTGGCAGAAGCTGGAATGTGTTGTGAAAGTGACTGTGCATAGCGAAATGTGATGCTATGGTTGTGACTCTTGTTGTGTACTCATGAGTGATCATATTTGCCTGTTATCACATACGGGTTATGCTTGGGCAATATTTATTTGATCCCCGACGGAGGGTTGTTGTCAGGAGGAGATTGCCTTGGTTTATTGAGAAATCAAGATGCCTCGGAGAGTGGGATGCCCCTATGTGGGATGCTTGCAAGATTTAACTCGTGGATGATCCCCGACGGAGGGTTATTGTTATCAGGAGGAGAATACCTTGGTTTATTGAGGAATCAAGATGCTTCGGAGAGTGGGATGCCTGTGGTCACCGTGCCATGGAAGTTTGGTTTGCATATCGAAAGTGACCCACACGGGCTGGCTTGCCACCGATTGTACTGTGAGATGAGGGTGGATCCAATAATATGTATATGAAATGCAATATGATGTGTGTGCCATATGTAATGCATGAATTGCTTGGTTCATATGATTTTCAAAGGAAATGCTAGTTTTGCTTGATGGTTTGAGATGCAATTCATATAGGTGTGTCTTAGGAATCAAGAGCATGTCAGATAGATAGTCTTATGAACTTATTTTCATCTCTTGTTGAGCTATTGCTCACTCTCGTTGATACATTTTTTCAGATCCTTAGCTATGCCTTAAGTCTCTACATCACCTATCTCCCGCTATGGGGTGCTTGTACGTCTCGAGGGCGACTTGAACGAGTTCACCAACCCGTCTTTTCCATCAATTGTTTTTGTGCGTTTGGTGGTGGTCGAATTCACCAAAAACAATTTATACTCTCTAAATCACAAATAAATTGTACTTAGGGTGAGCAGAGTCGAATCCGCAGAGACTGACAAATTGTTAATTCTTTGAAAACCAAGTAAATAATAAAAGCGAAACTAAAAAAGGGTGGTTTATGCAGAGTAGACTTAAATAAAATAAGCAAACAGAATTTAAAGAAAATCAGATTATGCAACATCTAGCAAAGGTAATCTCATTCAAGTTCGGAAGTTGATCATTGAATTAAATGAATAATCTCAAACACTGCAATAGACTGGTTATGGTTGTTGAAACGCTTCTAACAGCCTAATCTTTCCTTAATATTAGATTAACTAGACATGCACTTGTGATTAATCCCTTATTAACGAATAACCCCGACACGCATCTATGATTCAATTCGCTACTAGCATAAAAAAACGAGAAAAACCCAACCCTAGCCAATAAATCACACGCGTAACTTATTCAAGCTAGATCATATATTCTCATAATACAACTTGAAAATCTGGTTTTAATCAAATTATATTATTTGCCATTATTATTAAAACGCCTAAACAATTACGGGTTTGGGTGTTTCAATTGGCAAACTATCACCCTATCAATTGCACAATGAGCTCTTATTGCAACAACCAACAAAGCAATGATAAACAATAAAACAGAGAATATATAAATACTGCAGAAATTAAGAAGCAGGATTAAGTTTAGATCTCACAACTTGAATGAACTTGAACTTTGATAATCCTTTACTAGACTAAAAAGGAGTTAGCCACACATGGTTACAAAATGCGCAAAAGAGAAAATAATATGTTTCTGAATTTTCTAGAGTCCAGTCTCCTCTTGCGTTCAACCTCTTAAATAAAAATAAAAAAAAGAAAGCCTAGAAAATGAAATTCTATCCAACATGGAAAGAAAAAAAGGCAAAATCTTCTCCCTAATGTCCCTAATTAAGAGTCCTATTTAAATACAAAAATCCTCCATAATCAAATCTGGGAAATATGAAAATTAATGGCCAAATCACGTCCTCAAATTCTACGCCAGCTTTACATCGGCGCGATCTTAAGCCGTAAGCATGGATATTTGGAAAATAGATCTTTTACATGCAGAATCCCAATCAAAAGCTCAAAAACGTCCAAAATCTTCGCAATTGCATCATTCACCATTACCTAATCACAATGCATAAAAACAAATAAATTTCACTCTATTTATTTGAATATTTTCCCAAAATACCACCAAATATAATCAAAATATAAGTTAAATATACACACCATCAAACTCCCCCACACTTATCCAGTGCTTGCCCTCAAGCATAACCCAAATCTGTCAACTGACAACGTCTAGCCATCACTCGCACAAATACCTCATTAATCCATGATTCA
Organism: Syzygium syzygioides; assembly: GCA_031216285.1. Classification (NCBI taxonomy): domain Eukaryota; kingdom Viridiplantae; phylum Streptophyta; class Magnoliopsida; order Myrtales; family Myrtaceae; genus Syzygium; species Syzygium syzygioides. Next base: position 29,687,029 of record CM062249.1, read on the forward strand.
ACATACTAAAAAAAAAATAAACTCAACATAACCAACAAGTTTCAATTTCTCAAGCAATAAATAACTGATTTTAATAATTCTTATCATAATAAAACATAAGGCTCGAACATTTTTAGAATATTCACACAAATGAGCTTTATATAAGTTAATGCATAAAGAATCATCCCTCAACCAGCCAAGTCACAAATCTTTCACAAATTCAAGCAATAAACAAGAAATTGAGGTGCTTTTAAATTATTGCAACACTTTTAGGCTTGCTTAGGGTGTCATAGACCTTTTGACGCGAAAGTAAACCAGTTGTGGTAGTTACCCCCGGTTACTCAGCTCATGACAACCCTAAGTGGCTACTAGCACTGCTCATATTCTGCTAACTATTTTTTTGGCCTGAGTGTCAACATGGGGCGCATGAAGACCCCTGGTTACTCAAATAGAGCAGAACATCGGAGCAAACATAATCAAACATAATACTTTTCTCAATTTTTTTTCAGCAACCTCATTTCCATCACATTTTCACATGTGAATAATTATGTGACTAGGCAAGTTTAGTGAAAATTCCATATGCATATGACGTAGATTTAAATCAAGCAAGTTAAGCATATTTCACCTCATTAATTCAAGCCTCATATTTTATGATAAGAAGAACGACCAAAATCAATCATTTATTTCACGAAAAATTAAGAATAAATCTGGTCATATTAAGTTTATTATATAATCTAGCATATTTTATCAATTCAAGATAAGAAGAGTTGCACAAATTCAAACTAGAAGTTAATAATTTAACTAGATAAAAGCTATGGTCAGGGACAAATAAAGTGATAAGCAAGTTCCTCCCCCACACTTAATAGACACATTGTCCTCAATGTGTAGGAAAAAGAAAAGCACAAATGGAAAAGAAAGAGGAGTTTAACTTCCCTGAATGGTGGAGGATATGGAATCACGGCAATCTAAGACGGGTAGCTGAAGTGGACGGAGAAACCATGCCCGCGTCAAGAGTTCAAGTAGTGCACTATTCCTGTGGGAAAATCGGACAAGGCATGATGGGCTATCCTTGAAGAGTTTTATACTTGGCCTGGTGGGCTGCATCTTCAAATTGCAGGGTACTTTGAAGCGCTTCTGCTTGTTGAAACGGGCTCTAGTTTTACGTTGGGGGCGGTAGGTGGTGGTGTTGATGGAGAAGCATGAGTAAACATGTATAAGGGTAAATAAAAGAATAGAAAATTAAGGTAAATTATTGGAGAAGATGACAATAAATAAAATAAACTGAAAATGAACTAGAAATAAGGTGTGGGCACGCCTTAAACTTGGGTTGCCTCCCTAAAGCACCCTTGTTTAACATCCTAGGCTAGACGACCTGCATTTTCATTCCCTCTCATTAACCCTGTCCAGGGTTATTTCCTTTTTCCTATGAGCCTGAAATCCTTCATAAAATGGCTTGAGACGATGTCCATTTACTTTAAAAACCTTGTTTGTCTCTAGGCTCTGTATCTCCACTGCACCATGAGAAAATACATTAATAACAATAAAAGGATCAATCCACTTGGACCTTAGTTTTCTAGGAAATAATTTCAAACGGGAATGATAAAGTAGAACTTTTTGTCCAATTGAAAATTGTTTCCTAGAAATTATTTGGTCATGAAAATTCTGTTTTTTCCTTGTAGATTCTAGAACTTTCATGTGCATCAATTCTAATTTCCTCCAACTCCTGTAATTGTAATTTCCTATGTTCACCAGCCTGATCTATCTTCATGTTGCATTACTTGATAGCCCAATAAGCGTGGTGCTCTAACTCCACAGGAAGGTGACAAAGCTTACCAAAAACAAGACGATAGGGAGACATGCCTATAGGGGTCTTGTAGGCTGTATGATAAGCTTAGAGTGCGTCATCCAACCATAAGCTCTAGTCTTTTCTATTTGGATTGATTGTCTTTTCAAGTATGGACTTAATTTCTCTGTTCGACACTTCGGCTTGTCCATTCGTTTGTGGATGGTAGGCAGTGGAGGTGCGATGAGTTACGGCATATTTGGTGAAGAGCGCTTCCATAATGCGATTGCAGAAATGAGTCCCTCTATCACTGATAATTGCCCTTGGTGTTCCGAACCTAGCAAAGATGTGAGTTTTGACAAAATCTACTACAGACTTGGCATTGTCAGTTCGTGTAGCCTTGGCTTCCACCCATTTAGAAACATAATCTACAACAAGCAGAATATAAGTATAACCAAATGAAGGTGGAAAAGGACCCATAAAATCAATATCCCATACATCAAATATTTCACAAACAAGTATAGGAGTGAGTGGCATTTGATCTCTGTGTCCTAAATTACCAGTTCTTTGACAATTAGCACAGGACTTACAAAACATGTAAGCATCACGAAATAAAGAAGGCCAATACAGTCCACACTCTAATACTTTGCGTGCTGTTATCTTGGGTCCAAAATGACCTTTACAAGTATAAGAATGACAAAATTTCAGAATTGACTCAACCTCTATCTTAGAAACACATCTCCTAATAACTTGGTCAAAACAATATTTCCACAAATAAGGATCATCACATACATAATACTTAGCATCCTTTTTTATCCTATCTTTTTCAGACCTAGTTAATTCATTAGGGAAGGTACCAGCTACTAGGTAATTTACAATATCAGCATACCAGGGAGCTGTACTTTGCACAGAAAATAAATACTCATCGGGAAAGTCATCTTGCAAAGGTTGTGCTTCTTCAACAATAGGTAATCGACTAAGATGGTCAGCAACTAGATTTTCAGACCCCTTTTTGTCTCTTATCTCCAAATCGAATTCTTGTAACAAGAGAATCCATCTTATCAGCCTTGGTTTTGCCTTCTTCTTGAGTAAGAATTTCAACGCTGCATGATCAGAATAAACAATCACTTTAGTACCTAGTAAATAAGAACGGAATTTTTCTAAAGCAAATACAATAGCTAAAAGTTCTTTTTCCGTCGTGAAGTAATTGCACTGAGCATTATCCAGTGCCCTTGAGGCATAGTATATGACATGTGGATTTTTCTCAATTCGTTGTCTTAGAACCGCGCCCACAGCCCTATTGCTTGCGTCACACATGATCTCGAAAGGGTAATTCCAATTTGGTGGCCGGATAATTGGTGCAGAAATCAACATTTCTTTAAGAGTATCAAAAGCTGCCTTGCACTCTTCATTGAACTCAAATGGGACATCTTTTTACAACAATTGACACAAGGGTTGAGTGATCTTGGAAAAATCCTTGATGAAGCGCCTATAAAAACCTGCATGCCCAAGAAAAGAACGCACCTCCCGCATACTCGCGGGGTAAGGCAAGGATTTAATAACGTCTATTTTAGCTTTATCTACTTCAATTCCTTTAGCAGACACAATATGTCCCAAAATTAACCCTTGATCGACCATAAAGTGACATTTTTCATAATTCAACACAAGATTAGACTCCAAACACTTCTTTAAAACTTTTGTAAGGTTAGCCAGACACTCATCAAAAGAATTATCATAAACCGTGAAATCATCCATAAATACATATATGATTTTTTTCAATATAATCAGAAAATATGCTAACCATACACCTTTGGAAAGTGGCTGGGGCGTTACAAAGCCCAAATGGCATCCTTCGGTAAGCAAAAGTTCCAAACGGACAGGTAAACGTTGTCTTTTCTTGATCTTCGAGTGCAACCGGAATTTGGTGGAAACCTGAATATCCATCAAGACAACAATAATAAGTTCTACCAGCCAACCGTTCAAGCAGTTGATCAATAAATGGAAGAGGAAAATGATCTTTTCTAGTTGATGCATTTAATTTTCTGTAATCTATACAAACCCGCCATCCGTTTTGAACTCGGGTGGGCACCAACTCACCATCTATATTCTCCATCACTGTTATACCTGTTTTCTTGGGTACTACCTAAATTGGGCTTACCCATTTACTGTTAGAAATTGGATAAATCGTATCAGCATCTAACAATTTCAAAATTTCTTTCTTTACAACTTCCATCATAGGCGGATTCAAACGCCTTTGAGCCTCCCTAATAGGCTTGCTATTTTCTTCCAATATGATCCTATGCATGCATATAGATGGGCTTATTCCTTTGATATCTGCAATTGTCCATCCTACAGCCCTTTTATGTTCTTTTAACACTTCAATCAACTTTTCCTTTTCTCCCTTGCCGAGTTTACTTGAGATGATCACCGAAAGAGTATCCATTTCACCTAAAAATGCATACTGTGAATGGCTGGGCAGCTGCTTTAATTCCAATTTAGGAGGCTGCAAAACAGAAGGTAAAAGAATGGTGTGAGATGTGGGCAAGTCCATAGAAGGACTAGTTCTTACCTTAGGCTTAAGTGCCTCCAATTTGTACACTACTTCTTGCAATTCATCATCAATTAAAAACTTTCTTTCAACCTTACCAATGCTGTCCAGACTCATACTTTTGCAAAGCGCAACCATCAACTTGTCATCCTCACTTAACTCAAATGTCTTTTGAGTTAATGGTTCAATAATGTTAATGCTGAAAACACAAGATACATCATCAGGATATTTCTTGGCATCATAAACATTAAATTTAATCACATCACCATCAAATTCCATAGTTAATGTACCATTATGCACATCGATCTTTGTTCTAGCAGTACTAAAGAAAGGTCTTCCCAGCAGAATATCAGATAAGTTTGAGAATTTATCATCCTTCATATCTAAAATAAAGAAGTCTGCAGGAAAAATCAGACCATTGACCTGAACTAACACATCCTCTAACACACTTTTGAGGTAAACAATTGACTTATCGGCAAGTTGAATTACTACTCCAGTTTCTTTTAATGGACCAGCATTTAAAGAAGAATAAATGGACCATGGCATCGCATTAATCGAAGCTCCCAAATAACACATAGCCCTTTTTATTCCCACATTCCCAATAGTGCAAGATATAGCAAATATACCTTGGTCTTTGCATTTGGGGGATAGTAATTTTTTTTGGAGAATAGCAGACACATTTTCCCCCACACTTACCTTCTCATACCCGGTCAACTTTTTCTTGTTAGTGCACAACTCTTTAAGAAATTTTGCATACCCGGGTATTTGCTTAATTACATCAAGCAAGGGTATATTTACCTCCACCTTTTGGAATGTTTCAAGAATTTCTTCCTTCTCCTTTTCCTTCTTTGATTTGGCTAATCTTTCTGGAAAAGGAGGTTTGGTCTCCAAAATTTTAGGCTTCTCAGGTACAGACTTCTCAGGCTGTTTTATCTGTTTCTTAACTATTACCTCTGTTTCTTTCTCTGATTGCAAGCCATACTCACGTCTTTTTCCAGCAATAGGTTCTAGCTCTTTTCCACTTCTCAAGGTAATTGTGCTCACATTTTCTTTTGGGTTCACTATTGTTTGAGAAGGCAATTTTCCTTGATACTCCAGCTTGCTTAGGGACGTTGCCAATTGGCTAACTTGATTCTCCAAATTTTGTATGCTCGCCCTTGTCTCCTGTTGAAATTGTTGAGTGTTAGTTGCAAGAGATTTAACTATCTCTTCAAGAGACATACCTAGTGCTGAAGAATTTTGCTGCGGTGGGGCTAATGGTCTTTGCTGAAATTGATGGAAATTTTGCGCTCTAGATCCATAACTAAAGTTTGGGTGATCTCTCCATCCCGGATTGTATGTATTTGAGTATGGATCATACTTCCTTTGCGGTAGGCTCGAAAAATTCCCAACGGCATTTGCTTGTTCAGGAGTATCATCTTGCAAAGTGGGGCATATATCCGTAGAATGACCGGTATAAGCACAAATCCCACATACTTTGGCTTGTTGTATATTCCCTACAACCAAATTTTGAACCAAAGAGGTTAGTTGATTGATTTTTCTCTCAAGGGAAGATGCGTTTACCTCATTAACCCTTCTTGAGGGTTCTTGGTGAGACCCAAATTGCTAGGAATTGGCAGCCATGGTAGTAATTAAATCACGGGCAGCTTGGGGTGTCTTGTTAACAATAGCTCCTCCACTTGCGACATCCATCATCTTTCTCTCCATGGATAATAATCCTTCATAAAAATACTGAATAAGGGTCTGATCTGGAATTCCATGTTAGGGACAGCTTACACACAATCTTTTAAATCTCCCCCAATATTCATGGAGAGTCTCTGTATCCCGTTGCTTAATCCCACAAATTCCTCTTCTTATTCCAGCGGCTCGGGAGGCAGGAAAGAACTTGTCAAGAAAAATATTCACCATGCCTATCCATGAAGTAATAGTCCCAGGAGGTAGATAAAATAGCCATTCCTTGGCTGCATCAGCTAGAGAAAATGGAAAGGCCCTCAGCTTAATTTGCTCTTCCGTTACTCCTTGTGGTTTCATGGTGGAACAAACTATATGAAATTCTTTGAGATGTTTATGAGGTTCTTCATTCTCTAATCCACGAAAAGTTGGCAGCAAGTGGATTAAACCTGATTTCAACTCAAATGGAGCATCCATATTTGGGTAAGTGATGCACAAAGGCTGTTGATTAACTGGAGGGGCCGCTAATTCTCTCAAAGTCTTATTTTCTTCGACCATCTTTTCTTCTTGATCAGATTTGCTTTTAGCTGTCTTCTCTATCTTAGTATCGTACTGGAGTTCACCTGTACGATCAGACCTGATAATCAAAGAATAAAATCAATTAAAATCAGTCCCCGGCAACGGCGCCAAAATTTGGTGGTGGTCAAATTCACCAAAAAACAATTTATACTCTCTAAATCACAAATAAATTGTACTTAGAATGAGCAGAGTCGAATCTACAGAGACTGACAAATTGTTAATTCTTTGAAAATCAAGTAAACAATAAAAGCGAAACTAAAAAGGGGGTTTTATGCAGAATAAACTTAAATAAAATAAGCAAACAGAAATTAAAGAAAATCAGATTATGCAACATCTAGCAAAGGTAATCTCATTCAAGTTCGGAAGTTGATCATTGAATCAAATGAATAATCTCAAACACTGCAATAGACTGTTTATGGTTGTTGAAACGCTTCTAACAGCCTAATCTTTCCTTAATATTAGATTAACCAGACATGCACTTGTGATTAATCCCTTATTAACAAATAACCCCGACACGCATCTAGGATTCAATTCGCTAATAGCATAAAAAACGAGAAAAACCCAACCCTAGCCAATAAATCACACGCGTAACTTATTCAAGCTAGATCATATATTCTCATAATACAACTTGAAAATCTGGTTTTAATCAAGTTATATTATTTGCCATTATTATTAAAACACCTAAACAATTACGGGTTTGGGTGTTTCAATTGGCAAACTATCACCCTATCAATTGCACAATGAGCTCTTATTGCAACAACCAACAAAGCAATGGTAAACAATAAAACAGAGAATATATAAATACTGCAGAAATTAAGAAGCAGGATTAAGTTTAGATCTCACAACTTGAATGAACTTGAACTTTAATAATCCTTTGCTAGACTAAAAAGGAGTTAGCCACACATGGCTACAAAATGCGCAAAAGAGAAAATAATATGTTTCTGAATTTTCTGGAGTCCAGTCTCCTCTTGCGTTCAACCTCTTAAATAAAAAAAAAAAAGAAATTCTATCCAACATGGAAAGAAAAAAAGGCAAAATCTTCTCCCTAATGTCCCTAATTAAGAGTCCTATTTAAGTACAAAAATCATCCATAATCAAATTTGGGAAATATGGAAATTAATGGCCAAATCACGTCCTCAAATTCTGCGCCAGATTTACATCGGCGCGATCTTAAGCCGTAAGCACGGATATTTGGAAAATACATCTTTTACATGCAGAATCCCAATCAACAGCTCAAAAACGTCCAAAATCTTCGCGATTGCATCATTCACCATTACCAAATCACAATGCATAAAAACAAATAAATTCTACTCTATTTATTTGAATATTTTCCCAAAATACCATCAAATATAATCAAAATATAAGTCAAATATACACGTCATCAGCGTTACACGGCCACTCTGTGGGTGAACCTAGGTTCCCCAAGAGGCAAAGTACCATACCATTTTGTTTCAATCTTCGTGTGGGTAGATGGATATTTGGAGGGGCTAATCCCTTACAATGATGGTGGTAGTAGTGATGACGGTGGTAATGGCGAGGAGTAGTCAATGGGAGTGGGTGTAATAGGAGCAAAGGAGACAACTTTTGGGATACCACACGATAAAGACTCTTTGGCTTGGTCTGATCGATCGGGTGATGATAACGAGCAATAGCTGAGGGAGCTTTGTATAGTGGTGGCTAGGGAGTATGTAACTTTTTTACTCCTCCCAATTAGTTTTTCGATGTATATAGTGATACCACCCGATGTTATGTGATAAGTCAAATGAAATGAATAGATGATGTTTCCCTTGTATTCTAAAGTGTTTTTCATGTTATAAATGTTGAATTTAAATGTTATCTTCTGCATGCGTAATAATAATATAAGAAGATTAAAGAACGCCTTAGTGTGTGACGCTCTGAGACGTCACACTTACTTTGATTACTGTCCCCAAAAAGGAAAAGACCCTAAGCTAGTCATGGCCACGGGCCGGTTTCGGCACGGTCAAACCCGGGCCCGGCCCATTGATCGAGCCCGTGGTTTGAAACTGGAACTGGCCCGGAACTACCGATTCCGGGCCCGGTTCCAAAAAAAAAAACCCTGCAACAGGGCCTGTGCAGGCCCTGCTGCGGCCCAGGCTGCCTTGGCAACGGGCAAAAGCCCCCAAAGTATAAAAAAAGAAAAAAAAACCTGCAGCAGGGCCTACACGTCTGCTGGCCCTGCTACAGCCCGTTGCCAAGGCTACCTTGGCAACGAGCAAAAAAGCCCCAAAAAAAAACCTAAAAAAAAAAACCTGTAGCAGGGCCTGCACGTCTGCAGGCCCTGCTGCGGCCCGTTGCCAAGTGGCAACGGGCAAAAGCCCCAAAAGTAAATAAAAAAAATTTAAAAGATAACCGTTGCAATGTAACGGTTATCTAGCTTCTTTTTTTATCTTAAATTTTCTTCTCATTTTTTTTCTTATAAATTCTCTAAAATTCTCTCATATTCTCTCAATACTCTCAAGTCTCAATTCTCTCAAATTTTCTCAATACTCTAAATTCTCTCAAATTCTCTCAATTTCTCAATCCGCACAATTCTTTCTTAATTCTCCTAATCAATCCGCTCAATTCTTTCAATCCACTCGAAAAATAGCAAGTGGAAGTCGAGTGCCAACTAGCAAAGGTAAGAATATCACGACGGAATCCCATCATTCTTTTGATTATCATGATTATGCAGATTTTCAAGATGATGAAATTAACATTTTTCCCGATGTGGAGTGCGTCCCGACGCAAGAAAATTTTCATCCTCTTGCTAAAATATCTACAACAAAGGAGGTGGAGCGGGAATTTACATCTGACATTTAGGATCACTTCACGAAAATGGAAAGGTTTGATATTGATAAAAAAAAAAGGTGTGATATAATTTGTAAACATCGTGGGAAAATATATAAATATACAGGAGGACAAGGATATGGAACATTCAAACGACATCTTAGGAGCAAACATCCAATCCAAGCGGGAATCGATATCAGGCAACAATAAATTTCCAGGTACGTCAATCCTAACACTTCCCCTTTATTTCGTTTTAATGAAAATACTTACAAGGAAGAATTAGGTAAATTTGTTTCCGTTGAGCATTTATCATTTAGTTTTGGAGAAAGATTTGGTTTTAATCAATTTGTACAAAAAGCATGTGCTCCATAAGCAAAACGTGTTCCTAGAAATTCACTTAAACGAATAATTAAATATCTTTACAGAAATGAAAAAAAGGATTTACAAAACTTTTTTATGCAATTTAATGGACGCGTGCATATAGGTAGTGATATTTGGAGTGATCATTAGCAAATGCATTCTTACATGGGCATAACATGTCATTGGATAGATGACGATTGGAGTATTCAAAAAAGAGTTATTGCATTTAGAGTTTTCGATGATAAGCATACGGCAAATAATATTTATGGAATGATTAGGCAAATTTTAGAAGAATATTATTTGCTTAACAAAATTTTTTCAATTGGTTTTGATAATCCCACGGCAAATACAGCTTCAATTGCCGATTTAGAAAATATTTGTAAACCCGCTTTTGGCAGGAAATTTTTTCACGTTAGATATGTTTGTCATGTTTTAAATTTATGTGTACAAAATGGTTTGAAAACTCTTGATATTTTTCTTGAACCAATAAAAACGGCAATTCAATTTTTATGGAAATATCCCCAAAAAATAAGAGAATGGGGTAGATTTTGTAGAGAAAATGCCAGAAAGCCAAAAAGATTTCCAAGAGATGTTCCAACTCGTTGGAATTCTACTTTTCACTTGATTAGTGAATCTTATGAATATAAAGATTTATTATATGCATTCATTTCTAATAATATACCTCAGATTAATTTATACCCACAAGAGTGGGGTATTTGCAAAAAAAATTTAGATATTTTAAAGGTTTTTAATTATGCAACTTATACTTTGTCCGGTGTTTATTATCCTACTACGCATTTATTTTTATTAGAGTATATTAATATTGTTGGAATTTTTGACAAATATGAAAATGATATTGAATTACAACATACTATAAGAACAATGAAAATGAAGTGGCTACATTATTATGGCGAAATTCCCATTGTTTATTTAGTTGCTTGTGCTTTTTATCCGCGTTGCAAATTAGATGGTTTAAGTGATTGTTTGCATACGTATTATCAATGTTTATATTATGATGAGATAAATGTTACAACCATAGTACGTGAGGTTAAAAACGTAGTAATAGAATTATATAATGAATTTTATACTAAATATAATTTAAGTGATATTAGATCTTCTCAATCTACCAAGACACAAAATGAGAGTACAGGTAAAATTAGTAGAGGGTACCAACTTTTATTAAATAGACACAAAAAACAAAAGGGAGCAATAGGAAATATTTCTGAATTAGAGATTTATCTAACCGTTTCCTTTGAGTTTACTGATTCCGAATCCGAAAGTAGTACATGTTTTTTAATTTTGGATTGGTGGAAGAAGCACACAAGCCAATACCTAATCTTTTCTCTTATTGCAAAACAAATTTTTGCAACCCCTTGTTCCACAGTTGCCGTCGAACAAGCATTCAGTATGGGAGGTAATATTTTAGACGAACATCGTTCAAGATTAGCTCCGGAATCAGTGGAGATGCAAACTTGTATCGATGATTGGACTAAGGCTCAATACCGACAACAAGATAGCTCCGGAATCCGAATTCTTTAACGACGGAGATACTACTGGTACTGGTACCGCTACCGGAACGGGTAGCGACAACTAAGGATAAAAGAACTGTTAGAGTTGGCAAATATTTTTGGGGACCCTTGTTTCTCATACCGAGCACACCCACGTGAGCTTAGGGAAACTGAAGTATAATCCGACGACATATGACCACTGCGCACGAAATGCGGGGGTTTGGATAGGCTTAGGTTTTTGGGTCATTTTAGGGCATATATATTGTACTCCTTTTTTTTTATAGATCATTATAACGAATTGTAAGGTGCTTGATGATAATTTATTAAGTTCAAGCCCCCTCATTCTCTCTTTTTGTCCCCAAATTTAATTACAATTTATATTTTGATTACAATTTATATTGAATAATTCATTATTTCATAATTTCATAATTTTTTTATTTAATAAATTTTTTTTAAAATTTTAAATTATGAACCGGAACCGGTAGGAACCGGAATCGGGATCGGAATGAAACGGCGTAGAACCAGAACCGAATCTAAACCGACCTTGAACCGGGCCAGTTCCGGCCCGGAATCGGAACCGGCCCGAAATCGGCCAGGAACTGGACGGTTCCGATTTATACCTGGCCAGGAATCGGAATCGCTGGGAACCGACGGTTCGTGAACCGTGGCCATGTCTACCCGAAGCTTCACTAATTGTCTACTCGTACGCACTCTCTCTCTCTCTCTCTAAACTTTTCTATGCTAATAATAAGTTGTATTTGAAGTGCTCACCATTCAACTCAAATATATCAAATAGGATAAGTTTCAAATTTCAAGTGAAACTGTGCTCGTCTTTTCAAGAGTGTCAACTTTTCAATTATTGAACCATAATTCTTATTGGTTCACTTTTTTATGAAAAAAGCAAACAAACTTTCTCATTCACTTCAAAGTTGAAGCCATGACTCCACCCTCCAAAGGCCTCCTCTTCCTCTGTCTCCTCTTCTTCTCATCCATCATCACCCTCTCGACCAAGTCAACCCACCACCGCCGCCACCAGGCTCACCCGCTCGACCCCCTCACTCCCTCCGAGCTCGAGCTCGCCCGAGCCATAGCCTCGGACTCATTCCCCGGCTTGCCCCGCCGCAACCTCACCTTCCACTACGTCGGCCTCGACGAACCCGACAAGCCCCTCCTCCTATCATGGCTCTCGGCGCCCTCTATCTCCTCCCCTCCTCCTCGCAGGGCCCTCGTCATCGCGCGTGCCGACAAGCAAACCCACGAGCTCACCATCAACCTCTTGGCCCGTCAGGTTGACTCTGCCCGAGTGCACGCCGGCCACGGCTTCCCGATGCTCACGTTTGAGGAGCAGGCCGCTGCTAGCAGCCTCGCCCGGCGGTATCCACCGTTCATGGAGTCGATGAGGAAGAGGGGGCTCAAGGCGGAGGAGGTCACGTGCGGGTGCTTCACGGTGGGTTGGTACGGGCAGGAGGCGAGGAAGGTCGGCCGGGCGGTGAAGGTGATGTGTTACTATCTGGACGGGACGGTGAATTTGTATATGAGGCCGGTGGAGGGAGTGACGGTGACCGTTGATCTGGACGAGATGAGGATCGTGCGGTTCGTGGATAGAGTGACGGTCCCAGTGCCCAAGGCCGATGGGACGGACTACAGCGGATCGCAGAAGCAGGTCGGGCCGGCCCTGAAGCCCATCGGGGTGGTGCAGCCGGAGGGCCCGAGTTTCACGGTGGACGGGCATATGATCAGGTCCAAGGCAAAGTCATCACTCTCCCTCTCTCTTTCCGTGATCATCAAAACGTGATTATAGAGTGGCATGAACTCTTTTTCATGTATACAGTATAAAGTATTCGTGACATTAATTTTGCAGGGCATTAGTGATTTTCTCGACATAGGTTAATAACTTGACGATGGCAACTTTCGATCTTGGTATTGGGTTTTGTGAATAGCAGTGTCCTTAGAGTACTCGTTGACACTCTAACCTGTTCAAGTTGTTAAGAATGGTGTTCATATCTCCAATATGCTATTTTCATGATCTATCGGCTCAGATCATGCAGTCTTGTGACTTCTCTCAATGCATCAGGTGGGCTAACTGGGAATTCCACTTGAGTTTCGACGTGAGAGCGGGTCCGATCATCTCGCTGGCGTCGATTTACGATGCAGAGAAGCAGAAATTCCGGCAGGTGATGTACAGGGGATTCATTTCGGAGCTGTTCGTGCCGTACATGGACCTCACAGAGGAATGGTACTACAGGACCTTCTTCGATGCGGGCGAATACGGGTTTGGTCTCTGTGCCATGCAGCTCGAGCCATTGCGGGATTGCCCCGAAAATGCTGTGTTCATGGATGCGTACATTGCTGGACAGGACGGGAAACCTATCAAGAAGTCCAATGTTTTCTGCGTGTTTGAGCGGTATGCTGGAGATATCATGTGGCGTCACACCGAGCTCGGGATTCCTGGCAAAGTGGTGAGTCATTTTTTTTCTGGTTTCCCAGCAGTTCTTTTGTGTTTTCAGCCCCAAAATTTGAAGTGATGCTTTGTTTGAAACAATTGACCCAGAGAGTGATTTTCTATTCGATTTCGATTCGGTTTCTCGGCTAAGTTGAAGATAGTTAGGTTTGGCATTTACAGAATTTGAATAGGCAATGAAGTGATCGGTCATTGCTTGGCCAAGACAGGACAAACTCGTCCAATGGAGCTATGCAGCTACACTAGTTATGCTATGATAGAAGGTTTGCTTTATCTGAAGGCCGTGATTAGACTTGATGGTCCTGGTATGCTTTATATGATGCTCCAGAAGACCTGGTTAATCTTGCTGCATTCGACTGCAAAATTGTTAACTTGGTGAAGAATGTAAATTCTGGTCTAAGGCAGTGAGATCTAATTTGAGCTCACTGCAATGATTTAGAGTCCTGTAGCCTTTGCAATATGATAGCTACCTTAGTTCATTCCTGGAATAAGTCTGCATAATGATCTTTCGCTATAAAATGGTGAAACGCCTATGGTTTTGTTCTCCCCTCCATGACCCCTTTTTCCTGAGCTTGAGAACATCATGACTTTCAAAGTCGATATGAACTATTTTACTTTGTGATACTCGGATGCACGACTGCTTTCAGAGCATTTCAGTAAACCTGACATCTGATTGAACTGGTCTGGCAGATAAGAGAGGTGAGGCCAGAGGTAAATCTGGTGGTGAGGATGGTTTCGACGGTCGGCAATTACGATTACATTGTGGATTGGGAGTTCAAGCAGAGCGGATCCATCAAAGCCACAGTAAGTCTCCCAAGTCTGTTTTTTCTCTTTTTTCAGTACCTTGATCTTCTTCTGCATGAGTTTTCATATAACCTGAAACTGACACTTTTTTTTGCGCCAAGTGATTGGCCATTGATCAATTGAATTGATAATTAGTGTGAAGGTGCAAAAGAAACGGTTAGATTGCTTCAATTCACGGTAGTTTTGTATTTGAACTGCAGGTAGGGTTAACCGGTCTACTGGAGGTGAGGGGTTCGAAGTACACTCACAATGACCAGATAATGGATGAAGAATATGGTGTACTATTAGCAGAAAACACCTTGGGCACGCGACATGACCATTTCCTCATCTTCCACCTCGATCTCGACATCGATGGTGATTCCAACTCCTTTGTCAAATCCTTCTTCAAACAGACCCCGGTGACAGATCGCCAATCTCCCAGGAAAAGCTATTGGAGTGTCGTTAGTGAAACAGCTAAGACGGAGTCTGATGCGAAGATCAAGCTTGGCTCAGAGCAGGCGGAGCTGTTGGTGGTGAACCCAGGCAAGAAGACTAATGTGGGGAATACGGTTGGTTACCGTCTAATCCCTGGATCAATAACCGGGCCCCTCCTATCAGACGATGATTATGCCCAGATTCGCGGAGCGTTTACCAAGTACAACGTGTGGGTCACGCCGTATAACAAGTCCGAGAAGTGGGCTGGTGGATTGTACACGGATCAGAGCCATGGCGACAACACATTGGCCACATGGACCCAAAGGTACCTCTGGTTTCTCCACCATAGCGATGCCTTGAACTTCTAGAAAAGGGGACATTTATCAATTGTTTGGTTCCTTGACATTTCAAGCTGGTTTGATAATGCAGAAACAGGGGAATAGAGAACAAGGACATAGTGTTGTGGTATACCTTGGGGTTCCATCATGCGCCATACCAGGAAGATTTTCCGCTGATGCCTACATTGAGCAGCGGGTTTGAGCTCCGACCGGCCAATTTCTTCGAGAGCAACCCAGTACTCAGAGTTGTACTGCCTAAAGTGGTTAAGTGGCCAAATTGTTCCATACCTGCCGTTATTTAGATTGAAAGATTGATGTTGAGGAACAGAGCATCACCTTTTCTCTTTTCTCCATATTCTCAAAACGTTATTATTTTGAGAGAAGCAAAGATCACAATTTAGATAGGAATGGAACATCTGGATATGTTGTCGGTCTTTTACTTTTGCAAACGAGATGAACACTATGATCATTGAACAGATCACATTGGATTGTGTAGCCATTGGACATGGTCACCTGCTTCAACTTCAATAGGCTGTACCGAGCTTGTGAATTGCCTCTCAATCGATAGCCAAACATCAGAAAAACTCGATCCTTTATTGGGGATTGAATCATAGCAATTCATAGTTATAAATGGAGGGATTGCATAAGCAGTTGGTACCATCTGCGCTATTGCGCGTTGCTTGAACCAACTAATCCAAGAGATTGCTTAATGTCGTAGACAATTTTTCGTAGAAGGAAAACTGAAGAGTAGACTTTCTAATAGATCATACATGTGCAAACATGCTACAATGACATTCTTCATCCAGGATGAGCTAAAACATTGAATTTGAAAATCTTTAAAGATCCTCTGATAAGATCACTCCAATTCCAGGAAAGACCATCTCTAGGGCTTGCAGCTCGGAACGACAGGTTTTGGGGATTTTGTTTTGAGCACCGGGTTTCTGTCAAAGAAGTTGCTCGGCCGGAGCTCGAAGCTGCCGCTCAGTGTTGGCATTATTGGGAAATCCTCTTGGTAAGGGACGTGATGAAAGCCTAACGTGTACCACAACACGATGTCCTCATTCTCAATTTTCCTGTTCCTGCATAATCAAACACCAGTGACTGAATGATTTCGACTGTCACAGTACAAAGAAAAATTTGAGGATCACGCTTGCCGTTGACTGTATACCTTAATTGGGACATTTAATTGGATAATTGAGATTCGAATGTTATGTACAGTTGATCAAATGTTGAATTAATCACTCATAGATGTCGAAACAGGATAAGTTACCTCTTTTTGCTACCGTGATTACGTGATTAGCAAAGGAATTAGATATACATCAATCAAAAGTTACCTCTTGGTCCAAACAGCTAAAGTATCATCCCCTCGGCTTTGATCGACGTATCGGCCTCCAGCCCATTTTTCACTCTTGTTGTACGGAGTCACCCACAAGTTGTTGTTGGTGAAAGCGGCGCGGATCTGCGGGTAATCATCACGGAACAGAATGGGGCTGGCGATCGGCCCCGGGATGAGGCGGTACCCGACATTGTTCCCAACTTTGGTCTGCTTGTTGGGGTTGACCACAACGAGATCACATGGCTCCAATCCCAAGTGCAGCTGCGCCTCTGACTCAGTTCTCGCCGTCTTGCTCGACACGGTCCAGTAACTCTTCCTCGGCACACTGTCGTCGGCCACTGCTTTTGTGATCAAACTGGTCTTGATGAAGGAGTTTCGACCACCATCGACGTCAAGGTCGAGATGGTAGGTCAAGAAGTGGTCGTGGTGCGTGGCGATGGTATTTTCTCCAACCATTGTGCCATATTCATCCTCTTTTATCTGACTTGCGTGAGTGTAGTTCACTGCTTTGATTTCTAGTAGTCCAGTCAGTCCGACCTGTTGATTAATTTGGTATCAAGATCCGAAGTGACAAAGAAATTGCCGGTTAATTTACATGACGCAAAAAAATGACAATTAGATATACATATGGAGTAGTGAAAATGATACAAACAGTCGTTGAAATTTAGCCCAACAAGCAATGTGGTTCATGAACTTTTAATTTGTTAAATATGTTCTTGAACTATAGCCCAATATGCAATGTGGTTCCTAAACTTTTAATATGTTCACTGTCATCCCTAAACTTTTGGTACATATTCAATATAGTCTCTGAGTTATATGAAAACGTTCAATGTGGTCCTTCTATTAATTCAAGTTTATGGACTACATTGAATATTTTCATATAATTTAGAAACTATATTGAATATGTACGAAAAGTTCATGGACCGCATTGAACATTAGGTTAAAGTTCAGGGACTATATTGAATAAATTAAAAATTATATTACACATTGGGCCAAAGTTCATAGATTGTTTGTGTCATTATCCCTATGGAGTAATAATAGCTCGATGAAAATTCTAAATTGCGAAAATTGGCACAAGATACTAAGCAGTATGTCCCCCGGAAAAAAAGAACGATTACAGATGTATGTTGCAACATTAAACATGAAATTGTGCATTTATCTAACATCTACCTTGAGTTGACATAGTTCAAATAAAGTTTTACATAGTCTTATAGCATAAGTCCATCCATGTACTTAGATTTTTTTGCTAATCCTTGTTTGCCTTCTCAATCGTCAATTTCCACGATTTAAGTGGACGACAGATTCCACTCCATGCGCGACAAAAAGAGAGAAAAAAGTGGCCATGCATTGACACCCCATTACCAAATGTAGAAATATCTATGTTGAAAAGCCTAATGACAGGACGTTAAATTCAAAGATTAGAAATGTCTATGTTGATATGGACCCTCATAAGGGAAGATTTCTACTTAATTAGGTCAAGGAAAAATCGTAGATTTAAATTCAAAGACACCTCAGAAGCAGCTTGAACTTTCCATTAATTAGGACGTTAAATTCGATCAGTGTATGCTCTTTGATCTGAGAAATTGAAGATATAACAGCAGACCTCGAATTTGATGGCTCCACTTGGCTTGAACTCCCAATCAAGAATGTAATCGTAGTTGCCAACCGTCGACACCGACCTCACCACCAGGCTCACGTCCGATCTGACCTCTCTTATCTGAAGAATCATCCAACGTTAGACTTTTCAAAGTTTTCCTTAAACCCTAGAGATTGAAAGCACCAAAAAACTAAGATTGTGGAATATTCACAATGAGACTCTGCTTACCGTCTCATCCGGAATTCCAGTCTCAGTGTGACGCCACATGATGTTTCCTGCATACTTTTCAAACACGCAAGTCACGTTCGATATCTTTACCGGGGTACCATCTTGGCCCGCATAAAATCCGTCCATGAATACCGCGTTATCGGGGCAGTCCGCCCCCGGCTGGAGTGACACCGCGGACAGTCCGAACCCAAACTCACCGCTGTCGAAATAGGTCTTGTAGTACCACTCTTCGGTTGGGTCCATATAGGGCACGAAAACCTCGGACACGTAGGCTCTATATAGTACCTGTCGATGTTTACCCTTCTCCACATCGTAGATCAATGCTAGCGAGATGATCGGACCGACTCGGACGTCAAACCCTAGATGGAACTTCCAATTGGCCCAGCTGTGCCACAACAATAATTTTATTAAATTGCGACAAAGGCCTGTATGTGTATTTGTCTCCATTAGATTTCATGGTAAATTCCTATAAATGTGTTCTGATAAGGATATGCTAATAGAGGCTCATCATTATTTCGTCGACTCAAACGAACATTCCCAATTTCCCACAGATGAAATATGGTTCGGTTCATATAGATGTGCATAAGTTGAGCTAATGCTATGATGTCTGTCTAAGCTGACATGAAGTATGGTCAGAACCGTTTGTGATAATACTACATGAACAAGATGTTACCAAGGATAGATCTTAAGCAGCTGCGCATTTCGGGGGTGCTAAATCAAATTAAAACAAGACATTCCGTAACGGGTGGAGGACCTTGTTAGCGCCACTTCTCATGTCCAAGCTCGTGTGTTTAATATCAGCTAAGTGGTCCAAAATGGCAACATGGATTCGTTTGCCCTGTCTCTATCCCGTTTGAACTTTCTTTTGGGCAAACCTTAGCAAAAGAAAGAGAACTCTTTCGGTGAAAGCTAGCGATGATGGTTTGATACGTTCATTGACAAACAGGCACGATGGTACTAATTCAACTGTGTCCTATCAAGGTTCCTTTCGACTGGTTTTGTGGCTGAAATAAATCGAGTACGACGTTAATTTGACTTTCGTGTCTCCGTCTCAATTCCAACCTCCTCCGATGTTTTAATTGGAAGTTCAAATTTATTTGTTTGGTGAGACTCAAATAAGGGTTTAATAAAGGTTAAAGCAAAACAACTTAGCATTTTGACAAGTACCTGATAGTATGTCCCTTGATCTCGAAGCCCGGTCCATGAGGTTGCACGATGGCCGCGCCCTTCAGATGCGGGCCGAAGGGAGGCTTTTGCTTCTCAAGACGGTACTCGGTGTCCTCCGCTGTCGGCATGGCCGTCGTGAACCGGTCGCGATACTTCACTATCTTCATCAAATCCAGATCGACCACCATGACTATGCCTTCGATGGGTCTCATGTAGAAGTTGACCGTGCCATTTGTGTAGAAAGCAAGGACCTTCACGACCCTCCTGCTACTCTGCTCTCCGTACCAACCGACCGAGAAAGTTGAGAACACAATGCTGGACATGTCAAGGCCTCTCCTTTCGACGGATCGTATGAATTGGTCATGGGTCCGAGGCAGATCGGTCGCAGCTGTTTGCTCCTCTGGCGTGAGCATAGGGAAGCCGTGTCCATGGTACACCTGTTTGAAGGCATATTACGTTTGTCACGATTCAAGAAAAAGAAGGATAAAAATTTGATGGATCCATCTAAACTCATGTATACAGCCACTAAGTGATTGGTTTTATCAAGTAGAATGAGTCTAGAGAACTGATTTGGAGCAGGAAAATTAAGGAGTAAGGAATAAGAAGATGAAATAGATTACAGCTAGCAATGTGAATGCATGTGTCGATAATGAAAAAAAGACAAAAAAGAAAATGAGCCACGAATATTATTTAGATGCCGTTAGTAAATCCATTTACCTAAAGGAGTGACCACATATTAACATAAAGTCCCATTCTAATAGATCAAGTTGATCACATGGGCTCACATTGGAACACGTACTTCAAAATGAATTTGGAGCCTAACTTTTCAAGACTGTTGATTGTTTTGCTCATCACATGTCAAGATGAAGGGTCCTATGGATGCAATACCATTTTTCCAAAGTAAAACAGTTGGGGGCTAACGAATCTCAATCATGAAGTTGATAAATGAATTAAACGTGAGTGAGGCCAAGATTGATTTTCCAACAAAACCTCCTTCGAGACGATCGATGGTCGATGGTTCGATAAGTCCACAGTGAGCTCATGAGTTTGCCCGTGGAACCGCAAGACCACGGCGGCTCGGCGGCGAGGGGGTATCTTATCGGCTTGGTTCGACATCCATGAGTAAATGAGCGGTTTATCTGGCTCGTCGAGACCCACATATTGGAACGTTACATTTCCACTCGATGCCCCATACGATCTCGTCACCGCACGTTGAATCAGAGAGAATTCCGCAGGCGTCAAGGGATCAAGCGGGTGTTCATGCTGAGATGAGGCTGGCGAGACGAAGGAGGAGGAGAGTGGGATGGAGAGGAGGAAGAGCAAGACTCTGCCAGCGGAAGCCATTATTGTATGTGGAAGTCCTCGGGAGGCATCAACATCCTTAAATAAGCACACTTCTTGACGGATTTCAAAACGAGGAACTTCAAGCATCACGGGTAAAGATCGGTTTCACGACTGTAAAAGCACGTGTCAGGCTCTCAATGGTCCTGTTTTGTACGTAGCTTTGACTTATCCTTGCTGGTCCTGTTTTGATACTTGCATATGGGTTGTGTATATATGTTTGCACAAAAGAATTGCGATAACTAAAGCGATACGTATACATGTGTGTAGTGGCTAATTTGCACGGTCCGAACTTGCTGAGCAAAGCCCTAATCTCCCCCGTCCCCTCTTCTCCCTCTCTCTCTCTCTCTCTCTCTCTCTCTTCCCCCCACGAGCTCAGCCTCCATGCACGCCACTGCACGCATTGAAGCCACCACCGGCCACTGCACAGCATATAGAGTCACGTCGGATCGCAGCGGCAGCAACGGATGGGGTTTCACTGGAGAGGTTTATGGCAGCGATTGTGGGGTCGTGCTTAGAGCTATTACGGCTACGTCGGCTAGGGCAAGGGGAAAAGAAGAAAATCTCGAGCGAAAAAGGGAGAAAAAAAAACTAGAAAAACGAAAGATGGAATGAAAAAGAAAATGACATGGAAAAACAGCTATTGACTAAATATGTTGATGTTCCTCTTCGAAATGGACATGCTTGAATTAAATGCGTATAGTAGAATGTGTTCTCGTATCGTGCCAGAAATTTCTAAAACAAAAAATAGCTTTTGAAAATGTTAAATATATGAAGGATGAAAATAACACATAAAAATTGTTTACACCGATCATTGTATTAAAAAGTTTGTAGATTGGCTTTAAGGGAAAAATGAATAAAAGAATCTCCAAGAGATATTTATATCAAAAGAAAAGGTTTATAGCACCAATGTGCTATATACCAATAATAGGAAAGCGAACTCTTCTTATTACATAACCCACACTCATGATCATTGATTTGAAAAATTGGTCTAACTTTTTAAATCCAAACTACCCAATCCATGGTAACAAATTCGAGTCTTGTAAAAAACAAAAAGAGCGTACAAGTCGGGTGCCATATAAAAATACGTTCATAGATGCTCTTGATTTCACGTGTAGTTTCCACATGATACTAAACAAGAACTTCACAAATCAAAGTGAAATAGTACTACCAAATTCTCTCCTCCGATATTATTTTTCTCAAACATCATCACTTGTTTGTACAACCTCGTATACATACATAGGCCACATCATATTGCGGGTCTAAATGGCCAAGAAAATGTTGTTGCGGGCCGGAGGAGTCTCTATTGGGCTTAAGGCAACAAAGCTAATTAATTGGAGGTCTCCAAAGCTGGATTCCTCTCGAAGAAATTGGTGGGTCGGATCTCGAACCCGAGGCTCCGCACGGGCATTATCGGGAAGTCCTCTTGGCACGGGAAGTGGTGATACCCCATCGTATACCACAGCACTATGTCCTCGTTCTCAATCTTCCTGTTCCTGCAAAACCCCACAAAAAACGAAGAAGAGAAGAGCTGCAATCAATCAAACTTTTTCCTTGTCATGAGATTGAATCGAGCTTGATCAATTTTTGAACGAATCCTTGGCTTATTATCAGCCCATTGTGTCGATTTTGTAGGGTATTTATCCTTGACACATGCAGAGATTCAAATTAGGTCATTCATTATGCGCGTGCAATCGATGGTGTCAATGAAAGATCAACCTGCGGCTCCATACAGCCAATGTATCATCCCCTCGGCTCTGATCAGAGTACGGCCCGCCCGCCCATTTCTCCGACCTGTTGTACGGGGTCACCCACAGATAATAGTCGGTGAAGGTGGCTCGTATTTACAGGTGCTCGTCATCTATCAGGAGCGGTCCAGCCATGCACTACGAAACCAGCTGGTACGACACAGCGTTCCCGATTTTGGTCTTCTTCACCCGGTTCTCCACCGGCAGCTCCGAGGGGGCCAACCCCAGATGGATCCTGGCATCCGATTCGGTCTTGGCCATCTCCTTCTCGACGGTCCGATAACTCTTCCTCGGCGAGGTGTTCTCGGCGGTCCTCTTCGTAACTAGATTGGCTTTGACGAAGGAATTGGCTTCGCCATCCACATCTAGGTCGAGATAGTAGGTCAAGAAGTGATCATGTAAGACCCCGATTGTGTTTTGTGCCAGCAGTGTGCCATGAGGATCTTCTCTCATCTGATCGGTTGTGTCGTATTCCACAGCTTTGACCTGCACTGTTCCAGCAAGGGTAACCTGCATGGGGAGACAAAGCGGTGGACTCTTTGAGTTTGGTCCTGTATTTCAGTTCATTTAGCATATGAGGTGAGCAAACGACTCATTTGAAGATTGATATTGTAAAATTGTTTAATAATAGCAAGAAAAAAATGGGGTAAATTTCATTAGCGGGTACTAAACTTCAGCGAAATTTGTAATAGGCCACTCAACTTTGATTTCAATCATCCAACACCATAAACTTCCTAATCTTTTTAATTTTAATTAGTCGGGTCAATGAATTGCTAGCACGGCATCCACGTGGCAATGTGATGGCATATGGAAAATTGGTCATGAGTTCAATCCACTATTGGTTCACATGAAAATTAATTGGATTCCGGTCAAAGTACATCAATTGCAAAAAACTAAAAGTTAGGGATATTCGATGAGTTAGCTCAAAATTCAGTTATCTAATTGCAAATTCTACTAGCTAAAATGCATTCACTCCACTTGAAATTTACCTAACGAGAAATGCCTGCATGATATTCATGCGTAATGCGCAATCAATAGGTAATTGGCCACAAAAAAGGATGGAGTTGGTATGCTAGATTTTGTATACTTTCATTGACAATTTTCTTGCGCTTTATAACCAAAATTTAAAAAAGAAAAAACCATTAAAAACACCTAATTACTTTTTCCCATATACTTATTGTTAAATATGTCTTGAATTTATGTACTCGGTCCGGTTTATGACCCGACCCGACATATTTTTGTGCGACCCGAAAAGTGGAAAGGAAATTGAGATTTGGTTCGCGACGCGAAGGGTTGGGCCGATAGGCCCAACCCGCAGCAAGCGAACAAATCTCCATAGCGGATCGCCCAAGCCGGAGGAAGTGAACCAACGCGCGGGGGGTTCGGGGGCTACGCCCCCGAGAAAATTTTCGGAAGCCCTATTTTACACCGTGGCTAGGTTTTCTCATTGTAGAACAGAGAGAATTTGTTTCAGAGAGTTTTCGTGAGCCGTGAGGGTTTTGTCTTTGTTTTCGACTTCTGAAATTTTGTACTCTCTCTTTGATTATAGTGGAATTTTGTCATGCCTCGCCCGTGGACGTAGATCACTTCATGATCGAACCACGTAAATTTCCGGTGTTCTGTTTTACGTTTTCCGCATACATTTCCAACACTTATCATGAGAAAATTTACCTTGACATTGATGGATCCGGTGGGCTTGAATCCTCAATCTAGTATATGATCATAGTTACCCACCGTCGACACCATCCTCGCCACCAAGCTCACTTCTGGCATTACTTCCCTTACGTGCAAATCGAACCGCACATGTCAATCATCACTACAATGATATTATTTGCTAAGGGCACAAAATATCTTACCAAAAGCTGGATTTGATTATTAAACAATCTGCAAATGTCAGTCCAAGATAAACCGGTCTATCTCATTTAATTCACTTACAATTACATGTCACATTATTCATAAGAAAAAAATTTGACGCCCCTCTTTGTAAAAGTAGGACTACTTCTATTCAATTTCTATGTGCCCCACAAGTTATGTAGAAGCACCGTTATGAGTGCATTTGGGAATGGCTTTCCCAAGCCACTTTGGGTGTCCAAAACTCATTGGGCCAAAATTGGGTGTTTGGGAACAATTTTTGGAAATCCCATTCAGCAAAGGTTGGCCTTGTGAAGGCTGAAAGCCCAAAGCAGGTCCTAGGTTGCCTTGGGCTTTTAGCTTTCTTAGCAAGCAACACTTCTGAATAAGTAAAAAACATTCCTTTCAAAACTACCCTCATCTATTTTTTGATTTTTCGATTTTGCCCTCGTTTATCACTGTTCATCATCTTCTCCGCTTAGCTCGGTGGCGTGGCTATGAGGAGACGGTGATGGGCCGAAGAGGAGCCGGTGTGGTCGTGCAACCTAGCAACCGTTGATTGGGGTAGCGCGACCGCCACGGCGAACCACACTAGATGGCCCTCGCTAGGAACTTACACGACCTCAGAGAGGCGCTGTGTGATTCAAGCAGGGACCGGCTGAGGTCGTGCTACCCGGACAACCCTCGAGGGCCGTCGACGACCCAGATCTGGCGCCGCGATGCCGTTGTCTGAAGCCGAATGACCTCAAGCAGCCCCGGCGACCACCAACGAGGGCCACCTCGCATGGGTTTTGCGACCCCCATGAAACCCAGGCAAGGCTTGCAAAACCCAGGCGAGGCAGCCCTTGTCGGTGGTCATCAAGGCTGCCTGAGGTCATTCGGCCTCATGTGACGATCGCGCGGTTCCAAATCTGGGTTGCAAGCGGCCCTTGCCTGGGTTTCGCGACCCTCGTCGGTGGTCACTAGAGGCTGCTTGAGGTCATTTGACCTCAGACGACGGCCGCCGATGCCAAATTTGGGTCACCAGCTACCGCCTGCCCTTCGCCGGCTAAATAAAAAAAGTGTCTTGCAAGAATAATTTTTCCAAACATTATTTTACCCAAAGTTGCTTTGCAATAAAATTTTAAGTCACAACTTACCAAACACAATTTGCATTTTGGTAAACTCCTTCAACTTAAAGTCATTTGCATTTTTTCAAAGACTTTCCTCCAAAGTTCTCCCAAACTCAACCAATAAGAACTTACGGTTTGGTCCAGAGTTGCTTCTTCACTGTGGTGCCACATCAGATCACCCGAACGCCTTTTGAAAATGCACAAGATATTGGGTACTTTCGTGGGTGTGCCGCCAGAACTCGCGTAGTAACCATCGAAGAAGGCCGCACTGGCTGGGCAATCGGCAAACGGCACCAACGGCACCGCCTGCTGGCCCATGCCGTAGTCGCCGGCATCGAAGGTGTTGCGGTCGCACCACTCCTCGCTTAGGTCCATGTACGGTACAAATACCTCGGAAATGAATCCTCTGTATAGTACCCGGCGATGTTTCCACACCTCTTGATCGAAGATCGACATGAGAGAGATTAACGGTCCTGCTCGGTCATCGAATCCAACATGAAAGATCCAGTTTTTCCAACTAATCGCGAATGCAAACCAAAATCGAAGACAAAATCAGATGGTGATTTCGTTTCGACAACTTACCAAACACAATTTGCATTTTGGTAAACTCCTTCAACTTAAAGTCATTTGCATTTTTTCAAAGACTTTCCTCCAAAGTTCTCCCAAACTCAACCAAAATCAGATGATGACTTTCCTCCAAAGTTCTCCCAAACTCAACCAAAATCGACAACTTACCAAACACAAAATCAGATGATGACTTTAAGTCACAACTTACCAAACACAATTTACATTTTGGTAAACTCCTTCAACTTAAAGTCATTTGCATTTTTTCAAAGACTTTCCTCCAAAGTTCTCCCAAACTCAACCAATGAGAACTTACGATTTGGTCCAGAGTTGCTTCTTCACTGTGGTGCCACATCAGATCACCCGAACGCCTTTTGAAAACGCACAAGATATTGGGTACTTTCGCGGGCGTGCCGCCAGAACTCGCGTAGTAACCATCGAAGAAGGCCGCACTGGCTGGGCAATCGGCAAACGGCACCAACGGCACCGCCTGCTGGCCCATGCCGTAGTCGCCGGCATCGAAGGTGTTGCGGTCGCACCACTCCTCGCTTAGGTCCATGTACGGTACAAATACCTCGGAAATGAATTCTCTGTATAGTACCCGGCGATGTTTCCACACCTCTTGATCGAAGATCGACATGAGAGAGATTAACGGTCCTGCTCGGTCATCGAATCCAACATGAAAGATCCAGTTTTTCCAACTAATCGCGAATGCAAACCAAAATCGAAGACAAAATCAGATGGTGATTTCGTTTCGACTCTTGTTTTGGTTATAACACACGAGATACTCAAACACAACGCTAAACTCGTTTAAGCCAATGTGGGGCAAAAGTACACTACAACTACAAGTGCCATAACTTGTGTACGGCGTTCACTTTAGTGCCATAATTTTTTTTGGGATCACTTTAGTGTTAAAATTTTTGAAAAACGATCACTTAAATGCTAAAATTTTTGAAAAACGATCACTTAAGTGCCAACTCCGGTGTCGTACATAATTTTTCATTGAAAATCTGACGTGGCATTTTTTTTATTAATTTTTGAAGCTGACGTGGCTCGCCGGAGTCTCGCCAGAGATTAGTACTTAAGTGATCGTTTTTCAAAAATTTTAGCACTTAAATGATCGTTTTTCAAAAATTTTAGAACTTAAGTGATCGTTTTTTCAAAAATTTTAGCACTAAAGTGGTCCAAAAAAAAGTTATGACACTTAAGTGATCGTTTTTCCTCCGATTTGGCACCAAAGTGATCTAAAAAAAAGTTATGGTACCAAAGTGAGCGCCGTACACAAGTTATGGCACTTATAGTGTTCTTTTGCCGCCAATGTGGTATATAAATACCGGAAAACAAGCAAATTAAACATAGCACGCAGATTGGCATGTTCGTAATCCTCAATGTGCAATGAATCACTAACTTGACCGTATTGCCATTGATCTCGAATGAACGGGCCTTCACCGGCTGCTCGACGGCCACGCCATTCAGCTTATTCCCGTTCCATGACCGGCAATCCATCCCCTTGGCTTTCGGGTTCGGAACGACCAACCTATTCTTGTATTGAACGATTCTCATCTCGTTGAAATTGGCAACTATTACTATACCGTCCAATGGCCTCATATAAAAATTAGGAGTGCCCTCGGCATTGTAGCACACAAGCCTCATTGTCCTCCCCGCCGTTTCGGGTTCCCCGAACCACCCCATCGAATAGAACTGGCACACGATGTTGCTTATGTTCAAATCCCTCTTGTTTGCCGACTCCACAAAGGGAGCATACCGAAGCGGCAACTCCTCGGCAGCTGAAACTTCGTCATTGGTCTGCATGGGGTAGCCATGGCCCGTGTATACTCGATCCGAGACAATCGAGTTCGCGGACATGTCGACGACGATTTCGTGGATTCGACGATCAATGAGGGCTACGACGAAGGGCTGGCGAGGCAGGGCGGTGGCAGCGGTTCGGTTCGAGAGCCACGAGTAGACGGCGGGCTTGTCAGGCTCGTGGAGGCCCACGTATTGGAAGGACAACTTGGTGCCGTTCGTCGTCGAGAGGATCGAATTGGCGATGAGGGAGCATGCGAGTTCGAGTTCTGAGGGAGTAAGAGGGTCTAGCGGGTGTTCTTGTGGGCTCGAAGGTGCTGATAACAAGGCCGAGGCTAAGAAAAATACGTAGAACGATAGTCTCATTGACGTTCAAGCCATTTTTTATTTTCTGCTTGATATGAAATGAGGACTTGTGTGTGCTTATATAGTATTCGAGAGATTAAAGCTCAGCTTATTTCGAGGATAATTGATGATTTAGTAAATATTTTCATAAAAAAGATCGTTTATATCGCTTGAAATAATGAATCGATGGAATATATTTTCATTGTTGACAACAATTTATGTCTAAACATATTCACTAATGATGAAAATATTTTTCCTTTCCATTTATTTCTGTAAGCGATACAAGCGATCGTTTTTAGTAAAATATTTTCCAAATTATTCATTTTCGGCGAAATAAATGAGTCTGAAATATTTTTTCAGGAAAATATTTGAAGTTATGTTCATAAAATGCATGAAATGCTTTTGGACTTGAACAATTAGACCGCTAATTAGGTCATTTTTCCAAAAAAAAACAAGAAAGGAGAAGATAGCTGTGAATGAAATTGCTATTCAAAGTTGCACAATTTTGCATGATTTGTTGGTGATGTAACTTTCACCTCTAATTAGGGTTGTCAAAATAACCCGATCAAACACGACCCAACCCGACCCGAATCGACCCGAATCGACCTGAAAATTTTATTTTGGATTGGGTTGGGCCTCAACTTGTTTGGGTAACAATAAAAATAATTGGGTATTGTTTTGTATTTATTGGGCTCAGGTACCCAAGTCCAACCCAAACAAGGAAACGATTTAGATCTCTCTTCCACGTCTCTCTCACTCTCTCGCTTCTTCTGCGATCTCTTTTGTGATTTTTGAGTCCTCCATCAGGGCTTCCGCCGCCTCACTGAGGGCAAGACCATCGAGTTCTTGATCGAGTCTGACGGCAACCGCACTGGCAACATGACCAGCCCTAGTGGCGCCACGGTGCAGGGATTTATGCTTGGTTCGCGCCAATCTCGATCCGTACTGCCTGTTCTCTCTTCCCCTTTTCCTATAGAAGCCATGGAGGGTTCGGATTGAAGCCCGGAAATGGTGGCCTCCAGACTATCCTTGACGATTGTGGCAGCGGCGGTGGCGACGTCCACACTCTCCACCCATGCATACGCCAATGTGCCCTTCCCCTTCGTCACAGCATGCCGAAGATGCCCCTTCCGACACGGCCTCACCGGCGAAGCCTAAGCCTCTCCAGGAGCCACGAGGTGCAGGGTTCGACCCGGAGGAGTTGGAGAGGGGAGCAAAGGCCCTCCGCGAAAACAACAGCTCTCCTCATGCGAAGCAGGTCTCCAGCGTTTCTTTTTTTTGTTGTTTGATTGTTGTCTTCGACTCGGTTGTGGAGGAACCCAAGACGGGTTGATGGCAAGCGGATATGAAATGGGAGTTATGATGGTGGTCATTTTGAATTTGGAAATCAGAGATATTCATTTTTGGTCGTGAAATGAATTTGGCAGGTTTTTGAGGTGATGAGAAAGCAAGAACAGAATCATTTGGCTGAGTTTGAAACACGGAACCCGACTCGGCCCGACCCAGATCGACCCGACCCAATCACTTGGCTATATCTTGTTCAAGTCTTGTCTTGGGTCGAGCCGAGCACACATGTCTAGTATTTTGGATCAGGTCGGGTATCATGTAAACCTGACCCATTGACACCCCTACCTCTAATGTTTCTAATTCTGCGATGTCCGCTCTGAAATTTTGCAATTTGTTTCTATGCGCTGTCTGGCGTTAGGTCCGGCTAAACTCTCACCAGAATTTTGACCATTTGCGCATCAAGATCACCAATGAGATCCAACTGTGTAGCCCAGCAAACTTTGCAGGATTATCTGTCTACCCTGTATTTCTTTAGTTTGTTGCATTTTGGCCCCCTAGATTGGCGAGGGCTGCTCTCGCCAACCTTGGGGAGTGGGGGCAGGCAACCAACGCCTGCTCAGGCGAGGGCAACCCTCGCCCCAAGGTGACCCTCGCCTAAGGTCGGCGAAGGGAAGAAGGAAAAAAAAGAAGAAATTCATAAGATAAAAAAATTGCAAAAAACGTAAACATCAGCGATTTCATGCCATAATTGACTGGAATGACTAAATTAGCAAATCGTTAAAATATTTAGAACTAAATTGAAAAATCATCAAAAGATTTAGTAGTGAATTGACAATTGAAAGATTTTAGACTAAATTGGCACGTTGTCAAGAGATTTAGAATTAAATTGATACAATTGAAAGATTTAGGATTGAATTGGCTATTGTACAATAGGTTCAAGACTTTTCGGGCAATTCTTCCTCTATCTGGATAGACATTTGGGAAAGACCAAAATATCATCAGGCAGATTGCCGTGACCTTGAAAAATGGGGGCACATAACTTGGAGAAAGTTTTCACGAGCAGGTGGTCTACATGATGAACTCGTAATGTGCAAGCAGCTAAGTTAATTCATGCAAATGACGAATGGTATAGATCGATTTCCTATGCCACCTCTTTAATAACTCCGTAGAGGCTAAGGAAAAGCACACGAGAGTTTCCAAAATGAAGCCTTAGCCTGACTATATCATCTACAAGCAATTTGGTGAATTCCCGTGGACCTACGAAATTCAAAAGTACATTACTAAACTTATCACCAAAAAGAACATTATTGTATATGTTCCACGTTACGAAATGGTCCCTACACCTCGCCGCCTGTTCTTTGCAACCCCTTTGCATTGCTCTCTTTTTTTTATTTCCTCCTTTTCCTCGATATCAATTGTTTGGATGGCTTTGTCAATACATATTATCATTGGAAAAGAAATGGTTAATACCACGAAAAACTTCAAACAAGTATACTTGTGACATATCTACCCCGAATTAATTTTTTGACTGTCAAAGACCCCAAACTGATACACATATGACAAATTTACCACAAACTAATTTTTTTACCACCAAAAATCCCAAACTTGTATACTTGTGACAAATTTACTATCCGTTAAATTGGATTAATACCATGAAAAATTATAAATTGGTAAACTTGGGACAAACAGAGGTATAAAATCCCAAATTAATATACCTGTCAATAGCCACGTGTTATTTAATTCAGCAATTTGACGGTAAAATTTAACGAAAACTAACGGATGGTATATTTGTCATAAGTGTATCAATTTGGGATTTTTTGTGGTCAAAAAATTAATTTGAGATAAATTTATTACAGGTATACCAATTTGAGATTTTTCATAGTATTAACCCAAAAAGAAATGTGCCACATTGTTGTTCATTCTTTATGTAATTTCTTCATATGAATCTACTAACGGGTCGACTCGCAAAAGCCCGATACTTCGCTCAAAGTGTAATTAATTGTAATAAACTACACCAATCCTCTCCGATTTGAGATTCGGACTTCACTAACGCCTTCGGGCGCGTCTTTATGATCTCCCCTCACGTGTGACTTGTGAGCCTTTTGTCCTAGACCTTTTTTTTGTCTTAATCTATGTGTACCTTTGCACCAATATGTGTATTAATTTGAATCTCTAGCTTGTTGCACTGTGGATACGCAAGCACTATCATTCTTGAAACTGGGATTGCATTGTGTTACCTCGATGGCCGCTCCTCCTTTACTCAAGGACTCTCTCACCAAACCAACTTAATGGCAATCTTTATCCGCAACATCATCGATCATGAGATTCTTTCCTTAAGATATTCATTAAATGTCTATTTATATTGGGCCAACTATTTGACCATGGGGATGATACCAACCTGTTGGGTCGCACAAGAGAAGGTTGATACCGTTTTATACCATTTGAATGGGTATGTATATATGCCAGTACTACATAACTAGCCTGATGCAAATACCAAAATGTGTTGCATAATCCCTTTGGAAGCGTTGCTCAAAACAAGTGTCGCTTATGTGGTCGTTGCCTAATTACCCAGTGCAACACTCGTTTTAATAAGCAGCAAATCAAACATTCGAATCTTGATTGAAACAATTCTATCACCATCTTCTTTCTTTTTTATTACAGACAGTGCAATTATATTCTTCGTCACTTGCCAAAACTAGTGCTTCAAAAAAAATGTTGCCTAAAATCAAAGTAAAAGGAACCTTTTCGAAACTACTGTTACTGTCCGACCAAAAAAACAACAAAAAAACTAGTATTTCATTTGTGCTCTTGGTTGCCTTACACTTTTCTTAGACAGCACATCGAAAGAGCGTCGGCATAAGTACTCTCAAACAATGGAATATCTCATTGCTCGTAATAACAAAACGAGGTCAAACAAAACGCTTTTTGACAAACCTTTCCTCAAGTATCTTAACTGAAACGAACACCCATCTCCGTATGTCAGGAGACTAGATTACGAGTGATAACATCCGTATGTCTCTCTATTGTTAATTTGGTAGTAAAACGCCGGAACCGGACCAAACCAGGTTCAGTGAACCATTTTGGTTTTTGGCTAGTGCTTTTTATGATTATGTAGCCATAACCTCTAGCTTAGTGTGAAATTAATCTCCTCAACATTGAATTCTGAGGAAGAGCAAAGAAAACTTGTGTTTGGACCTTTGGGTGCCATCATCATTACTTTGCCAAAACAAGAGGTGGACAAATTCATAATCTCACACACCCTCCCCCAGCCGAAAAGAATAGTGATAGATTGGTAAACAAATTCACGATCTCCCCCACCATTCGAAATCCGAAAAAGGCTTTCTGGTGATGTTCTGGATTCTCTGTGTCCCTCGGCATGGGCAGGAACACAATCCTCTCGAGAGGGACCCCCCCATGTCTCACCGCCTTCTTGTCCGCGGGACAGCCCCCACATCATGCTGATGCCACTCTCATATCATAGCTTTGATGTTGTGCTGTGTGGGGTCCCTGTGGGAGGGACCCGCGCTGTAGATGCAATTCGAGATGAGATCTTGACACGCGGCGGATCATGATGTCTTGGGGGACCTGGAGTGTGCTCGCCGGAGATTAGCCGGATCTTCTGTGTTCGCCGGAGATTAGCACGTCCTAGATGACATCTTGTTTTCTTTTGGTTCGTCTCATATTTTGAACTTGAATACCGAGGATTGAGATGTTTGGACAATCTCGTATTGAAACATGAATTACATATGACATTACGTTATTAAAACCGTAACGTTCCACAATCGTTTGTTTGATCTCCTCGATCTCATCACTATTCTTTTCCCCTGATCACCGGATGGTCGATGAGTCGTGGTAAGTAGCTGAATTGCTAGTTAATCCATGAGGTGGGTAGATTGCGAAAATCGGGCACTCAACTATGGATCCTCGTGCCTGCGTAAGGTGTTCATATTTGCTTTAACTAACTAATCTCGACGTACTTTAAAAAGTCTCAAATACGGCCAATTAAGGCCAATGGCGTGTATCGAAACATTACGTTTATTTATTCCTAGGCAAACGAACTCAGGATCCTTGTTTATGTGCAATGCGAAATTGATGCTTTGAAGAGTTGGTGAAGCAATCCATCTTCAAGACTTTCAACGCCCTGTTTTTCACTAAATCTTCGATCCTTTCAATGGATTCTCGGGTTCACATTAGGAAAGCAAAGTGTCTTTTTTCTTCTGCGTTTTTAAAATGGGTGATTTTCCATATTTTACAGTCTTCATTGTGTTGAGAGGAATGAGGATGGTGATGGGGATGATGAGTGCGCCAGGCGCAGCACGCCTTCCATCTTTTAACCCAAGAAGCGAATATTATTGATGATGATGATGATGATGATTCTCGTAGCACGCCTCTCTCTCTCTCTCTCTCTCTCTCTCTCTCCCATGCACATTTCTCAGAACAAGGAAAAAAAACCAGAAATTTCGGTAATTTGTCTCTCACCCTTCCTCAATCATCATCTTTTATCCCTTTCTTTTCCTTCTTTTTCTATCTTCTGTGTTTCTCTCTAATGACTCCTACCATTGCACACTACACAACAGAAGAAACAGTGCACTCACTCACCATCATCACCTCGTGCTCTCTCTCTCTCCCTCTCCCTCTCTCTCTCTTCAAGTTACATTGGCCAACGTGCAAAAAGAAAACAAGTTCTTTTCTCGACATAGTTTTTCTACGAGGATCTTCGAAAACCTTCCAACCCCTAGACAGATACATGTTGTGGGTCTAGATCTTGGCGGCCTAAGTGCTTTGGATTTACACTTAAGATATACATCTGTTCCTCTTTCTTGTCTTTTTTGTGGTTTACCACTGATCTGAAACGATCTCCTCCTGTAGAATCTGACTTACATGTGTGAATTGAACGTAGGGGTAGTTTGTTTTATACTTCTTCTCTACCCTGCGGCGAAGACCTGTTCTTATGGTACCTCAGGAATTAATCCCCTGTTGTGCCTCGTCCAAATCAAGGTCTATTCTTGCTATGACTCCCAACAACGAGCCTAATGTACCAATGACTGTCGATTTCTGAGTAATTCTGTGTGTTATTTTAATCTTCTTAGGAGCTATGATAACGACGGATTTTAAATTATAACAATGTATGGATTACGAGGGGGATTGATTCCCGAGGGACCAGCATGGCATGGTCCATTACACGGAGATATTAGCTTTGTGGCATCCAATTGTCAAATGGCTAGAAGACTTGTTGTCAAAAAAGAGGGAGATTGTGATGTGATCATGCGGGGCAAATCATCCTTAGAATTCGCCCACACTGTCTCTGCGCACCTAAAAGCGCACCCATTTCGAAAGATTTTCATCTTCTTCCTTGCCCAAACCTAATCATTACCCTTTTGATTCTCCCATGCCGCCCTTCTCTTCATATACCGAGCCCCCTCTCATGCAATCCTTCAACATCAACCCCCTCTCTCACTCTCCCTCTCTCCGTGTCCCTCTCTCTGTGGTGTGAGTTTGCTAGTGAAGTTATCCACTCAAGACGCATACAGAAATTAATGGGCGACATCTCTGTTTCTAATGGGATTAGCAATAGCAATGGTGTCAACGGTAAGAACCATTCTCTTAATGGCTATAGGAAGAGCTGCTGGTATGAAGAAGAGATTGAAGAGAACTTGAGATGGTGCTTTGCCCTCAATAGGTAACATATACATTCTTATTAGTTTTTGCTAAGTGATAGGTAATATATATTCATTTATTGATTATTACTATGTTGGTTTGACTCTGAGAATCTAAGTAAGAGAATATAACCATTCGTCAATTTAACTACTGCAGCCGACATAGAGAGACAAAACCACCTGTCTTTTCTTAAAATGAAGCTCACTTTCATTTTACTTTTAGAGCTTCCGATTATTTGACAATGTGGTACAAGAAAAACGACCCTTTTCTTCTTATCCGGAGAAAAAGAGGAGCTAATCTTCGTGACGATGTTTTTTTTTTTTTTTGGTAAAGATCTTCGTGATGATGTTTATGTACACTCTGATTTAAAAACAAAGATCATGGTCATAATAAAGGCAGACAAGCGACAGTATCTTAATTGCCCCACTTCAGGGCCTCTTTTATAGAAAACTAATGCGGGTTTTCTATTCTTTGCTCGTTTCATGATTGCAGCATATTGCACACAGGAGCTTCTCAGTTCCAGGATATTGCTCTATTGGACACTAAACCATTTGGGAAAGTAAATTCACTTACAATGTTTCCTTTTATACTTCAGATCTTCTTCCTTAAAATATATGTACTTATTTGTATGCATCTATATCTTTTTGTGGCTGTTTATTAAGAATGTGCTGCATTTTTTTTCACTAGGCCCTGGTGATTGATGGGAAGCTTCAAAGTGCAGAGACAGATGAGTTCATTTATCATGAATCTCTGGTTCATCCTGCTCTTCTTTATCATCCAAAGTAATTTAGCTTCTTTCCCCTTCCTTTTGTACTTTTATTCCAATTCGTCCCTCTGTCAAGTTTTTACTAAGGTCCTTATTTTGAACTTTCATGTTCAGCCCAAAGATTGTGTTCATCATGGGTGGTGGTGAAGGTTCCACAGCAAGAGAGATCCTAAGACACAAAACTGTAGAGAAAGTTTCGATGTGCGACATTGACGAGGTAACCACTACAACTAAGTAAAATCAAGTCTGAGTATTATTCGGCTTTACTCCTGTATCGATAAGAATCACCAAACCAGACAAAAAGCACAGTAGCAGTTATCACTAACGCATGATTCCTTATATAACCACTGAATGATATGTTTTTCTCGCGTGGATAATGAACGAGTTGAGTTGGCCACGATGAAATTGCCAATTTACTTATCTTTCGCTGAAAACTTGTGAGC
Source organism: Syzygium syzygioides (assembly GCA_031216285.1). Taxonomy (NCBI): domain Eukaryota; kingdom Viridiplantae; phylum Streptophyta; class Magnoliopsida; order Myrtales; family Myrtaceae; genus Syzygium; species Syzygium syzygioides. The sequence continues at coordinate 29,723,510 of CM062249.1, forward strand.
AGGAAGTGGTGGACTTCTGCAGGTCATACTTAGTAGCCAATAGAGAGGCATTCTGTGACCCTAGAGTTGAGCTGATCATCAATGACGCGAGGTATGAATCTAGATTAATCACATTTTAATTGAACTAATAGTAGAACCTATTTACAGCTTGCTTCTTATCAGGGCCGAGCTAGAAAGCCAAAAGGAGTGCTTCGATGTGATCATAGGCGACCTCGCCGACCCCATTGAGGGAGGCCCTTGCTATAAGCTCTACACCAAGTCGTTCTATGAGTACACGGTGAAACCCAGGCTCACTCGCAACGGCGTTTTCGTCACACAGGTTAGTGTGTGCTCTGTATGTAAGCTCACGCGCATTTGCACATTATAAAGAGTGAGAAATAACCGGTTTGGTGCCATGAGAGCAGGCGGGGCCGGCTGGGATTTTCAGCCACACTGAAGTGTTCTCTTGCATTTACAACACTTTGAAGCAGGTCTTCAAATGTAAGAATGTTACGGAAAATAATCTCGTTCAGTTGTTCACTCTTCTTAAATCATCTCGTACCTATAAGAAAAGGGTAGAGAAATGATCTTTTTCTCTGATACTAAATGCAGATGTTGTGCCCTATTCAGCTCACATTCCCTCGTATGCTGATACATGGGGTTGGGTCATGGTATGTATCAACTAGACTCGAACCATTAACAAGAACTTTAAAACTTTGCAACTTGAGCTGCTCGAAGTTTAAGAATGTTCAAAATTACAGGCATCAGATGTGCCATTCTGCTTGAGTGCTGAAGAGTTCGACCTCAGAATGAAGCAGAGGATCAAAGGAGAAAACCGATACCTCGACGGGAGGACTTTCGCCTCGGCCTCGACCCTGAGCAAAGCCGTCCGAACATCGTAAGTCAAGCAAAGACATATACCGCACCAACCGACTTATCAAGATTGATTGCGATGTGATTGCGCTTGTTTGATAAAGGAACTAATCTTAAATTGTGCATTGATTGATTGGACAGATTGGAGAATGAGACTCAAGTGTATACTGAGGGAGCAGCGAGGTTCATATATGGCCATGGCAGACAGAATCAAGACTGAAAGAAACTGAAATGAAGGGAGCCCCCAAGAACACACGAACACAGAAAAGCTCGCAAGTGGAAATTACAGTTTTTCTTGAACTTTTGTTTCTTTCCTTTTTTTTTAATCTTTTTTGGGTTCTTGGCTGTAGCTTCTGGCGTTGTATGTCTTTCTTATGTCATCTCTGCTTTTGTCTTTTGCTACCGACTTTGAAGCTCTCGTATAATTGCAAAGGATGGTTTGTCCGAGAAGTCTCTCACCCTCTCTCTCTCCATATGTGGAAAGTTCAACTGGCCCTGTCTAAAACTGAATCAAAGACATCCCTTTTCTTTTCCTGGTGTCCGGTCTTTTTTTTGTCTCACTCCTCTTAATTTTCTATGTGCGGAGATCGAACCCGTGTTCAATTTATTAGACTCATCAGTAAGTATTTGATGGCGTACCGAGATGATCGGTCAAAGCATAGGAGCATTAAATGCAAAATAAATCATGTCGTTTTTTATGAATTAAGCTCTCATATAAGTCGGTAGTAGTTTCACACTTGTATCCATATAGTTTAAGTCAGACACTTCTTATTGGGGAGAATTATCCTATTAGTCTAATCCAATTATATAGCTACTAATTTGGTCATAAATTTTATAATTTCATCAATTTAGTCGTAAACCTTTTTATAATTTTCTAATGTAATCACTCCGGCCAATTTGAGCCAAGAAGCGCTAATATGAAGGTCTGGATAACGTCATCGTGCAGATTTTTAGAAATTTTCTGAATTTTTTTATTTTTCTTTTTCTTTGAATTTTTTTATTTTTCTTTTTCTTTCTTGTTGTTTTTCTTTCCTTTTCCACGGGACCATTCATCTTCTTCCTCAAACAAACTGATGTTTCTTGTTCTTATTGTTTTTAATAGCCTAAATGATGCTATTAGGGGTTGGATCAGGTCTACAAACTCCAACTTGCTACCATCCTTCTACTTCTTATGGATGGAGATCAACAAACTTAATCCAACTCTACCGTTTTATTGGTATGCAAATTGACTTGGTTGAAAATCATTTTTCTCGAGTATAGAGGCAAATGGGATGGCCTGCTGTAGCATGGCTGGTCTCCGCAGACTACCTATTAGAGATATAAAGAGATTATGCATATTTCTCTTTAGTAGTCCTAATTGATTGGAACTAATATTATGCTACTTTAAATAGTTATTTTGTAAAGCTTATAAAAAGACTTATAGTATTCTACATTTTTTTTTGTCGTGCTTTGTCCACTCCTTTATTTGTTAATACACTCTCTCTATTTTAGTGTTTTGACCATATTATCATTATTGGGTCCCACTTTTTCAGCATCCTTTGTTACTATCCTACCAAAAGTGTTTCATTTTTCTTCTCTCGAATGTGATGTCCGTTTGCATTCTTTCTTTTTTCTTGTGAGTCCTACTTTTCATCTTATCTCTCTCTACAGACGATGTTGGTGGTCATATTGGTAGTCGAAATGGAGACTCACTAGGCTTCACGATTTGGCCTCCTAATCTGACCCAAAGGGAGCTACGGCGGTAGCGGCTGCGGGGGTCGAAGGCACGGGCTCAAAGTGGTGTTTGAGGAAGGGGGAGATGACATTGGGGTGAGAGTGTTGGAGTTATTGGATGATGTGGTGGTAGTGGTGGCGGGCTTTGGTGAGGATCTCGGTGAACCGGGAGTGGATGAAGCTCAGACGAGAAAGGATCCATGGGTGACCGCTCACCATGTGGTCAAACGACGCCATTGATTGATTTCTCTCTCTCTCTCTCTCTCTCTCTCTCTCTCTCTCTCTCTCTCTCTCTCCATGTATCAATCCAAGTACCAAAAAAGTTTATCGAGGTGGTCTGTTCAAAGCTTAAAAGGATAGTTTGCAGGTGAGAAAGTGAAGTAGGGAGAGATGAAAGAGAAGAAATTGTATGCTGAGGGTAAGACTATGGGAGAGAGAGTCAAGGTGTTAGCTGAAGTAGAGGCTACTCAGTATGTTTGTCATGGTGAAAGAAGAGGAACAAGAAATGGAGAGATCAAAGGCGGAGAGAGAGAGAGAGAGAGGAGGACTAGATGTTTCTGTAGTTCATGGTCATAATTCGGTTGACGATGACTATGTCGGGAGTAATGTTGTCCATCATAATTCACTAGCTATGAAGAAAACGAAAAAAATCAAACCCAGTAATGAAATGTCTCCAATTGCTTTAGATGAGAGCAAGAAAAACAAAACTTTGACTTTGAAGCTTCTTCTTCTTCCCCCATTTCTTTCCATCTTCTTGGCTAATTGGAAAATGTAAATATTTTTTGGAGCAGAATTGAGATGACAGGGTATTATCTTCATTTTTCGGATAATTGATGAATTACCACCAAGACTTGAACCATGATTAGATTCAACTAAGAGGAATAAGATATGGCTAGAATTACATTTAAAGAGAGAACAAAGAGAATTAAGAAGGAGGAGGAAGGTGGGCTCCACAAGATACGAAAAAAATAAACTAAATAATAGAGGATGTTGAAAAAGCGAGACTCACTGAGGATAATATGGTCAAAACTCTGTTATAGGGAGTGTATTAGCTAAAGAAGGAGAGGAAAAAGTACGACCCTTTTTCTTTGATCGAAAGAAAATTGTAATCATTGTTCAAAAGGATACATGTGAAGTACAGTGATTTTCATGGCAAAGAAAATCAAAGTGGAGCAAATCCTAGAATACAACAAAACTGTAAAAGCAATGGACTAACAAGATGGGAATGGGTGGCAATTGCCGATAAGTGTTTTGTGTTTCAATGATAGAATTTTTTGTTACATACTTTGGCTATGCAATGTGGTGTCTTTATATAATACAAGCTAGAGTTACAAAATTAATGAGGGACACAATCATGATCTGGTCTCTTTGGAAAGAATTGATCTTGCTTGATGAACAAGTGGTGCAGAGATTGTAGCGGAATCAAGACACGTCATCGTGATCTTTTCTCTTTGGAAAGAATTGATCTTGCTTGATGAGCAAACGGTGAAAAGATTGTAGCTAAATCAGGACACGTCATTGTTTCCTTTGCCACGGCAGCTTGCTGGATTGTGGTCCATGGAATAGTTTCAACAGCAGGAGATGGCACTTCTAGTTGTAGTTGGAGAGATACTGAGCAAGAGGTGGTGGGATTGCTGTGCACAGGTGTCGACATGTAGGATGCATCAGTCCTCAACTCCTACATATGTGAATCATTAGGTTGCAAATGCGTCAATGGGGGAACATAAAGGGTTAACTTCAATGATGCTGGTGGGGACACATTTGATGATACGTTGGTGACAAGAGCAGAAAATAGAAAAACAATCTCATCAAAGATGACATTTGCAACTGTATAGAACCATTGTTGTTGTGGAGAATAGCAACAATAGCCCCTGACACTTGAGGGATATCCCAAGAAAATACATCGATGTGACCTGGGCTCCAGTTTGTGCTTGGCATAGGGTTATAGGTTTGGATACACAACGCAACCAAAAACCTAAAGATGCTTAATGGATGGTGCGGTAGAAAAGAGTACTTCCCAGGGACTGCGCTACTGTAGAACGAGAGTAGACAGTCGGTTGATAATGTGAACTGCACTTTCAAAAGCAAAATCCCTAAAGTGAGAGGGAACCGATGCATAGTGCATTATGGCCAAACCCATTTCAACCACATGTCTGTGTTTGCACTAGGCCGAACCATTTTAACGGGCCAGGTGAGGACAAGATGTCCGTTTATAAATGCCACACTCCTACAACAATTTATTGAAAGATGCAGAAATAAATTCTCCGGCACAGTCACTTTGGATGGCTTTAACTCGAGTATTGAGTTGGTTTTCAACAAAGTTTAGAAAGACCACGAAGATATGTAAAAACTAATCACGAGAGTTGAACACAAAGCCAAGAAAATTTGAAGTAATCATCAATAAAACAAATATAATATTTATTGTTTTGATGAGACGTTATAGGAGACGATCCCCAAATGTTAGAATGAACCAATTCTAGGGGAGCCTTGGATCTATGAAAAGTAGGAGATGAGGATGATGATGACGATGACTCTTACTAGATGCACATGCCGAGCAAGTTGGTTAAACAACTGACAACTTATTTAACATGCGAGAAATAGTAGAATATGCAACATGGCCCAAAAGATGGTGCCAACAGACAAGGGAGCTGGACTGAGACAGGTAATAAGCTAAAGGAAAAATCTCTTACTAATCCGACAATTGATAGAGTCCCTAATTAAGGTTCCCTTGGAAGAGAATCTTGCCATACGGCGGCACTTCACAGAAAAACAATTAGGTGAGAAAATGAAATCACAATTGTTTTCCTGCAAAAATTGACAAACGGAAAGTAAGTTTTTCTTTATAGAGGGAACAACTAGGATATTAGACAAACGAAAATTTTGAGAAACAAGAGCACTTGTATGGGTTTTTGGGAGGCTAGACCTATTACTTATGGTAACATGTTAGTTGCCTGTGTAGGGCTGAAGAGAGGACAATTGAGACGGATTATTTGTGACATCGTGTGTGGCACCGGAATCTGGATACCATGGGTCCGAAAAGATTGACGGTGGTGGTGGAATTTCATAAATGTGGAGCCGTGGTGCCAAGCCTAAAGATTGTGGTGGAGGCCCACGATCATGGCACATATTGGCTTGGTGGCCATGGCGATTGCAGAGTTGACATTGAACACTATCCCTCCTTTGATTTCTATAATTGCCTGCATTTGGTGAGTAATTAGAGGCTAAATTTCATGGGCCAAAGTGCTACCCACTTTGCGGAAATCGTTGCCCAGGCCGTGGTGACATGTCCACGCGAGAAGGAAGCTAATGAGGTGCTTGGTGTGATGTCCTCGTCATGAACACTGATAAAGGAGATGATGGGCTCAAGCAAATCAAGTCATGCCTCATGAGCCAAGAGCAACCTGTATAGAGACTCACGTGTAAGGGATTGGTACTGACTTTGAACGGAGATTGACATTGCTAAATTTTGATATTCCCCTCTGAGTCCCCTCATCAGGTGAGTTTGATATTCTTGTGAAGAGATGTTCTCACCAATCGAGGCAAGTTGATCAACAAGGAAGGCTGTTTGTTGTAGATATTCCGTGATTGTTTGATTTCCCTTGCGGAGAGTCTGAAGTTGCATTCGTAGATGTGTGGCGCAGGCACTGTTACATGCTGCATATGATTGAGCCAAGAAGGACCACACGGCTATTGAAGAGCCTAAATTGGAGAGCTGTGCAGCAATGTTTTCAACTATGGAATTAAGAATCCACCCCAAGGCAATTTGATCTCGAGTAAACCATGTTTCATATGCTGGATTTGGTGAATTTTTTGTGACACCATTCTCGCTGATTTCAGCGATAGTGTGTGAAAGGCATGGTTCGATTCCATCCACAATTGATAGGAGCCGACTGGCCTGAGAAAGGGGAGGAGGCGTGCCTTCTATATGATAATTGTCTCCAGTTAATTTGATACCAACTGCGAGACATGTGATTGATCCAGATGAGCCCCCTGTGGGAGGGATGAGAGGACATGGTGGGATAGCATTCTTGATGAGGTTAGATGGATTAGCAACACTAGGGATTGGGTTGCTTATTGTTTGATTGCTAGCAGCTGCATTTGGGGAAGATGGGAATGAATTTGAATATGATTGGTTTGCCATTTATGCTTTCACAAGATATGGCTCTGATACCATGTAAAAGCAATGAACTAATAAGATGAGAATGGGTGGCAATTGCCAATAAGTGTTTTGTGTTTCAGTGATAGAATTTGTTGTTACATACTTCGGTTATGCAGTGTGGTGTTTTTATATAATACAAGCTAGGATTATAGAATTAATGAGGGACACAATCATGATCTCTTCTCTTTGGAAAGAATTGATCTTGCTTGATAAGCAAGTGGTGGAGAGATTGTGTCCGAATCAAGACACGTCATCGTAATCTTTTCTCTTTGGAAAGAATCGATCTTGCTTGATGTGCAAGTGGTAGAGAGATTGTAGCCGAATCAAGACACGTCATCATTTCCTTTGACAAAAACAAAGCCAGATCCAAAAAACAAAGAGGATCAACATAGCACTAACAAGGTGAAGCACATACTCATTCCATAAAAATGGATCTATAAAAAAAAAATAATCGACAGCTGATCACTGGATCTTCATCAGTGAGGAGCACACGTCAAAAAGTCTTTCTCCAACAACTACGGCGTTGCATGTTGGCGGTGCACGCCTAGGTTCGACTTCCTTTGCACTATTGCTGGACGGAGACAACCAAAACGAGTTGAGAAAACATTGATCTAACTTTTGGAAAAGCAAATTTTCGTGATTCAGCGAGACGCGAAAGCTCCTATGATCATCAATAAAATTAGAGGCAGAGAACACAGAGCACGGATTATCGAACCCCAAAAAATATTATTAAACTTACAAATCTAAATCAGGAAAGAAAAGCTCCTAGATCTAGAACTAAATTAGGAGTGTTCAAACTCTTAGATATAGAATTAGACCGGAAAAAGAGAACTCCCAGATTTAGATTGGGAGAGAAGAAAAAATAAAAAAAAAAGAATAAAAAGACTCAAATAAAATCAACTAGAGGGGAGGGTGAGAGTAGCTCAAACCCTCCCTCATGACTGAAGTTTGAAAAAAGAAGATGGAGAGAAGAGAGAGAAAAACTTTTCGGCTTCTGATTCTTCAAGTTATAGTACTCTACATTTGATAATCATTTCTCTATTTTTCATTACAATTCTCAACTTTGGTATTAGAGCACGTGGGACTTGTTGTCAAGCAATGTTGTACAATATTTCAACATCCTCTCTCGCGTGTAAGCCGGATTAGGTGCAGTAGTTGAAATTTGATTGATGGGAATGGACACACATATGCGAAATAGATAACACTGGCTCTAATATTATGTCAAAAACCCAGAAGGGTTGGACAATATTGCATTCCTCTCTTTTTCATCACAATTCTCAATTATGCCTTAACCCTGTCATGGTCCATAATTGTCGGCTGGAATGGTCGATCAATCCATTTGCGCGCCTAGTAAAGAGCATGAAATATGGCTTATTTTGAGGGGTTACACTTGTTTGTGCATTTGTCCACATGAATTGAGTCAATTACAATCAGTAATAATGTGAAGGCTACGCGGGTCCTATACGAGTCTCACTAAAGCCAATGTCGTTATAATTGCACATGGTCCATTGACCGTGGTCCATACAAGTACTTTTGCCCACAAAAGAAAATAATGTCAAGGTCTCTATTTTCTTCGAACGGCTATTAAATTGTTAAGTGAAAATGAGGTAAAACATACTTAAGTTTTTCCCCAGAACCATTTTACACCTTCAACTTACAAAAAAAAAAAAAGAAATCCATTTCGCACCTCGAATTTTCAATTTAGACGCCACGCGAGTTACCATTGTGACTTCATCAATAAAATCACCACTCTTTCAAAAAATTCCATGTCACAATCTAAATCCAAACTACCAAAACCTAGACTAGCTACCGCCGGTGACACACTTGCCACCGGCGAACTCGTTGCCTCCTCTCCTAAGAGACTCCGTCCGTCGCTAACGACAAGCAACAGCACCCAATGACTCATCACGCGCTGCCTCTATTTACGTCGCCGCCGCTAATATGCCACTCTCTATCTCTCTTTAGGCCACCACAGCAACCTCGGATCGATGTTGCACTATTTTAGGTTGCGACAGTTGTGGCAAGGTGGCAACAACCATAGCGACCTTAATTTGAGGTCACCGTGGCTAGGGGTGAGCACGGGTCCATGGTAGAATCGGGAACCAAAAAATCGAACCAATGGATCCGGTTCGATTCTCAGTTCTAGAGAGGAAGGTTCCGGTTCCCGGTTCCATTATTTTAGGAACCGGAAACCAAAATCGAGAACCTAAAATGGAATCGGGATCCATAAATCTAAATTCCCTAATTTTCTTACTACTCCTCACTTCTCACTTCTTAGCTCTCAAATTCTCATCTCCTTCTGTATACTCATCGCTTTGCTTAACTTGTCATGCAGAACATTTCCTAAGGTTTGTTTAGACCTTTTATTTATTGTGGTTTTGGAGTACCCACCATTCGCATCTCATTGCTTTACTTAACTTCTTGTGTTTTTTTTATTCTTTAGTGAGGTCAATTATTTGCAGTTCTGAATATGGATATTGTCTTGATTGACATGCTAATCCCTCATGAATTCTATTGCTCATCAATTTACATAATGATTTTTCATTTTAATTATATTTATTTGAACCATAATGTTCGGAAAACTAGTCATTTGTATTCTCTTTGGTGAATAATAAGCTTGTTCGGTATTATTGCGTTCATTTTCATTTTATTTAACTAAAAATGAAACCAAAAAAAAAAAAAAGAACCTATTGGACTCTGAACCTGTGATAGGGTAAGTTCTAAATTCTAGGTTCCGACAGATAGATTTCAGGTTCCAAAAATAAGGAACTTGTACCCAAAGATAGATTCCAGGTTTCAAGTGAACCTATAAGGAACATGAAACCGCTCAATCCTAGCTGTGGCTGCCTAGAAAGAGAGAGAGATAGAAAGTTGTGCAAGCAGTTTGGCTCTATAGGAGAGCCAAACGGAACCTCAATCCCTAATAAGATCCAAATCATGGGCTTCAATGCGGAAGCACATCCTCGTAACACATTCAATCAAGAACATAAAAATGATTTTATGATATGACATCAATTTAATACCTATGAAGAGTGTTCAGTTCCAATATATTAGATTTGTAACCTTATAAAACCAGTTCCATGTGTCCAAAATTCAAGATGGACCCATCCAAGAACCGTTACCCCTTATTTAATCATCGACACCTATGGAGAATTACATTTTGCTGACCAAGTTTATGAGATTGTGGCAAGTTTCCCACCAAGTTTCAATTTTTTGCAATATGCCTTCCCCCTAACTTTTTAAAATTGGTGGCAATGTGCAACCCTAGCACTGACTCCGGCCAAATTTTTGTCACATATTCAGTCGTGTGACTGCACATGATAAGTTTTAGAAGGCAAGTTAGTAATATATCGTCTCTATGATTGAGGAAAAAAAAGAACTACTAATTCATAACAATGTTTCATAACTATATACAGATGTGCATTTGACATTAACTCTAGTCAAATTTTACCTGCAGGAACTATAGTCTCATGCTCTCACATGCAATACATATCTGAAAAGTTCATCTACTCTTTTTTTTTTTTTGGTAAAGATTCATCTACTCTTTTTATATGTATATATTTAGATAATCAGTCACGTGCTGTCACGTGGTTGAAGCTTTGAGCAAAATTTAGTTGGAGTCCATGCTAGGGGACAAATTATAACGCATTTCTAAAATTTAGGGTGGCAAATAGCAAAAATTGTAACGTAGGGCAGTACTTTGCAACAATCTTAAAAACTTTGGAGGCAATTTGTAACTTTGATGTCAAGGCCTGTGGAGTTGACTATAGGATTTGACTTTTATGCAACTCATCAACTGAGGAACCGATCATGTAATTGTCTTTAACTGAGTTCTCTCTCTCTCTCTCTCTCTCTCTCTCTCTCTCTCTCTCTCTCTCTCTCTCTCTCTGCACTCGGCTTTGACACCATGTCGCCTTCAAGCCGAACTACCACCATTCCTCTAAGCCATGTGGCTACTGCCGCCTCTCCATGTTCGTGCCCCCGTATCCACGCCATCATCACATTACCCTCAACATCTTTTGTGGCCATCGAGATCTCGACCATCACGGTATATAGCCTCAGGGCCATGCAAAGAGGTGCATCATGCCTCCAAATCTAGAGGAGCTAGCCTTATTCGTCGAAAATATCAAGTTCGGGGAGAGAAATTAATTTTTAATTTGTCCTATTCCTAACTCTCATTACTCTTTAATTCTTATTCTGCCGAGCAGGAGTCGAACTCCATACTTGTGATACTATCGTCCCTACCCTTCAATTCATTTACCAATAAAACCGCGTTCCTGTTGGCGTTCTTCGTTCCCGTGGGGTAGTGATAAAATTGCCAAATCTTTTGCAATTGGCACGTTGCAAATTGGGGGGGAGTCAATGTTCGGACACCTCATCGAAATCTACCCTCGGGCGTGTTCCGTACTCTCTGCTTTCGAATTTTTCTTAAGCTTCATACATTTCGGAACCGTGAAGCACACGACCACATACGGTCACCTGGTCTTTTCTCGGGCCTATCCCCCCGAGCGCGTGGGGCCCACTGTCTACTCGGCTCGCAGTCCCGCCTCGTTTTGATCGTGCCAATTCGCAAGTCTGACTCGGACACACCCGACACCCTCCTCCTCCTCCTCCTCCTCTCTCCCTATAAATACCACCGCCCCCACCATCCCAATTCCCCCTTCGGACACCCTTCCGTGATCGATCAGTAGCATTCGGACAACTTCCTCAGCACCTCTCTCCCTCTTCGCATTGCTCCGTCGCAAGCGCTCATGGATTCCTGCGGCAAGTCAGCCCGCGAGCCGTCTTCCCCCTTCGACTCCCTCATCTTCGGTAAACGCATCAATTTTAACATCAACTCGGTGATTCTTTTCCCCTTGAATTAGCGAACGTCTCTCGCCTTGCTCAAATTCGTGCGTCCGGTTCGCTTTTGGCTGTCTGTCTGCAGACTTGGACGACACCCTGTACTCTTCCAAGACCGGGATCGGCGCGGCACTCAAGCAGAACATCGACGGTGCGGCCCCATCATCGTTTTTCTTCTTTTTTTGAGCCGGAACCGCTGAAAAAAGCTCGCATTCTCGAGCTCTTCGCGCTGCGCGAATGGTCGCTGATCCTCTTGCTCTCTCCGTGTGTGTGTGTTTGCTTGCTGATCCTGCGTGCAGATTTCCTCGTCGAGAGATGCGGGTTCGCGCCGGACCAGGCGTCGAGCCTCCGGGTCGAGCTCTTCAAGACCTACGGCAGCTCCCTCGCGGGCTTGCGAGTAATCAATCGACCCCTCTCTCTATCTCTCTCTCGCCCCTCGTGTCATTTCTGATTCTCGCAGACTTTTTTGTGGAATTTGGAGCAGTTGATCGTATGACTGACTTCTCTGTCTTGCTCTGTGATGCTCGCAGGCGTTAGGCTACGACGTCGACGCCGATGATTACCACAGGTGACCTACTTCTCTCTCTTTCTCTCTCTCGCGCGCTTTCCCTTTCATCTTATTTTGTGAATATTCTTGGAAACAAACACAAGTTGAACGTTCTAAGCCAACCCGTTCTTCGTCGATCGTCAAAGCAGTGTCGTGCACGGAAGGCTGCCGTACCACTTGATCAAGCCCGACTCGCAGCTGCGCAATCTCCTCCGCAGCATCACGCAAAGGAAAATCGTGAGTTCGAAAGCTCAAAAAAAATTTCCCTCCGTCCGTCGAGAAAATCTCGCGTTCCCTGAACTGGTGCCTGTCTTTATTTTTTTTACCTTGCGGCAGATTTTCACGAACTCGGACAGGACACACGCGATGAGGGCGCTGAGGAGGCTGGGGCTCGAGGACTGCTTCGACCAGATCGTGTGCTTCGAGACCATGAACCCGAACCTCGCCGAGTCCGCCCGCCCCGACGAGTTCCCCGTGGTCCTGAAGCCGTCGCCGGAGGCCATGAGGATCGCCCTCCGCGAGACCAGCGTCGATCCCCGTCGAACGGTGACCCCCCCGCGCTTTCATACTTCTGATCAAACTAATTCGAAATTTCGCGTTCAATTACGTCAATCAGAATAGAATATCGGCTAAACCCCGCGTTTGTTTGGTTCTGAGCAGCTGTTTCTTGACGACAATGTCCGCAACATTGCTGCGGGCAAAGCTGTGGGACTTCGTACCGTTCTGGTAAGACTCGCCTTTTCGTCTAGGACATTGTTTTCTATTACACCAATCGGATGAATTTGTCGCGGCCTTTTGTCGCCACTGTTCGAAAACATCGACTTCGCCAATCGATTTAACAAACTTTCGTTAGGTAATTTGTACTTCTAATTAAGAATACGTTACATTATTTAGTGTACCAACTTGACGAACGAAACTTCTCGCGCTAAAAAGGTTATCATGTGACAATCAGTTCGTGGTAGTTACTAGTTACTTACGCTTGAAAGTATCCAGCAATAATGTTATGAGAATGATTGAGAACGATCGGATGGTTTGGTTTCGAAGAGATTTCAGGACAAAAGCTTTGCTTTTTCACTTTGGCGAATTGGGTTTTGACTTTTGTTACATCTGCTGAAGGTTGGGAAGACTGCGAAGACCAAGGAAGCCGACTACGCGCTGGACGCCGTGAACAACCTGCCGAACGTCGTCCCGGGAATTTGGGTCAACCCCTCTGCCTCCGCCGCCGCCGGCGATCAGGTCATCGGCGGCGCCCGGAGCGAGATCGACTCCATCCTCACCCCGGTTGGGGCGTGACCCGTCCGCGCCGCGCCACCACCCCCCCATGTACAAAACCGACCACGGGATGTTCCCCTGAGAAACGGGAATAAGTCTTCTCAATTGTGTGGAGGAGATGTGTGTACAGTTTGGGTCAATAAATAAAATATCCGAAGGGAGTTGTCCCCGTCCCCGTCGGTCTGAATAATGCAGAACACGAAACATCACGATGTCGTGGCACTCGTGGGTGGTGGGTACGAAGGTTCGGTTTTGCTGTGATGTCCAGCCCGACCTTACCCGACTCATCCGGGAAGTTTTCGGATTTGACCTGCGATTGCGTCCTGGAGCAACGAAACGTTAAATCGAGAATCGGGCGATTGATATTCCAAAGTGGGTACACGCGTGCACATCTTATCTTCGGCGTGATCCCCAGCTCACGAAGGCATCGATCCCGTACGCGCTGTTATTTTTTTTAATTCGAAGCTCCTATTTTTAAGTTCTTTAAATTTTTGGGTTGGCGAGGGCAAAGATGCTACGAGGAGGACACGCGGAAGCATGCTCGTGCACCTCTGAGTCGATGGTTGTTGTGCGAGCGTTGGCCTTGTCAGTCTCTTTCGTTCAAATTACGAAGAAAAACCTGAAATCGATATATTTATACCTAAATCTCTAAATTAATATAATTATAATAAATTTATTTTAAAATAATTTTTTTAATTATAAAAAATTTTAAATTAGTATATTTGTGATAAATTTATCCTTTATTAGTTTTCGTTAAATTAGATTAATATTATGAAAAACTACAAACTAGTACACATATAACGAACGGAGGGTAAAGACCTAAATCGGGAAACTCATCAACTGACACGTGTCATTTGACTCAGCGATTTGATGATAAACTTTAATAAAAATTAATAGGTGCTAAAATTTATATCAAGTATATCAATTCGGAATTCTTCGTAATATTAATCTAATCTCGAAAACTCGAGGAAACATAAACATAAGTGCCCGCCGAAAATCGTTTTAAAGATAATCGGGCGATGGGGATGTCTTTTGCTTCCCGGGAGGAGTCCCGGTCGGTCGCCAGCGTCCGGATTCGTGCGAAGCTCATCCGATTATCGAAAGCGCTTATCTTACTCTCAAGCCATACGCGACACGCGCCACATAACACGATTAGTGTTATCGCGTCGAACGGACTATCCAATTATCATGATGTCGCATCGCGTCGTCATCGTGCAAATCCACATCCACGTCCAATCCACATCCAGATGCTACCAGCAGGACGCGTCAACATCCTCGTTGCATTATGAGTGTACCTTCCTCTGGTCGCCTCAGCACCATCTTTCTGACGCAGGGACACACCACGGTTCGTTCGGATTCGTGAAATTGGACGGACCCATCGCGACAAAATAGTTAATTGGACGGTCGCGTAGCATCGAGTTCCACTCACGTCGGATATTTTTCGATCCCACGTTTACGGGTAAGAGACGGGAAGTAGAGATTCCTGTGCTTGTTTGGAAATGTTAGTAGGACAAAAGTTTCGCGCCTAATGATTAGCATGTTAAGAAGCACTCGATGTAAATATCTAAAATCTATCCGTTGAAATAGGTTTCTAATTTTATGAAAGATGAAATCTTCTTTGCATATATTGAAACCTAAAACTTACCGTATCATAGGTTTCAAGATAGATTCCATGATCAATTCAAATTCACCTATATTATAAATTGAACGACTGTAGTGAATTATCACTTATAATGACCATAACTTGCTGTTATAATCCACTGACTATGATTTATATTTAGACACGTGAAAAATATGAAATATTAACAAATTGAAAGTCTTAATCATAACATGGAAGCTCAGACTAATGGTTTTAAATTATAAACTCATCGTCAAACACCATAAAATACTACAAGATTACTGGAAAACATAAATCAAGAAAAATACAAAAAATTATTCCAAGTTCCAAGTTCTAGGCTCCAGGTTCTACCTACCTAGGATCTGTAACATATCCTGTATACCCGGACAGGTTCTCACCGGTCCAGTCCTCAGGTTCTGTTCGGTTCGAGAATCTGAATTTTATCCCGGAACCATGCTCATCCCTAAAATATATACTACAAGTTTGAAATTGGACTCTTTTTGCTGCGCATCCTCTCTCTCTTTCTCTCGATATAATAAGAAAAGCAATGAGCTTAACCTTATGGACTAGACTTTAAACAAGAAGCGGATTCGTTCAGTGGAAAGAGAAGATGCGCGCCAGTTCAATTCCACGCACTATGATTATCCAACCCACAAAGCTCAGCTCAAATTTTGCTTAAATTATGAGGTCATAAAGGAATTCTATGGGCTTCCCATCCTAAGGTGGAGCTTGGCGGTCGATAGTCACATCCGCTTAAATTTGTCGGAGTTGGAAAAGTTTTACAGGTTTTAAAATAATTGGTTAGGCAAATTAGAAATTTGAGGACCGTATTGAATAATAAGTGCAAGTTCAAAAGGCCAAGGCTCCATTTATTTCGCGAATAATGAATGACTCGAAAAATATTTTTCTAAATTGATTATCCATATCACTTGAAATGGTTGGTCGACGAAAATAGTTTTATTATTGATAACGATTTATGTCTTAACATTTCTACGGGCAATGAAAATATCTTCCGTTTATTCATTTTTATAAATAATATAAGCAATTATTTTTTAGATAAATATTTTTCGAATCATTCATTGTGAAACACACGCACTCCAAATATGCATTTTTTTTTCCACAAAAGTAAAGATTAGCGTTGGCACTTTTCTTCTATTTTATAGATTGTACGAACTCTCCACCAATTCTATCTTATTCTTGATCTTTTTCGAAAGGGAATTAGATGGGGCCGCTAAAAAAATTGAAAAGCCATTGGGTGTCATTTCCAAGTCCATCCAACCTGTCGGTTCTATCTTTGTTTGTCATTTGCGAAGGTTATTTAACATAAATTTTTCATAGCAGCTCCAGCTGGCGCTGCAACTTCTATAAGATATTTGACAAATACCTGACAACCGGTGCTGCAATGATAACACAAATCACCAAAAATACGTGTTAAAGCAGTTCACGGCACAATTATGTTGAACCGTACCTACAATTCAGCTACCAGCATACCAAATGAACTCGTAATCTCCTTAAAGGTATGTATATTACGCAAGCCAAGTATAGGCAAATAGTGGACGTGGCGGCGGGCCGGGTTTATGTATTACCTTGTGCGGATGTTGATGCGGCTGGACCGACTCCAGCCTAAGGTCATGGTTTCAATTTTATCTCTCATTCTGTCCAACTTCAAGAATCATACTCAGAACTCAAGTACTCCCTTGGAGAAGTGAGGACATGAGCAACCTAGCCGGGCCCAACTGGGCATGCAAACGATCTTCTTGTCCGAACCCTTTTCGAGCTTCCTATTGACACCAAAAAATGCCTGAGTGTTTAGTCGACAGTTTGATCGGCAGAAGCCAAATAAGAGGGTGACAGAGGCAAAAAAAATCGCTAAGTATTGGGAGAATTAGTCGACAAAGTATGGTTGGTCGATATGAAAACCCAGTTTTAATCGACGGAGGTGTCAGCAAAAAATGGCTAAGCGCCGGAGCGAAGAGTCGGTGAATGGATAATGACTTGGTCCACTAGGTGGAAGCGCATAAGGTGACGGTCGAGTAATGGAATCCATGTAACCATCAATTAGTAAAGTGGACAATTGCTCATATTATAACCGTTCGTCGATAGGTGTTGCGACAAAGTAGGAGCCACGCAGAGCATGTTTGATTTCTTAGTAACCCGTCCACGTAATTGTCGATTGCGGGTGTAAATATTCGAATTGTAATGTTTGTAAGAGACCGCCAATCAATCCGAGAATACCTGATATTCATTTTTACTTGCAACGCTTTTACTTTTTCAGTACCGTTTACATCACTGGCAACCATTGTCCCCAGTATTCGCGCTTTGAAAGGTATTTCGCCCTTTCCGGTGCAACGCTTCCGTCTGTGCTCGAGACGGTCGGGTTCCGCCTATGGAAAGAGCTCAAGCCATTTAAATTATGGGCAAGCCTATCCACGTTAAGCCCAATGGTTGCAATTGGGCCTCAGTTTGGACAGCCTATATCTGGCATGGGGACTCAAGAGGATGCACACAACCCTAGTGTTTAGTGTGTTACGATATGCTCTAATTCGAGTTCGGTCTGTAGAGCTCAACTTCAGATTAGTATTCTTATGAATGAAACAATCGAATCAATCTGCTCGAGTATACATGAATCATCCAATAAAGTCGAGCTTGATTCACATATTGAGCCTCCAATACTGGAGGTGGAGGCCAGCTCGACTCTATCCGGCTTGATTAATCGGAACGACGGCGAATATGTAACTTGCTCAAAAGTTGTAAAATGAGGACAGGTAAAACAAATTACAAGACTTTGCAAGTAATCTCTCTGGTAACAATAACATAAAGTTTACAGCACATACACGGACCAGTTTCCTATATGCATGTGACTCACAGATCGTACGGTTGCTTCCCAGTGAACTTGACCTCGATGGGGCTAACATTTTTCCCGATGGATCTGAAGTTCAGACCCACGCCCTGGCGACCCGGGTTCACCTTCTCGGGGTACACGCCGTCCTTCGGGTGAAGGTATTGGACTTCCCCATTCGGGAACACCCTGTAGAATTGGTACTTGATCTTGTATTTCGACCTAAGTCTTGTTCCAAGAGCCAAACACTGCTCCTTCCTCGCCAGCTTCAGCAGGTTCGGGCCTTGCCGCATGATGGCGGCGCCACCCGTCGGCATCTCGAAGATCTGCTCCTTCAGCGAGTCCCAAGTGATCACGTAAAACTCCTCGACCTAAGCCGCAAAATCATCGTTAGCTATGCTCTTTATAACTGGCATGACACATTCGGTCAAATCGCATAGGATGAAAGACTATACAAGCACCAGGCTAGCTTAGTTAGGTGATTAAAAGACTCGCACCTGTGCCTTGCGTAACAAGCCACCGGTGCTGCCACCGAAGATCGGAGACGGGGTGTTTGGGTCCAGCTCCGGTGGCGTAAACCCGACGGGCGCCTCCTCCTTGGCAGGGGCTTCAGCTTTTCCCTCTGCCACCGCAGCTCTTATGGTCGTTCTTGGAGAGAACTTGAGCTCCTTAGGGTTCAGGAAGGACGGAGATGACGAGGCGGATTGTTTCCATGCAAGAGCACTGCAGTCGCCGGATCTCGGGCCAGTGAGGGTTGGGGTGAAGAGGGAGGCTTGCGTTGCCATGGCCATGATTCGTGTAACACTAGGGCTTATGGATTATGTCGCAGAAGAAGAAGAAAAGAAGAAGAGCTAGGGATGTGTGAGAACAATTTGGGTGAGCGAGAGAAAATGTGGGTATGGATAAGGTGTGAGATGTGTTGGACCGATTAGAATGTGTGATTTTGATACGTAGTCTTACTCTTACCCACACATTACCTTCTTCAAAATATTTTCCTACTTGCTTGGGTGACTTTTTCTGGCTTTTTGGGTCCACTAGTTGTTGCAGTACTTACTGTTTCCAAATGTGCTTTATGGAAGCTGAATTATCTTGAAGAAACAAGAGTAATGTTTAGTTATCTTCTGAGTTTTTCTATATGAATCTTCGCGAGTAGTTCATGTGATTAATGCGGTATTTCATTAAGGGAAAAAGTACGAGTACATTGGACTAGATATTCCTGGAAACAAGGCTTAGGGTATGCACATTTATGCCTCTTAGTTCTGATACAAACGAAAAATTTTCATGTTACATATAGGATCCTAGCAACTGAGAAAAGCAACCACCAGAGAATGCTATTACTACTTAAAAACTTCTCACGCTTACAAAACCTCAAATTGAAATGCTGTTTGGAATTCCCTTCCCTGTCAACCCCACCTCCTTGGAGTAATCCGAGGCATTCGGATACAGCAGTGTGTAAGGCACCTTAACTGGCCCAACTCTGTTCTTCCGACTCTTGTCCTGGTTCATATCCATGATCCTGTTCTCAATCTTGATCAACTGGTCCGTGAATCTCTGGAACGCTTGTTTCGGTTCTTCGTCTGATGTCCAATCGGGAGAGTCGTCTCTTTGGCCAAGGTAGATCTCGTCCGTCGAATGCCTTGATAGGATCTCAATCAGGGACACTCCTAGGAGCGTCTGCAGCTGAGCCGTTATGGTTTTCAAGTATGCCGCGTCAGGGTTTTTCTCGAGCTCTTCATATTCGGCAGTCCCCAGCTCAGGCATGAACCGGCGGCTGACAGTTGGACGGTTTGGGAGGTACCCGGCGTAAGGGTACTGCCCGAAATTCACGGCCGCATGAAGGGCAGAGGCCACCCAGATGATGATGGTGCATGACTGGATGAGGTCGGCACACGTCTGCATAGCGGGCCACCAGGGCTCGTCTTTCTTGTCCCCATGGCCCTTGTTGCGGACCTCCGTCCACCAGGATTGAAGCTCCGAGTCACCTCGAACCAGGTCATCATGAGAATAATAGTAAGAACAGTAATCTTTCACCCAAGTCTCTATGGCGGACCATATTTCGAGACCATCAACCGCGTACGGGTAATCCTCAATTAGGAGCCTGAGGCCGTGGGGGCATCTTGAGTCCGGGATCGCCATTCCCCTGAAATGAAGCAAAAGAAATCAGAACACTTCTGTTCTTGATGAAGACCAAGAACAGAATGAAGACATTTTTAGATAGTCTTAAATACCATTTAAATACCTTTTGATAAGGTCAGCAGGTAGTCCCTGCTCTGTGAAAACCCATTTTTTGTAAAGTACAGCAGACATTTCCATGGCGTATTTCCCAGGAAATACGGTCAATTCGAGCACTCCACCAGCATTGATCAAAATCTGTCTCGCCAAAGCGTTTATGTTCATCGTGTCACGGAAGTGGGGATGCAAGAGCTTGTATATCGGATGGATCACACTCAGCTGCCGGTTTGTCGCAATTATGAAGGGCTCTATCACGGCATGTGTGTTCAGCCTAGTGAAGATAGAAGATTTATAGCAGTCCGTCAATCATACACGAAGAGAAAAGCTATAACGTACTCACACAACTGTATGATGTTTTACCAGTGGCTGATGAGCTGGTGGTAGCCGGAGTCATTTACAGCAACATAAGCCTTGGCGAGCTGCCAGACCGAGCCCTCAACTCCATTTTCTGCGGGAGTGAAGACCTTGCTTACGGCTCCGTGATGATCTCCTTGCGCATGCGGTAAGCTCAACTCAATCGCCAGTGGCTTCAACGTCTCGTCGTCTTGCAGTAGCAACAGTGTTCTAGTCGCATACATCTTCGTGGTGGTTGAGTTTATAAGCCTCAGGTACGGCATCAGCGCATCATGGTGGTCCAGTATGAACATCCTGTTCCTTCTAATCGCCTTTTGCAGGGGAAAAAATGAACATGATGAACAATCGCTTGCAGACAGAATTAAAATGGAAAAATAAAAAAGCATGCCCAAGTTTTCATCCAATGTCAAAAACACACGTGCATCTTTCAAAACTACAGATTATCGGACGGTGTTGGCTGCGTGGTCAGAGTCGACAGAGGTGGTGGCCGATGGCGGGGGAGGATGGCCGCTGAGAAGACCAAGAGTTTGGGCATGTGAGTTGTGTGAGGTTAGTGTTTTTGAGATGTCTACACAAGGAAGAGTAATTAGGTCATTTTAATGGAGCAGAGACATGTAGCCTGTAATTTTGAAAATACAGATATGCTCTTGGCTATGGTTTGAAACTCAGGCATGTTTTCAAAAACATACATGCATCTTCCAAAGACATGCTCTTACCTCATCTACTGTGATTCCATTCATGTTCATTTCTATGTGTCCCTTTCTTATTGAACTGCGTTGGTTACCATATTTTGCAGGATCAAGCTTGCTTGTTGGCGGAAATTCCTGCACACAGTTCATGATTGTTGAGTTACATGAGGAAAAGCCAATTCAATTAATTTTTCACATGTTGCGCTTACTTGGAGACGGCTGATAATGACGGGGTTCACTCCGGCGAGCATTTCGCGCCCGAATTCTTCATCGGTTCTCCAAGCAGATTTATCCTCTACAGTCACTCAAACGGGAAAATTAAGTTGTCAACTAATGATGAGATTATTAACTCGATTTTAAGGAACCAAGAAAGTGAGAGATTATCCACCTCTGATGACATCGGGCATCGGGAACTTGAGGAGCTGCTCGCCATCATTTCGGATAAGTTCCTTGATCAACTCCCACGGGATGCGGTCCTTGAGCTTACCAAACCTCGGCCCGCTGGGCAGCTTGATGCCGCCTTCATAAAGTCTAAGCACGTCCTCGAACGAGTCGAACTCATTGAAAGTCTTGTTGCCTATGGAGGTGATCTCAGGGAGCAGCACTTGACCCAGAGACTTCAGAGCATAAGCCAGAAAGTCTGAGAACTTTATGTGGCTGAACCGTTCGTCTCTTGGAACGTAAATGTTTAAACTCAGCAAAGGCAGTCTGCTCTCGCAATTCGGATCTGTTAAGACAACATAATCTGTCTAGTGCTGGAAATCAATGGGAAAAAATGTTATGGTATCTTTGAATATAGATTGTACTAAGAAATCTGACCAGCCTTTGTTGGTTTTCGACCAGTTCGCCCTCTCCTAGGATATGGATAGTCCTCGCTTCCGCCGAGGACTTGGCGTTCATGGTCAGGACCTTTATCAGGACTTCCTAGGTCATTGTAATAAGCATAGTCATAAACTCTGTCCCATTCCTTGAGCTCACCAGAACCACTTCCTCGTAGGTTAACAAGTTCCTCCTCCCTGTACTTGCGTAATGACACCGGCGTCTGACACGGTAGGTAGGTCTGAATTTGAAAACGAACAAACTCAACATTAACGTGTAAGTTCGATTCGCATATTATAGTATCAGCAGTATCATCAATTCAGAACTATTAGAAATGAAATTTCAAAACCATTTTGTTCTTTGTTCCTCTTACTGTACATTCGAAACTAATCAAAGCTTGTCCTAGAGAGTTGGTATTTTGAAAGAAAAATCTCCCTTGCAGCAGTGAATAGTGGCATTTCTGAAAGTGCGGTATCTAATCTGGAAAGCACAATACTATGTCGATGTTCCATCAAACAAAAGTGGCTACAATCCATAAGCTTCCAATAATCGAGGACAAAGAGTATAAAAACATAATAAAAGCACTCTCGCAGCAGGACAAAAAGTGTGCTTTTCATGGTAACATCCAATTTAGGTGTCATCAAACATTACTTGATAGAAGAAGTGCCATCATCGATCATGGGCAACAAGATTGTCCAATCTGGTCCATTCACGAGCATGATCTTAGGCAGATAACCGATAGGCCCCATGCTCGTGGCCGTGAATGAGATGCTACGACTTATCTATTGTCAGTGAAATTTATCCCTAGCTATAGGAGATTCGTAAACTGACCGCAGTTGTTCAGGTGCAGAGTGACATTGGTAAATGGGTACTGCTTAAGCTAAATCACTTGTGATAAATGAATGTTACCTTGTTTGAGAAGAATACTCTGTCATACTTGTATCTATGTGATGGGTAAACCCAAGAATTGCAGACGAATTTGACGGTGCCATGACCCGGGACGTCTTCTAGGGTGACCGTCTTTAGGTAGAACTGGCTGTGATGATGGTTCCTGATGATGAACGCCCCGGGAACGCCCATCGACTTGTCCCACTCGAACATGACGCCAAACTCTGCCTCTCCCGCTGTCAAGCAAGTGATCTTTCTGATCCATTTCTCCAAGTATGCCACCTTTCCAAGCTTTCCTCCGACCCCGTTTGCTAAAATTGCATTAACAAGGGTAAACTTCGGTCACAATCTTTTGGCAAATCATTTTGGTGCGAACGAGAAACTAAACAAGCAAGCAGGGTCTTGGCACTCCTATCTTCCAGTTTTGTTAAAATTAAGAATTGTTCATGAGAAGACATTGAAGAACTACAAAGTTCTGTATTTGTTAATTCTTTCAGTTTTCTTAAAATCAAGCTCGTGTTCTGAGCTACTGTCAAATGAGAAATTAAGGGGAATGTGAAACGCAAGAAGCGAACGAAGTTCAGCAGACATACAACGAAAGAAAACTCCAAAAAAAAAAAGCCAGATGTGCACATTCAAGTAAACACCAAGAAAACAAATATTGGGTCCCAGCTCTTATTATAAGCCTTAGGATAACAGCTGAATTACGAGACTCTCCTAGGAAACCAGTGACGGAAACTGATTGCATTGTCGACATCACTCAAACACACTGACGTGGTAATAATTATGCAGAAACATCAATCGCAAACCAGAAAAAAAAAATGACCCTTCTTTCATTTTGCTTAGCGCCGAAGCCAACCAATGCATCGCTTTCTCTGTATTGTCATACTATCTCTGTCATCGGTACAGTACACGAAACTTCGAGTTGGAAAGAGAGAAAGAGAGGGAGAGAGAGAGAGAGAGAGAGAGAGAACAGAGAAGAAGACTAACATGGGTCGGGATGGACGGCGCTGACGAGTTGCAAGGACACTCCTCGGCCGAACAGCTCGTGGATCCGATCGAGCAACGAGGCCTTCATGTCGTTCATGTCCAGCACATTCTTCTTCATCAGCTTCACGGTCCCTCTGATCTTCTTGCCACCACCGTTGTTGTTACCGTCGTTGGTGGTGGCGGCGGCGGCGGCGGCGGCGGTGTCGGCGCCGTGATCCTCCTTCTCAATCGATTTCCTCTTCACCTTCACGCAGCACATCTTCGTCATCCTCTGCAGCATCTTCGATCTCGAACCGAACCCCGTCAAAGCTCTCGATCAAGAACAAGAACAAGAACAAGAACAAGAATAAGAAGAGGGGGAACAAAAAAATTTTGGAGTAGACAGAGAGGACTGAGGAGGAGCAAATGGATGAATATGGAGATTTGTGAAACTTGGTTTGGTTGGCTTGACTTGGGAAGGACTTGGGGGTCTTCGTCTGCATGTGTGTGGTGTCAGGAATTATTTATAGAAAGTTTGAAAGCTTGGTGAGGTGTGACCTCCATGGTGGGGATGGGGGTGGGGGCCTTCATATGGAGCTTCTTGTTCCCTTTAGCAGCTGATGGAGAGGACCAGATTCCGTAGCTGTTATTCCGTCCTTCAAGAACAGAATAAACATAAAATTTCGATTTTTTCGCGGAATTCATTTATTCCGTCCATGGCCATCCGAAACTAAAAGTGCATCGCGACGATCCATGTCAGCACGTCGCCGTGCGTGTACGTGCCTATATATGTTTCCCCAAAGTTCTTATGGTATCTAGATGAACGGTTTGACTTCATCGCGTAAATTTTATCGTTTAGTCGTGAGTGAATCCAGTCTTTAAGAAATGGTTTGAGTTTTTGCAAGATGAATTATAAAAATCAATTGTACCAATTCTCATGATTTTGGTGTACACATAAAAAAGAATTTTGTCATGTTTCCATAGATTGTGTATTTCAATTTTAGGATATATAGAAACATTAGCTTTACTACTCTAGATTCTTAAAGCAATGCCCTTTTTGGAAATTCGAACAATTCGAAATAGTTACTCCTATCTTGTACATTAGTTTTGAGTTCTTATTACAACATTATTATTTCCAATTGGACCCTTAATTTATTTTGTTGAATCCAACGAAATAGCATCGGTTAGAAATTAACCATAGTCAAATGCAATTCCTTGGCCATTCTGAGATAAATAAAAAAAATTAAAAATTGAGCTGTTATTCAGCAAGTATGATACTACACGCATTATTCAATCTGACGGTCCAGATATAATTCTAATACTTATGCAACACTCATTAATTAACTTCTCCCGAAAAAGAAGACCTGACAATATTGCGACCAGGGAGGTAACATCTGCCTAGCACGATCAACAACAGTATTTGCAGGTGCATTGAAAGCACGACAATCGGACGCTTCATCTACCTCAATCCCTCATAAATCCCTAGATGTGACTGCAAGTCCTTTCTCACTAGTTACCTTGACCATTAGATCAGATGTAAATTGCCCATTTACCGGACGGCGCTTGTGGGAAAAATATTTGGCTATAACGTTAGATTGAAAACATTTTGTTGTGAGTCTCATCCCACGGGGGGACATCTTGATTTGGTCGGACCCCTTTGTTCCTTTCTTGGGTGTTGGCTCATGCAAGAACGATTCATTTACATAAAAAAATTTGCTTCTGTTCGACATCAAAAGAAGATCTACAGCTATGATGCCACTCAAAACCAATTAATTAATCACCAAACAATTTGATTAGTTTAGGGTAATCTGTGTGCTTCCGATCCAGGTCGTGCCATGTGGATATTGTAAAGTAACAAAAAGGTGTTTGCAGATTCTGGAGCATTGAGCGTTTCATGTGTGGACTGCCTAAATGGGTCAAAGCAATTTTTATTATACGCCCCTTAATCAATTGGGACTATTGCAGATAGGGTTCCCATTCCCTATGCTGTGAGCTTAACAAAACGATTGGTGGCCTCAAATCGATAAATTAATGCCAAACTACACAAATTGCTGTCTAAAAAAGGTTATTTGGGGCATGAAAATTTCTTGCATAATAATTGCATTTTGTTCTGTTAATGAGGAAATTTTCTTTTATTTTCAAGATTGTCATTGATGCTTTTCTCTGTATAGACCAAATTTTAGAATATGATAAATGGCTCGCATCACATGCAAATAAAGATGTAGTTGTGCGAGCACATCAGTTGCTTTAAGAAATGAGACACGGGCCATCGAAAGCGACGGTCGAGACGTGAAGTTTGATGAGAAAGGAACACGTAATTACTCCGATGAAGACAGAGACATTAGGATCAAGGCTAGTGGAATGTGCCAATGTGGGGGCTCAAGTTGGGCGGTATTCAATAAGGAAAAAAAATTAAAGGGCACGAAGCTACGACGGAAATGTACCACAATATCCTCGAATATTTTCCAATTCCACTTTGCACCCCATTGTTTTTATCAGACTTTAGATCACGGTTTACATCAATTGATATCGTGATTTTATTTACGAAATCATTCTTTCTCTTTTGAAAAATGTTTTTACCACTCTTCTATCTCCAATCCATGAAAAAACCCTAATTTTTTTTGGTCGAAATGGAAAAAACCCTAATTCACAAGTCCTCGCAATCTCCGACAACAACACCGCCCCGTCACCACCCTCTACTTCTTTTTTTCATCACGCCCATGAGATTTTATGGGAGTGCTATCAACTATTCTTTTTTTCATCACGCCCCGTCAATACCACTTACAAGTAGGCTGCACTTTGGCCTAAGCTTAAAGTGTAGAAATATGTGTAATTAGGGGGACAATTAGGGACCTGAAAATATTTGAACCGTATGAGATTTTGTAAAAGCGCAATTAACTATAGCCCACGGAGGAATTATGTGTTCAATTCAACCTAAGAAATGGTCGAGATCAAAGAGTTGTCAAAACCCATGCACAGCATGGGTCGGAGAGTGTAATGGTCATTGCGCTCCGGCCAGCTTGAGGGTTCCCACACACAGCATCATGGAACCCTCAAAACCAATACTTAATTTTATAGAAAGTAATGCTATTTTAACAATTACAGGACCTGTGGTCCCCATTCCGCTTTTTCTTTGATGATCGATTTTTTAATTTCGTAGTTTTGTAATTGTTTAAGGTTTAAGAGCCACACCAGGCGCCGAAGCAGCATTTAATGGCCATTTGGCTGTCAAATCAGCATTTCTGTCCGAACCATTTGACGGAGGGCCTAACATTGCATAAATTATAAAATTTAAAAGATCAATTGCACAAAAAAATGTTAAAAGACAACGCAAAACAAATCGAAAAATTCAAGGACCTCACATACATAAAAATAGAAAAAAGGAAAAAAAACAGGACAACGAATAAATTGGGGATACATTTTAAATTCAATTGAATGATTAAGAGCAATTTTATCTTTTTAGCGATTAGAGGTGAACTTAGTCTTAAAGGGAGCGAATGTAGCCTTGCCTTAAATAAATAACATTATAACATAACGCGTGATTGATCATAGAGAGAAGTAGAACGGTAGAAGTGATAAAGACAGTACCGCCAGACAACAATCACTTTGATAATGAGACAATGGTTGTGAAATCACGTTTGCCAACCTTATGATAAACTTCCACTTAGATTAATTAGTTTATAAGTGACATTTTAGTGACAAGGAAACCCACCATAAATGACAAGCGTGATTCATGTTTCTTTTCCTAACTTTACCAAAACTATAAAGGTAAAAAAAAATCAATCTGAAATCTCGGAGTCTTTGGCCGTCTCAAGAGGAATAATAACTTAGAATAAGCTAGCAACGGAGCAAGCATGATTGTGTAATTCTAAAGTTTTCTTTAAAACTTCATGATCAGTCATGACCGTCAATTGCACAACTGGATGATTATGGAACTCCTCCGAAAATTTGAGAGATTGACGGCTCTGATCAATCTTGAATTACCAAAACAAGAATTTTACTTTAGGACTAGCTAAATTGATTTCGTAGATACAGGTCATTGGATTTATTTATAGATTATTGCCATGAAAAACTCCAAACTGGTATATCCGCAATAAATTTAACCTCCATTAATTTTCGTTAAATTTTACTGTCAAATTACTTAATTAAATGACACATGACAGTTGCCGAATATATCAGTTTGAGATTTTACCTTTATTTTGTCCCAGGTATACTAGTTTGTATTTTTTATTATTAATTCAATTTAATTGAGGGCAAATTTGTCACAAATGTATCAGTTTTGAGTTTTTGATGGTCAAAAAATTAGTTTAGGATAAATTTATCATAAATATACCAGTTTTTTATTTTTTTGGTCAAAAGATTAGTTTGAGGTAAATTTGTCACAGGTATATCAATTTAGAGTTTTTCGTGGTATTGACTTTATTTATAATATTTCCTTGTCCTCGTTAATGTTGGCTGACATGGCACTTTATTTATGCATGTCTCAATGACATCAAGTTGAGATTTTTTTTTGTCTGATAATTAATATGAACTTGTTGTCCAATAGGAATTGCACACCGATTTCAAAAGAGCAATACAAATAAACAATTAATAAAGCGTAATATTATAATAAAAGAATAGATTCGAAAGAACACATCAGAAATTTTTTTTATTGAAGTTCACCCAAACTTTCATTACGTCTCTATGCAGAGGCACCATGCAAATCAACTAGATTTTGAAGAAAGTTAAAATACAATAATAATCTTCTCTTAAAATCATGACACGGAGATTAGGAACTCTTACGAAGAAAAAACCATTTTTTCTTCTCTCTTTG
Organism: Syzygium syzygioides; assembly: GCA_031216285.1. Classification (NCBI taxonomy): domain Eukaryota; kingdom Viridiplantae; phylum Streptophyta; class Magnoliopsida; order Myrtales; family Myrtaceae; genus Syzygium; species Syzygium syzygioides. Next base: position 29,752,116 of record CM062249.1, read on the forward strand.
CCACACACACTCACAATTTTCTTTCTTTTAGCCGTCACGTCCTCTCTTTTTCTTTTCTGTCTTTTTTTTATCAACCAATTCACAACTACTGCCTCTCAATGGCTGATACATGAGGTGCAGCTTTTAACCTAAAAAAAATAAAGATAAAAGAGAAAAAAGCCTTGATAAAATAGTTTGGCTTCACCTGCCAACAGTCCCACTCCTTTAGTAATATAAGGGATAGAAATTATTCAAACGTGTATTTATCATTTTTTTCTTAAATTATACGCAATAAAAATTGGACACTTACCTTTACCAAAAAAAAAAATTGGACATTACTATCCTTACCAAAAAAAAAATTGCACATTACTATAATACCCATGAGTTTATTAAATCAATTGTATTATAAACAGAATGTATGACATATCAATTGTGAATCAATATACATAAAAAGTTCTATACACACGTTGCATCTAATAATTCAATTTCGTTACTAATTCATCTTTTTGATAAGAAATCTAATCATTATTATATTTATTTTTGTGAATATGATATCATATAATCATATTTTTGGTATGTGAGGGACAATAGAGATGTTACATCATTAATTTGACTGATTAAAGGATGGTACGCAAGTTGGAAAAATGAAATTTTTTTTCCCGAGAATAATACGGCATGTGTTCTATCCGTGTACAATACATTTCACTTCAAAGAACAAGTAATTTTCCGTAAATTCAATAAAATTGCAGGTATACAAAAATTTTATCGAAAATGACGTGCATATGAGTATCAAATAATATGAAAATATGAGTATTTTATCAAGAGAGGTCTCTAAAAGTTTAAATATTTGAGACAAATGATTATCTCCCAAGGCCTCAGAGCACATCTCATTAGCTCGAATCGAGCACTCCCCTTACTTTTGGAAGAGAAGATTGTGTTGTAGCACCAACAAGAAGCATGTTGCCTTAAAGCGCCATCTCTTTGAAATCACCCCAATCGGGAACTCAAATGAGACGCCACCAAAAGAATAGGGAAAAAGAGTGTGCATTGTCTTGTGCACAAAAGAAAAAAGGGTATGAAAGAGTAGGGAACAAAGATATGTAAATGCATAACAACGATAAACTAGTAAAAGCAACTCTTGCTTTTTGCTCCGGCCTGTGGATGCCTTCCTTGGTAGCAATGGAAGGAATCGAGAAAGGAGTAAATGGGAAAGACCAACGTATAAAGATGCAAAAATTTTTGGAGTTTTTTTTCGTAAGAAAAGAGATGGTGATTTACTTGAAAAGATCTGTCCATTGCCGAAAGAGATCATCCCCCCATCTTCTCTTCCCCGAAAGTGCATCGGAACTCTTCTTTGGCAACAAAAAGAAGAAGAAGAAGAGGGTGATGGAAACCCTAAGAGGAATATGGTAAACGAACTCAAAAGCAAATGAGAATTGCAAAAGTGGATGGATCGTAGTAGTTAGAGCTTTATTCTTTGCTTAAAGGAGGACTTGATTCTCATTTGCCGAAACATGAGATAAGGAACTTCTAATATCCGTTGAAAGTGGAGGTGCGAATCTAGGATGAAAATACTCTTACTTTAATGAGGATAAGCTGACTTAGATTACCCGTGTGTGTGTATGTATCCATATACACACACACACACACATATCAAAAGAGTGTTTTGACTTGAATATATAGATGAACGTATTGAATCATGTCAATTTGTATAAAATCGTCAACCCTAACCAAAATTAGCACATTTTAATTAGTGTCTAATCAAGATCCAGAGAGATTGCTTTTATTTTTCCATTTATAAGGAAACGGATTAGTTTAGAGTAGTATACTTTTGGTCATGTAATGCCCACTAAAGTCCAAACCATAATTGATATAGTGGTCGTTTTATTATTACGTGAGTCAAATACGTAAGTCTCATTCTTACGTGAGAATTGGTAAATCCAACAGCATAGTTAGCTTAGTCCATGATGGATTGCGTCCAAATAATAATTTTCCATGGTCTAATTATGTATTATTTGCACGGTGGTAGAGAAACAAAACATACGTCGAATCCCAAAATCATGTATATACAAAAAAAAATATTTGTTTAAACACTTACCGATCACATGAGGTGTTAGGACGGTACGACGTCAATGGGCATGCGACCCCCGAACAATTGTAGCAGTCGACAATATGGGTTATAATGTGAACATCAAACGATTGCTTTCTCTCTTTTCGCAATGTTCATCTCCGCTTGTTTGATTTCGAAAAATATTTTCGCTTTTACTAAAATAAAGTATGAAAAAACAATTATCTTCAGTTTTTGTTCTCTATCGTATTTAAAAACGTATGTGGCACATGAAGAGCGACGATTCTCTTTGTTTATCTTCGATTACAAATATTTTTCTGGAATTTCGTATTCCAAATTACAACAAGAAAAATGCTGGCAGGGGCAATCAAGAAGGATTAAAAAACTGGACTTCAATTTGATCATCGATCTACTTTCACGATGGAGCTCTAACACAGAATAAATAAAAGGGAAAAAAATTGGAGAGCACTAAACTTTTGCGGATCGAGACATGAATAGGGTTGTAATCTTTTCTTGTTCCTTTTCATTGGGAATCCTTTTGTGCTGCATGAGGTTGTACACTGATTGTTCGCATTCCCAATTCATATTTTTTAAGCTGACGTACGGATTATGGACCATCAAGAAAGGCAAAGTCCCTCTCATTTGCTGAAGAACGGACCAAATGAAACGATGGCCCAAGCTTTTCTTTGCGTTTCTGAACTATGGGAAAGACACTGGGAGAAATAGACAGAGAGATTTGACAGGCACCCATGCAAAGATTATCATTGGTGCTTATTAATATAAAATCGTCTCATGTGAATCACATTTGTAAGCCACCTGTCTCTGCTTTGGATCCTACCAGAGATCGCCTCCTGTTTGTGCATCTTTTGAGCTTAATGAAGCACCCGCCACACTTTTAATCAATTTTGAGGCAAAAAATGTTAGGAAGTTCATGGACAAGAGCGATGAATGATAATACCATTTTGAGAAAGAATTTCAAGAAATTATGTGTCACAATATTCCATGGCATTATTAATACAAAAAACCTTAATATCTCTTGAAAGTTGTGTTTTTATCATAACAAAAAAATCATGATAGATTTGAGTAAGTTCAAATCTATTTTAATTATATATGATAAAGTCAGGTATATCGGGCATGATCATCCATAAAAATTACAAAGTAGCGAAAGACTCCCATGGTGGGGGTTGGCGATGGTCCCTAAATGTCAAAGTGAATGAGATCAAATGGAGCGTGAGAGACAGATTTACTAAGATCAAATGGCATCCCAACTTACAAGGCATGCAACACAATGTTTACGTTTAACAAAACCTAAATGACCACTTAAATTCAAATATTTTAATCGAGAGGAAGAAGCATAATCTTACCGAAAATACCAAACTTTATACGACACTGTGGCAGCACAACCAACAAAAAAATTTGGGAATATTTAAGGAAATGAGCTTAAATAGGCATTCAAGAAGTGTTCTTCTTGCTAGTTTGATTTCAAAGATATTTTCGCCTTTCATAGTACTGAAACAAAGAAAAATAATTTACTCCCAGTTTTTCTTCTCTGCTATAATTTAACAGGCTTTTGGTACGTGAAGAACGAAAATTTTCTTTGTTTATCCCAATTATGAAATTTTTGCTGGAATTTCGTGTTTTAAATTAAATTAAGACAAGAAAAATGCCGGGAGGGGCACTCGAGAAGGATATGGTGGGACACTCGGTAAAATTATTTTTTAAGTTATAACTTTATTGTTTCCTTCATTTTTTTTCCATCAATCATACTTCATGGACAATTTTCATTTTTAAACAGAGAAAAAAGTCAGAAACTTCAATTATTAAGAACAAAAAGGGTCTTGATTATTCATTAGTTAGCAGTATCTTTTGTTTGATCAAGTCGTTTATGTTACGAGATTTTTTTCTCCGTTTAGTCCCCGATCTTTTACATCAAACACCCACATTATGTTCAACACTTTTGCAAATCCCTCAAAAGAGCACATACCCACATGAAAAAACTGAACTTCAATTTGACCATCGATCTGCTTTCACAATGGAGCTCTAACACAGCATAAAAAAGGAAAAAAAAACAAGAAGAAGAATTGGAGAGCACTCTTAGACATCGGGACATGAATAGGGTTGTAATGTTTTCTTGTTCCTTTTCATTGGGAATCTTTTTGTGCTGCATGAGGTCGTACACTCATAGTTGGCATTCACATGCACGTTTTCAAGCTGTCGTCCATATCAAGGACTATCGAGAAAGGCAAAGTCCGCTCCAATTGCTGAAGAACGACCGAACAAAATGATGGTCCAGACTCCAAAGCTCTTGGTTTTTTTATCTTATTAAATTATGAGAAGACACTGGAAGAAACAGACGAGAGATTTGACGAGGACCCATAAGAAGATTATCATCGGCGCTCGTTAATACACAATCGTCTCGTGTGAATCACATTTGCAACACACTGGTCTCTGCTTTGGATCCAACCAGAGATGGCCTCCTGTTTGTGCATCATTTGAGCTTCATGATGCACATGCCCCATTTTTATTTGATTTCGAGGGGCCACGCAGAAGATCCAAAAGAGGCTTCTTTCGACCTTAATTGAAAAATGTATTGGTCATGCATTGCGAGCTCTTGAGAACATTCTTTAACTAGTTTGTAAGGAGATGATCTCAACAATAATATTGGGGCCATATGTCTTAGATCAAGAGTTAAATGTGAGTCTCGCCCTTTCCTATTCAATAGCTTAAATCTTAAATCTCGACGGTAGGGAACAGCAGGGGGGTTTGCGCTGGCTAAGCGGGCAATTCGGCGATTGGGCAATGACAGGTATGAGAGAGGCAATGGAGGAGAGAGAAATGCATGTTAGGATTTGTAGATTTTTGTTTGGGGATGGCCAATTTCGGAAGCAAAACAGCCAATTCTGTAAATAAGCGGGATGTGAGCGGGCAGGTTGATACGAAAGTGGAAAGTTTAGGATCTTAACTATAAAGTTTCAAAAGTGGAGATGGTATTCGATACGTGGGTGTAAATTTCGAGATACTTTTTGCAACTATCCCGTAAGAGAAAATTGAAATCAGAGATGATTGGTTGAAAAAGAAAAGAACAGGTAAATGATTGACAGGGAAGTGGGAGGAATTCAACTTGAAAATGATTGAAAGAAAACTTGAGGAAAAGAAAGGGGACACCTAAGTGATTGAAGGAGACGTGGGAGGAATTGAATCGTCGAGGTTTTGATTATGGCATCAATCTTAAACTAAGGGCACAAACCATATGAAGAACGGTTCAGTGGAAGTCCCTTTGGCGTAGTGCGCGCAATGATCGTAAGACATCGATCGATACACGATGCATAGGGACGCATTATTCCCTCTATGCATGCACGGTTCTATGCCCAGATGCCTCTTTTTTCGGCTGCTATCAATGAGTTTACGTCCGTCATTAAGGAGAGATTAGCTGGCCTCAAGAAAAAGGCCGCGAGATAGAGCCAGAAAGAGGAAGAGGAGACATTGGGGATCGCGTCCATTGAAAGAGATCACAGGATAGATTTGGGAAGAGAAAATGTGTCTTATCTTAATCATATCCACTAGATCGATGGATGGTTGAGACATACACGGGTGACAAAATGAAGTGCAGCCTTTGATCGCTCAGAGCAAATTGGGGGTTTCCACTATGATCTGTCGGTTTTGGTGGGGCTACCAATGACATGTCTCTTTATGACCAAAATTGGTAGGGTTAAGGATTTGTGAAGATGAAGAGCAATTCCCTCTTTCCACACAGACCCTTTATTGGGCCTTTCCGTGGGCCCAATTGGAATGGGCCGAGAGTCCTTGTTTGGGCCCAAAGATAGAAAACCGAATCTCTTCGATTTGATGCTTTCTTTATATCGTTGTTGTGGGTCAAATCTTATCTTTGGTACGATCGAGCCCGTCTCGTCTTGTCAAAACCAAAGGCAACTTGCGGGGTCGCTGTCTATGCAGCTTCCGCCGTGTGCAGGACTCTGGCCGGTGGCGGTTGGTTGGAGGCCTTTCTTAATTCCAATTCTTCGATGGGAGTTTGACCCCACAAAACGAGTTCTTTTGGGAAGCAAAAGGCTGAAAGGTTGATATCGAAATTGGGGATGGATTCCCCATTTTCCAGCACATTGACAAAGACCAATTTCGTGTCGGTTAACGATCTCTTTCGACCATTAATTTCAGAAGCATTTAAGGAACATACGTTCAAAAATTGAGTTTTGGGACTTCATGCCGACCTCTAAATTGTTTGGACGTTGCCCAGTGATTTCGGGGTCCCCTTCGACCAAACTTAATGCTTCTTGTTACGGAAGGATATGTTTGTCATTTAAGAGAACGCTTACTTTCGGTAAAGAAAACGTGGATGTTGTTAACCTCACTAACATCGCAAATCAAATAAGACATATGTCCAAACCTGGGTCGGTGGCCTATATGGGAGATAGCCCAAACTTATTAGTTTCATGAGAGTTTAACATGCATTGGTCGCCTAGGCCACAACATCCACGTACATTAGATCGGCCCCGGGACATGAAAGTCAGTGAGGTACACAAATAAAAGTTAGAAAGTTATGACAAAAGTTTAAAACTTGAAATGAACGAAATAAACATCGGTAAGTGACTCAAATAAAAGTTGGTAATCTAAAACTAATTGGTGACTTAATCTATGAAAACAAAGTTAGTAAATCACTCAAATTAGGGCTCGAGAGCTTGTAATTGCAGCAAGTTGGTAAGTTACGTAAATTAAAGTTAGTAATTTATTGCAACGGCTGGTAATTTCGTAATTAGCAAACGAACAAGAAATTGATAGCTCACTAACAAATGATCACACAAGCTATTTTATCAAAAAAAAATAATTACGGATAATATTTTAGCTTACCAACACTTTTTGAAAAAAGTTCTCACTTTGTCTCGAACAGAACACTAGAATTTTTTACCACGTGTCACACGATCAAACTCCATTGCCAAGATGGAACTTTTTCTACCCCCGGCATTCCTTTTGGACTACCAATGCGCAGTCAAAATTGAACTTGAGGATAAGGTCTCAAAAGTACTAAGGCAGTGGACTGCTTAAAACTGTATCAGAAAAAATCCATTGAAAAATTAATGCTCTCTACCCATGAAAGAATATATAAAATTAATACTCCATAACATCATATAAATTAATTTCTTACATACAAAATTTCCATGTGCTACTAAAAAATAACCTACCATCGGTACCTATTCAATAGTTTCCATCAGTCAACTTGTAAAACCTAATGGTAGAGATCACCTAAAGTGCAAAACCTGTGGAGTTACAATTTCACCTAACTCGCACCCCCGGTTCTCCCATTATCTCGGTCTTCTTCAGGAAGATGAAGAACCTCTGGAAATTTTACATTCTAGCAATCGACAAATCCAAATGAGAACTGAGACGAAGTCTTTCAAGGACTTGCTCAGATCTAAAAATACAGAAATTGTCTAATTCATTGTTTTCCCTAAGTTTTATATGTCCATGAGCAATATGGCATAAAAGCTTCATTACCCGTTTTACTTTTCCTTATTGATTGATTGAATGAGTGATCAAGTACTTAATTTAAGCATCGCGAATTTCATATTTTAATCACTTCACGAGAAGGGACATGTTGGACTTCTACTTGGCAAAATAAAAACAACCGAATCATTTTCTTGAAAAAAGACAGATCCACTGAGGTCTGCTAGTTGGAGACTTGTGGAATATAGAGCGGGATATCTTTTTCCAAAGAGAGAATATTCTCTATATATATTGTAAGGCTTGGAAGCAATCATACGTTCATAGGAAAAACTAGCGATGATTGCCACGAATGCTGTCCTCGAGGACGTATACAAGAAGGTATTTGTTGATTCCTATCAACATGATGCACCTCGTATGGAAATCATTCTTTCTTTACATCTTTATTTTTATATTTTTGTTTTTGTTGAATGAGCCCTTTCGCTCTCGATTTTTATTTTCAAAAAGTATCTCAAAAATTCGAGAAAATATATTCGGTGCGCCGATATTTCCCGATTTTTTTTTGAAATATTTTAATGTGATAAGACCACTCGAACAGCAATAAGCACTTACCAAACAGGAGAGCACGTGATATCCATGTGAAGAAACAAGGATAAACGAAGACGGTGAACCAGAAATATAAGGTTTTGAGTAAAAACCTCCCTTTTTTCATTTCTCAATTATAATCTCTCCGATTATCATAAATGCTCGCTTAATCCACTCGATTATCATATAAAGCCCCTACGAGGGCCTCCGCGGCCCTATCCGTTTGATTTACAGGCACAGCGCGCTCCACCGACACGTTCCACGTTCTAACATGCTGGTGCCCGCATCCCCAATTGGGGAAAAGGTCCGTCTTCCCTCGCCCCAGGAAATGCTTCCGTGTTTTACGTCTCAAAGTTCAGACGAAAGGTCGTACGCTATCATATATAATGCGTGCCTAAATACTAGCAGCTTCGTTGCCAAACATAAATATTAATAAGGAATAATGACACAAACAGTCCCTGAACTTTGGTCCGATATACAATTTGATCCCTGAACTTTTAATCCGTTCAATATAGTCCCTGAATTTAGGCCAATGTTCAATGTAGTCCATGAACTTTTAGTTTGTTCAATGTCATCCATGAATCTTCATGGATGACATTGAACAAATTAAAAGTTCATGGATCAAATTATATATTGGGTCAAAGTTCAAAAACTATTTATGTCCTTATTCCTTAGTAATAATTTGTTATATACATTAATTTGTTATATACAGTCAAATGTATATATATTATATATAAAAGTCATGGAAGAAGCAAGGTAGGCCAGGCCAGGCCGGGCTGTCTTGGTCGGTGGAGGTGGGGGTCCACCGGAAGCTGATGTTCACGCAAACCTCCTCGCTTCGTCTCGTCCTAGAAATTCCCCCTCGTCCAAATTCGGGGTCCTCTACGTGTCTCTCTCCCCCCTGCAACTGCAAGAGATCCCACCCGCTCATCCGACCGCGCGCGTTCCGTGACGGGCCGAAACGCAGCGGAAAAGGTGGAAACTTTCGGCCCACATCTTCCCGCATCGGCAATGCCCCCGCATTCGGTTTGAGCGCGCTCGACGCGGACCCCCGATTGACGCCCGGTGAAAGCTCCCGCTCCCGCTCGCGCCATGGATGCGTCGTCGTCGTCGTCGATCTCAGGCAAGTTGGAGCTCCCCCCCCCCCCCGGCCCCCCCGTCCGTCTTCGTCCTTGTTTGTTTTCTTTGGTTGGTGTCCGAAGGGGTCATCGTATCCGGGGCGATTTCTCTGGGTCGAGAGAGATGAGCCCTTTGGTTTATCCGGGCTTGCGGATGAAGCGGGAGGATTGTTAATCTTGCTAAGCTTCTTCTAGTTTTTCGGTTGCGCACGCTTCCCCCTCTTTTTTTTTATTCGTTTTGTTCGAATCGTATCTGGGTAACGATGCTTGGATGTTGATTAACGAGAGGCTGAAGATTGGCTGATTGGCGAAATGGAAATTCGAAAGCTTGGCCATTGTAAAGCAACCTCGACGGGTTCTCTTTCAAGAAGTTTACTAATCAAAATGAAAAATGGAAAAGAATAGATCTTCTTCTAAATTTATTTTGAAATGGGTAAATTTTTTTGTTTTTTTTTTTGAAGAAATAGGAGCTGATGAGTATGAGGGCATTCTAACTTACATCCCTTAGATGCCCCAAGAGATGGGAATAGTGTTTTTTTTATGAGCTTTGACTTGTGATTCAGTTTCAACATGCTTTGGTTGCTGACTTATTTTCCCCTCTTTAAGGTTGGAATCCTTTGCGGTTCTAAATCTCAAACCCCTGATTTTTCAGCCACAAAAAAAAGGGGGGGGGGGATGTTCTCTAGATTGATATCAATAATATGTTTGCTCAAGATTTATAAGCAGTTGAGGCCTTAAGACATGTATGGTCAATGTACGTTTTCTGTTACACAGCCAAAGAGCCATTTGGAGAGAAGTGAAAGGTGTGGTCTTAGTCATGAATGAAGGATTTTTCTTAATAACCACCCTTTGCTTCTGCTTTTTGCGGCTTACATCGCCATGAACTGGTATTTTTCTGTCATAACTGATATCTTATATAAGCTTGTGGTTAATCGAAAGCTCCAAAACAATCCACTTCTCATTGCGATTCTTTGATGTAATTCTGCAATTGCTTTCTTTTCATTCTTTCCATCCTTGATAGATGTTTTTCCTTTCAGTAGGTTCTTCATGTTCTTGGAATGTTTGCGAAAATGATATTGTCTTAGTACTGCACATTATTATGGGCGGTGATACTCAGGCAGAAGTGAACACTATTTAATTACTAGGGAAAGGGCCCTTATATGTTGTGCTATGAATTATCTGTTGGAAGATGAGAAGAGAAATGTATATGAAAAGGAACTTTTTATTTGTCTTGATGCGTGGAGGTCTGTTCATTGTATATCACCAAGTTATCTATTTGACTTAATAACAAGCTGATAAGAGCTTTTAGAACTTATCTGCCAGATTTTTAAGCTAAGGAAGTTGTGTAGCTAATAGAGTTGTTCCTCCTTCAGGACTGCAACAGAAGCACCAACAGGATCTGGAAAATTTGACTCTGATGACACAGCCATACAAGACTTTGAAGTTCTTTGTGTTGGCCACTTTTCAGCATTTCAAGCATTTGATATCTTACCTATTGGGGAAAGGGGGATTGCTTCTGTTTCTAAGCGCCATTACTGCGGCCGTCAGCTTTTTGCTGGTTACAGTTGATGGAGCGCATGATAAGGTTTGCTACTCACGTTGGTTTGAAGTGTTTTTTGGGCACGATAGTTTACTGTCGGGCAAAGGCACCATGTAGATGTTAAAACTCTTGTAAATTGTGTGGATAGCTAGAATTTAAGAGTATCAAACTAGGACTTATTACTTTTGATTGGCATGCATTCTGCCACTTTGTAGCTCCTGTGTATAAGTGTTGCAGGATATTGGTTTGGCGATGAGTGCTTAAAACTAGTATGCTTCTTTAAGTGTCTCCCTCTCTTCAATATTGTAACTATCTGTTTAAATGTTCTTGTGTGCTAAGAATTTCTTAACATGTGAGTGTGAAGATAATTATGCTAGTTGAATTTTTTTCATGAGGAACAATAAGGATACTGATTTGGTGAGATTCCCTGATTTGTGTTGCTTAAACTTTTATTCCCATGAAGTCCTTTGCCAGGAACTCTAACTCTGTTCAACTTCAAGACACTAGGCAGATTATTAGGCTTAGATTTGATTCTATTAGTAATTTCATAAAAATATCTGAAAATTGTTTTTTTTGTGTTGAGGATTTTAATTTACCTTTTCTGCCTGTTTTAGCATGTCGAGGAGCTCTACAAGTACATGCAATTTGGGTTATGGTGGATAGCACTTGGTGTAGCTTCTTCAATTGGTCTAGGTAAGTAAAAGTTTGGCACGTAAGCATGCTAGAGTAGCACTCATAGTTCTTTTCCTTGTCTTTGTTTTTCCTGCTTTGCTACTTTGCGGATTCCTTGTGTCTCTTAGCTTCATTCATGTGTTTGATAGCATAGTCACTGATAGATTTTTTCTGTTCGCATTTTCATATGATGTGCTCTTCCAGGATCAGGTTTACACACTTTTGTCCTTTATTTGGGTCCTCACATTGCGCTGTTCACTATTAAAGCAATGCATTGTGGGAGAGTTGATATAAAAACTGCTCCATATGACACGATTCAGTTAAAGAAAGGTCCCTCATGGCTTGATAAGGATTGTTCTGAATTTGGACCTCCATTATTTGCACCTTTACATGGTCTGCGGGTACCTCTTAGCCACATACTGCCTCAAGTTCAGATGGAAGCTGTTCTATGGGGCATTGGAACCGCACTTGGAGAGCTTCCTCCATATTTTATCTCCAGAGCAGGTTTGGGGCTACAAACTAATTCCTTACTTTGGCACATTATATTTTCAATACATCATGTCTCTAAAAAAGCAAAGTGGACTGGTAAATACTAGTTACCTTCAGGATTTGTTTTTGACTAGCAAAAGTATGGGGTAGAAAAAGAAAAGTTGCAGAGTGTTTGTGTCGATTTTGTCTTTCTTATTGTCCTTCAACCAAGAATATACATGATTTCTTTTGGCAAGTTGTGAACATTGTAGTTTTTGGGCATAGGGAAACTTTTTGGAGAACTCCATCGCACATTGGTTCTTATTACTCTTTATCAGTTCTACCATGAGTTCACGAGCCCCTGCGTCCTGGATTCTATTTCTTGAGAACAATTATAGAATTCATAGTCTTTGATGAATTTGTTTCATTCTTTGTTTGATTCCAGCAGCGACCCACTTTTTTCCTTTGCGAGGAACTTATGATGGTTACCTGAGTAAATGTCTACATGGTCTCCAAATTGTGTACTGAACATTATGGATGACAGGTCTCATGTTTAGAACCTGTGCAAAACGATGTTTGATCGTATCGTGGCTTGTTGGAATATCTCCACCTACTTGTTAAATGCTTCCTTCACTGGGCATGCTAATGATAATTGTTATATTTTATCATAAAATTGATGCTGGTAAAATCATTCAGACGTAGTGCTGCATAAGTAAATAGTTATAAATCTGATAACGTGCTTGAGGAGAGAGTTCTGATGCTTGTTACCTCATGATTATGTGTTTATCAGTTTCTCCTGTTCCTTGTGATCTTTTGCAATTAAATGTTACTGACAGAATTTGCAGTTCATCTTTGTTTTTGGTTTCTTGTGGAGAAATGAATGACTTGAAATGTGATTGCGAAAATTTTCATTCCATGGGAGTAAAATGTCTAGTGTCTGTCTATAAAAATTAACTCCCAGAGGATTAACGGTTTCGATGTGCAATTTGCTTCAATAGGTGATTAAGAATTTTTCTTTTCTCATTTGTGTTTGCAGCACAGCTGTCAGGTATCAAGTCAGATGCCATGGAAGACTTGGGTGGTTCCTCAAAGAAAGAGAATGGTGTTATTGCAAACCACTTCACACAAATTAAATACTGGCTTCTGTCACATTCTCAATATTTGAACTTCTTCACCATTTTGGTGCTTGCTTCAGTGAGGATCTGTCCTATTACCTTAGTATCTCAAGTTTTCAAACCTGTTTATTGTGGATAAATCATCTTTTTTTTGGGTCTCCCCCTCCCTTTCAAAAAAATTAAAATAAAAACCACAACAGTGTTGGCCAGAGAATCCATTTATTTGTTGTTTGAACAGGAATAGACATTCATGAAGCAACGTACTTTTTCAATCAGTAAATCATAGCTTCTTCTGAATATCTAACCTTTCATTTGCTGCAAATTCTTTTAGGTGCCAAATCCACTATTTGACCTTGCTGGAATCATGTGTGGGCAATTTGGGATTCCTTTCTGGAAGTTCTTTTTTGCAACAGTGATTGGAAAGGCGATTATCAAAACCCACATACAGGTACTAAAGTCATTCGTTTCTTTATACCCCAGAAAGAAATTGCAAATTTCTAGTAAGGTAAAGGTCTTTATCAGGTGACATTGGTTCAGAAGTTTTCTGGAAACTTGGTATATCATCAATAGTTTTGAGAAGTGTTTCTAATTTGTACCAGGAAAAATGATATATTAATCAGGGATTGGCCTCTAATTGGGCTTGCGTCTGATTTTGTTCCTTCCATTGCAGACGGTTTTCATAATATCTGTTTGCAACAATCAACTCCTTAACTGGATGGAGAATGAGTTAATTTGGGTTTTCAGTTTTGTACCTGGTCTGGCTCCAATCTTGCCCGACATCATTGCCAAACTCAATGCAGTGAGAGATAAATATCAGGCAGCATCCCCTCCCGTGACTTCAAATGTAAAGGTACTCTTTCAATGCTCCATATACTACACCATCCATCATGCTTTTGCTTGGATTTTGCTCTATAATGGTGCTATGTGTTCAATAACCCTTTGTTCTGGATTTTTTTTATAAGTATCATGTCAAACTCTCCAACATCTGTATCTGATTTGATCGAGGAACTAACCACACATCTTAGTCCTATTGTTGCTTTTTGTAAAAAATTACGTAGTACCAATTGCATCACTCTTCTTTACTATTACGTGTGATGTTTGAATGAAACCTATTTTATAGGTGAAGAAATGGGGTTTCTCATTTGCCTCGATATGGAACGGCATCGTGTGGCTCATGCTCATTAACTTCTTTGCGAAGATTGTGACTGAAACTGCCAAGAGCTATCTCAAGAAACAGCAAGAGAAAGAGCTTGAATCCTTGGACAGATCATCCGCATCAAGCACGTTGAGGTAGGAACCCGACCAAGTGCATCGACAAAGCAGCAACTTTAATATGTCTGCTATGTGGCACTTTTACCTCCTTTCCAATTGCGAGGTAAATAAAATTGAAGTGGTAACTCTTACAAGCCCGAGGCGATGCCGAAAAGTTTGCAGTCTTGGCACTTCTATAGAAGATTGTGCATAAATAGGATGCTGGTAGGCCTAATCAACAATTTGGAAATGAAATCTAGTAATTCTTTCTGAACACAAAAACACATTTGCTCGATTGTGCTGGAATTTCAATTCAGACAATTCTTCGTCTTTCCTAGATGATACTCTGTATATATCAACATCAGTAATGGGATGCAACATCAGCCTAAAAGAAAATCTCAATATGCAATATAGACCATGTATTGCATGTGCAGCTAATGCGTTTCACTTACTGCGGGAACATGATTAGCAGGCGCATTATTAGCAGCGTATCATGGTGTCATCTGATTGCATTACGAGCTCTAATGTTCCTTTCAAATCGCAAATCTTCTTTCTGGTCCAGATAAGATAGACCGCGGAATTAAGTAATGGGTTGAGCTTTGAAATAGTGCGGATGTTCATGGTTAGCTCGCTCAAGCAAATCCCTTACAGTGGATTTGCATCACACGAGTTCATGGAAATGCAGGTCCACAAATGCATATCGGACCTTAGTTTATTTATTGATCATCATGCTCATCACTGATCTCAGCTGGGGCAGTCGGTCCAAATTAAGAAATTTGGAGTCGTGGGGAAGCGCCTTTGAGCGTGCAATGCAACACTTCACACCTATTAATTGCATAAATTAATGGCGTTGAGTTCATTTATATGATTATTGAGGAGTATTGCATTGAATGAAAGCCTACGACAATAACTTGCTTGGATCTTCAAGGTACCTTTTGGGACCATATTGTTTGGATGTAGGCACATATCTTAGAGAGAGAAAGGGCCAGAGAATATAGGTTTTTGTGGAGTCAATGATATAAACATTCATATGGAATGTTAAGTGTCATATGGATGGACCACGCATTTATTATGGCTAAAGTTGGGCTGAAATCCTGTCCCATTAGAAAGGGATTATTACTACTAAAAAATTTCCCTTAAACTAAAGATTAAGCTATGATTGACCTATACAACCAAATTATCAATATAATTATATGTTTGAGTTTGCTGCAATTAATTATTTCATAATGCCAAGATGCCCCTACTGATTTTCCGCTGCCACCTCCCCTCAATCATCAATAATTTGTAATTTATAATGATCTGTATTTTTTTTAATTAATCCGATGATCCCCTTCTAGGGTTGACAACAAATTTGGGACAATCTACATATAATAGCGAGAACGACTAGACATTAATTTAAATAAATCAATAAAAGTAGTCTAATCGAATCTTTGAAAAATGGAAAATAAAATAAAATAAATGTGTTCTTGGTAATATGTAAGTCCGAAGCATTAGATGTCGTTCAATGTATGGTCGGGGAAAAAAGGGTAAAAAAATCGAGATTTTCTCCTTCAATTACTTTATTCCCACATGGCCCAGTGTTAAAAGTCAAAGTTTAGGGCTTACGCCGGTAAACACGAGGAGCTTTGTGGGTCAAAAGCTGGTCCTCAAAACCATTTTGGCTTCTATATATTATTATAAATTATTCCATTTAGGGTTTCTTTATATATATAGTATAATATAATATAATATAATATAATATATATGTGTACTGGACATGGGTTTGAACAGAGTTCTTGTATATCAGATCAATCTGGACCGAATCTGTGACAAGGAATCCATTACTTCTCGCAAACCCTAAGAATAAAATATTAGGGTTTCCATTAATCTAATCATTGTGTTATTTTATATTATCTTCTTGGAGTTTTCGTTGATCTGGAATATAAAAAACACAGATTCGTATTCTTGGGAACTGAGAAACATATGGTATGTTAGGGGTTGTTTTTTCTCCTTTGGATTGCTCGCAAAAGTTAATATATTCTCGGGACAACGTTGATCAAGGAACAGGCAGTTAGAGGCGGTTGATCTCGACCCAAATGTGCAGGTATTTCGCGATAAATAAATGATTTAGAATATATTTAGTTAAAAATAATCATTTGTATCGCTCATATAAATGAATGAAAGAAGAACATTTTCACTGCCCACGAAAATATTTAGAAATGAATTGTTGCCGTGACATCTCTAGATTAACTCATTCCGAATATTATCCATTTTGGCCCGTCTTGTACCGAGCCTTAGGGTTTCGTAGAGTCATCCATCCTAGGAGTGCTTCAAAGTTAAGTATTATCGTTACGTCAAAAGACGCCTCCGTGTGAGTTGATACTTCGCTATCCTAAAATCATGTCAGGAACCGCTCTTTGTCCATGCTCTCTGGCTCCGACAATCACTCTTCGCCCTCATCGAATCGATTCGTTACAGTCGCCGATAACGAAAACTAATTTCAAGCGATATAACCAATTCTTTTTAGGAGAATAGTTTCCAACCAATTTTTACACGATTGTTTTATTTTATTTTGTAATATTTCATAATCGGTCTCACGAGATTTTTAGGGTCTAGGTCGATGTAAGACTACTGTATGGTGTATAGTGTATGGAACAATCGTCGTAGGGTTTTCGTATTCTTGATAGGTAATAATGAATATTGAATGGAGAATGGTGAGGTTACTTGCCCTAGTTTGCATTGAGTTCGCCATATTTCCAAGACTTTTCAAAGAAGAATCTTCATCCGCAGACATCGCTAATAGCTTTGAAAATACAAGATTTCGACGACATCCTTTTATGTAATCAAAAAATAAAATAATAAAATAATGAAAAATCCGAATTAAACTTTTTTTAAGTAGATGATTTATTTATTGAATTTTGGGATAGTTTGGGTTGAAAGGAAATTTTAAGTTTACATGAACCCTCGATGGCCCAACTGTGCTGGGAGTGATACAACTTCTTTTGACCGTGTATTTAATGGGGATTAAATAGCTGCAATATAATTGATCGATAATAGCTCGTGCATTATGCATAGTAAAATAAAAGGTTATAACAGTTTAGTCCAACTTAGGTCACTTATAAGGGTTAATACCACTAAAAATCCCAAAATGGTACATCTGTGATAAATTTACCCCAAACTAATTTTTTGACTACCAAAAACCCCAAACCGGTACACTTGTGACAAATTTACCTGCCGTTAGTTTGCGGTAGGTTTTACTGTTAAATTGCTTTGTTAAATGACACACGGCAGTTTACAGATGTACCAATTTTGGATTTTACCCTCCATATATCACAGGTGTACCAGTTTGTGATTTTTTTTGTATTAATCCAATTTAACGGAAATTAACAAAGGGTAAATTTGTCACAAGTGTACCAGTTTGGGGTTTTTGGTAGTCAAAAAATTAGTTTGGGGTAAATTTATCATAGATGTATCAGTTTAAATTTTTTTATAATCAAGAAATTAATTTTTAGTAAATTTGTTACAGGTGTACCAGTTTGGAGTTTTTTGTAGTGTTAACTCCACTTATAATTATCAAATCGACCGTGATGTAGACCATAACGAGACATGCGTTGAGTCGATAACGGACCTTGATTTGATTGAAAAATTAGGTTAGGATCTGTTTAGTTCACCATATTCAGTTTTTCCAAAATTATTACCAACTTCCAACATGAGGTCGATTAAGTTAATTAACGTATTGTGTCATCCTTAGACACGAGTCAAACACTCGAATCCATTGGATTGTCTCTTACTCGTGAAGGCTATGTTAGAGGAAAACCATCACTTTGGGGGTCACCCCTCCGCGACATTATCGTAGTTTCACAACTCAAATCACACGACTTCCTTGAAAATGAAGTGTTCAAGAGGACAAAAAATGTGGTCCATTCGCCATGTGCCGATCACCGTCATGCAAACTTGACGAGATCTTAGGATACACATTTGTTTCAATGAAAACTTCACGACAAAAGAAAATATTTTCCATATAAATCACCTTTAAGGAAAATTGTTAGTTTTAATTTATTTAATAATTTAGGGAAAGTGATTTCCTTCTCGCCAGAAAGGAAAATCATTTTCCACCCATATAAGCTTATTGTTTTTAATCCACAGAAAAAAGTTTTTTCTTAAATCGATTAATTTTCCGTCATCCAAACATTAGAAAAGTCGAATTTTTCTTCAAGCGAACGAACTCTCAAATCAAAACCAATCTGAAATCCACAATACACCGGGCTCACATGCAAGATAGAAGGGCCGATTAATCCTTAGTACATAAGGGCCGAAAGGATACTTTC
Source organism: Syzygium syzygioides (assembly GCA_031216285.1). Lineage (NCBI taxonomy): Eukaryota > Viridiplantae > Streptophyta > Magnoliopsida > Myrtales > Myrtaceae > Syzygium > Syzygium syzygioides. Next base: position 29,770,673 of record CM062249.1, read on the forward strand.
CGTCCTCCAACATATGAGTTTTGCCGGTCCTTGAAAAACCCCTTAGATCCTAACAGGTCAAGTTTCAGTCCAATTTTCCTGGCCACGTAACGATCAGTAAAGCTTTATGCTCTGATACTATTTTGAAAAACTCAACTCGAAAGTTTATATTTTTATGTTGAGAGAAATTATATGAATATAAAGAGCATTTAATCACCCGTTGTTGTGAAGTGATGTGAGATGACACTTCAATAGTTTTCCTTATAAAAACCGATGATTCGGACCGAGTCCAAGGTTCAATTTAGTGCGTGCAAGTAAGCTCATCGGGAAAAAAAATATATGAAAATATAAAGTCTTCTTTCCTTGAAAAGAGGCGAGGGAGGAGGACGAAACGCAAGAGGGCGGGCCCCAAGCGGACCGACATCAAAAGGGCCAATCGGGTTCGATGTCCACCGTGGCGGGGGGGGGCCCACCCCGTGAGCGGAGTTCCGTGGGTCGGCGCTTCATTGAATCCGGGCCCCACTCAGGAACCGGGGCATACTTGCTCGGGCGCGAGCGCACCGTCCGATCCGCGCACGGCTTCCCCTGATCCGAGGGCGGACGTGCCGTCCGGTGAACCTGCACCCGGGAGCAGGCGATCGAGCCCCCGCCGGGGGGTGGGGGGAAACAGGGGTAGGCGTTCAAGTGGGACCCACGCGCTTCGGTTTTCCTACCGTGGTGTCCCTTTCCTTTTTTGTCCCGCGCGGCTGGACAACTTCTGATTCGTGGGGCCCCCCTCCCCCCCATCGTCCCCCTCTCTCTTCTGCCACGTAAGCTTTTTTTCGCTTTTCGGTTTTTTTTCCCTTTAATTTTTTTTTTGTGCGGGCAATTTTTCGTGATGTGAGATGAGTCAAGGTCGCGCCCCGCGCGGTCAACGTTCTCATTAATTTGAAAAAAGGTGATTCGAGAGGATCGAGCGCACATGACCTTGGCCGGATGCGCGGACAAAATTATCAAAAAAGAAAATTATAAATTAATAGTCACTTTTACCAATTCGATTTTAAATCTTTTGATTTTACTAATTAATTCATAAATATTATCATGTCTTATCAATTGGTAATGTCATGTAGGACAATCGACGTTCACGTTAGTGATTTTCAAATAAAATTAATCGAATAGACTCAATTGATCAAACATGAAAAGATTAAGTATTCAATTAATAAAATTAAAAAATGTATGACTAAATTAGTAAAAATTCAATAGATTTATGACTTTTTGGATAATTTTTTTCAAATGCGTGCAACTCACATTACGAGATTTATTAAATTTAACGGCTCATGTTTCTCGACCCTTCTGATAGTGCTAAAAGGATGAGATTCTCTTCCCCTCGGCACGACTCGTCCGAAACCATTCCGACAAGGAGCCCTCGAGCTTCACGCCGCCGGAGGACGAGTCCGAGTCGCCCTCGAGAGCCACCCCCGTGGGCCACCGGCAAATCGGCAGGAGCTCGACGCTACGGCGAGCTCTGCGACGTTGAAATCTAATCTCGGGTTTCGCGTGCGGGCGATTCGTGTGAGTTCGGTACACACGGGAGCCGGTAAAATTTTGATATGACCCGCGTGTCATACATATCCGATAACGACTGGTTTTGAATTGGACCCACGTTTGCGGGCCTCGCATCGACACGGCATCCAAAAGATGCCGCGGGTCGTTGTCCTCGGGCCATCTCAAAGATGCAACTTGGGGGGGGGGGGGGGGGCGACGGTCTCCATCTCCAACTTGCCGTGCATCATCATCACCAGACCTAGAAATACAATAGTTATTGCGCGCAAATCTTTGCCCAAGAGAATATCCTAAGCGAGGGAAACAAACAGCTTGGCGAGAGAATATTCTCTCGCACTTTACTGTCTTGACCCTTATCTGACTCGTTCGCGAACTTGATGATGCATTCCATCTTTTACTACAAATTCAGCTCTTGCCGAGAAACCATTGCGCGTGGGAATGAGGTTAATGGTCGATCGGCCGATGTATCAATGGCGAGCAAGTTCTTCTTAGGTAGGGTTTGAGACCGCTTGAATGATGGATGGGGCGCTTTTGTTGCTGGTCACAGCTCCTGGAAACAGACCCCTGAGAGCAAAACCTTTCTCCGCTCTTGGCCACCGCTCGATGCCAGCCCCTGCGCCGCCCCTTTCGTCAACGAAGCTCGCCGTCCCTTCGTTTACAGAGTACGAAAGTGTGGAGGGTCTGTCTTCTCTCGTGAGTTTCCTCTCGCAAGCATCGCAAACGCACGCACGTCTCTCTCTCTCTCTCTCTCTCTCTCTCTCTCTCTCTCTCTCTCTCTCTCTCTCTCTCTCTCTCTGGGTGTGACATTTGATGAGTTTGACTACCTCTGTTAAGGTTTCCTCCGTGCTTTTACTGAGGTTGCCTGAAAGAGAGAGGGAGGGAGAGAGAGAGAGAGAGAGAGAGAGAGAGAGAGAGAGAGAGAGAGAGAGAGAGACATCGGTGGTGATGGTTGGAGCTGAGGCGAAAGCTTTGACGTGGCGTGGGCGAAGGTGGCGACATCGAGGGGTCCCTGGATCTGCGCGAGGGAGACGAAGGAAGGAAAGAGAATGTGAGAAAGGGAAAGGGGAACAAAGGAAAACATGCTTGAACGAATGAAATACATACTATCGTGCCTCTCCAAAAAATTGAAGATTCTAATGTGTCCGTCTTGATTAGTATATGTATTATATGTACATGACTTTCCTAAAAGTCAATGGCATCGGGTCCATATCAGTGGGATAAAAAATTCCATTGGGATAAAGACATCACCAAATTTCAAATTTTATTTTATTGTTCAATATAGTCACTGTATTTATTTATTTTTTTTAATTTTGTCCATGAACTTTTAAATCTTTTATAATGTGGTCCTTTTGTAAAGATTGCACGAAATTTTCTTAGATTAATGTTACGACATCAAAGTCGCCTCTTTTTGTTTGTTCAAATTCATCACTGAGATTTGTTTGTTTGTTCGATTTCATCATGCTCGAATTATTTCTCTCTCTATTGTTCGTCGCTCGGAGTGTGGCAAGGATCATCAAGTATTCTTCAAGATAAATCTCAGTGACCCTTATCTGGAAACTAGTCCAACACAACCGCTTCGTAAGACATGCACACTACACTTGTCAATGTGTTTGTATAAGCTTTTAATTGCGATGAGTAATACATATGGAAGATATGAATTGACCCTTCCTCCCGTTTATAACGCGCTTGGCCTCGTTTAGTTAAGCAATTCAAAGTGTTACTTGTGTTAACTCAATTTATTTGGATACATTTAGAAAAACATACGATATGTAAACACAAGTAATTATTTTTATACAGAAATGTACGCATATTAACTGTTTTATATTACCCAATTCATTTAATGTACGTGTTGTGTTTGGATCTTGAAGTTATGTCATAGTTAACAAGTATTATGTGGTGGGGTTAAAACTATATTTGGCATGGCCCAATGGAGAGACATAATGAAAAATAGTTCACGAAATACATTGACGAATAAACAGAGAATGCAAACGACATTGAATGAGAAATAATGACAAGTCATGAACGAAATGGAATACTTTATCTGCATCAGCAATTCCGTTGACGGTTTTCATGGAAGGATTGCAATGAACCACTTCATAATAATTCGGGGACAGAATCGAACAAAAAAAAATGGGATAACGACACAAACGGTCCAAGAACCTTTAAATCTGTTCAATACGATCCCTGAACTTTAGTGCAAAGTGTAATGTCTTTCTAAACTTTTAATTTGTTCAATACGATCCTTGAGATTTTGGTACATGTTCAATTTAATCCCCATATTGTATGAAAGTGTTTAATGCCGTCGTTCTATCAATCCAAGTTCAAGAACAATATCGAACATTTTCACATAATCTGGAGACTATATTGAACGGATTTAAAGTTTAGGAATCACGCCACGTACTAGGTCAATGTTTAAGGACCATTTGCGTCGTTTACCCGGAAAAAAAACATGCATTCGCGATATTAAGCAAAGAACAAAAAGTTCAAGAGACTATTGGTACCACTATTTACCCATCCAAGCATGATTGGTGGTGGTGTTGGGGGCAATGGTGGTGGGGGGTGAATGGGCTTTGTGTGGGGTCGGGAGAGGAGAGAAGGGGTGGGCATCATAACCTAATCTCCCCCGGTCCCTCCCTCTCTCTCTCTTTCGAGTGCGAAATTTGTGATAACGTAATCTTTCTTTTTGCTTTCTCTGCTTTTTCTTCTTCCTCTGTCCTGGAGCTGGAAGGATGCAAAAAAAAGTGGCACGGGTGCTTCTTCCTGCTCCCTTTCGATTCCCTCCACTCGTGTGGGGTCCCGGGGCCATGGCCCTCCTTTAGCTTCCCCCCACCCCCGCGCCCGCGAGCACCAACAACGGCGAAGAGCACAAACGTTGTTTGGCAAATTCACGTGCTGCCCACCCCCCTCGAAATTTCGGAATAGGGCGGACAGACCTCCCCCTCGAGATTTCGTTCGCATGAGCAGTTTCGTCCCCTAGTTCGTTTGATTCCACAATCTCTTCTGATCGGGGGGGATTTCAACGCCACATCCGCTGAGTCGGAGCAATTCTCTGATGTCGGGTTTTTCTCGACGTCCCTCCGAAGGGAGTCCCGTAAGGAATAAAGACGTGGATACCGTCGAACTCCGGCGGTCCTAGTGTTCAGGGCAAGAGGACCGGTGCACGGTTTAAGTTGCACGCACCCCATCGGGGCCATCGGGACCAGAATGTGCGAGATACGATCCAGAGAAGAAAAGGAGCAAAGAGAGGGGGGGGGGGGGAAAGAAATAGAATGGGGGCTGGCGACTTTATCGAATGGTGAAAAGGGAAAAGACCCGTATAGATTTATGTATTGCGGCTTTGCTACGTCCAATTTGGATCCTTTGCGCAACCAACATCCAAAGTCGTACACCCCCCCCCCCCTTCTCGTCTCCGTTCCCACGTTCGGCAAACAAAGGGGGGCAGAGATCTCGTTTTCTTTCCCTTTCTCCTCCTTTTTTGGCCGATTCGCTCGGCAGGGGGCCCCTCCCCTTTTTTTCTTTGGCTCACACAACGCACAAAAGAAAATTCCCCACCCACCCTCTCCCTCGCCCTCTCCCTCTCCCTATCTTACTTTCTTTTGTCTGCCTCAATCGATGATGGCCCTACCAAAATCAGAGAGAGAGAGAGAGAGAGTGCGTGTTTAGATGTCGCTGGATCTTAGCCGGAAAAGAAAAGGAAAAGGAAAAGAAAAACCCACCGTTGAAAGATAGACCGTATTAGTAAAGAAAAAAAGAAGTCTTTTCTATCCATCCAATCTCTCATTTGATGGCGATGGACCCCCGCCTGCCCCAAAAGAGGGACAGATGATGGAGGGAAACCATCGAAAGCTCATTGGCGGGGCTTGCATACATGTTATCATTATTACAACATGTTGTGTGACGACATGGGCAATATCATATTTGCCCCTCCAAGCAAAGGATGAAAAAATAAATGATACCTGCAGAAGCAGACCGAGGCCACGTGTGTTTGTGTGTGTGTGTGTGTGTTGGAGTTCCACTCTTTCAGAATCTCCCCCGAAGTGTAAAGTGGTATCTGCACAATTAGTTCATTTATCCTCCTCTGTATCAGAGAGGACTGAAGCATTAGGCCTTACAAGCCAAAGATCCTAGTTATGGAATGGAAAAAGGCCCCTGCTTTGTAGCAGCAAACATGCAATCATGACCTGTTAACAAAAACGTAAAGGGAAGAGGGAAATCCAAGTAGGACAGCTCTCGGAGATGAAAAAAATTCGGAAGGGTCCATTTTATATGTGCCAGGCATTATACATATACACCCTTCACGGTAGTAGTAGCATATATATATTGTCAGAAGATGTTTTGCTGCACTTTTTTCCTGGAAATATCAAAACCCCCCTCAAGGAAAGAGGAAAGAGAAGATCTACAAAAGACAACAGAAAAAACCACCGGTACAACCCCCAAAAAGAGGTGGGTCTTCCTCTTCCTCAGACGCCCGGACCTGAAATGGGCTCTTTTACCTATTCCCCTTTCCTCTTTTTCCCCCCTACAAAAACACTGATTCAATCGTTGCTTTGCACTGTCCATTCTCTCCCTCTCTCGCAGCTGTCTCTCTCACCACCATCAAAACCAATCAACATATTAGCAGATTTCACAACCAACCCGGGTCAGCAGATTAAATACAAAGGGGGGCGATGATCAAGGACGAATAAACATTTTGCAGGAACAGCCCCCACAGGGAACGAACCATCATCTCCCCTTTTTGCTGGTTCAACCTCCTCCAAAATTGTGGATCCCAGGTTGCACCATCTTGGTTCCGGCCACGTCCCTTCCCCGACAGAAGCCAAGCCATCTGAAACTCACGCTTCTTCTCGCGCTGCCATAGGGGGGCATAAACGATCAATTTCCTGAGCGAAAATCAAACGTAACTTTTCAAAAACTTATACATCTCTAATCCAAACTACAACAGTGAAGTTTTCCCTTTTTTATGCCTTTTTCTCATTTATACATGCTGTGTTTCGCAGTTTAGTTGTTCCCTGTAAGAGTAAAGTAACGCAAAAGCTGACAAGGCATGTCTCTACTCACCAGCAGGCTGTTTTTGTTCGGCTGGTTTCACCTGCACCGCATTCGGAACAGAATGAATATACGAAAACCCAGCTGGAAGAAGCTGATGTGAACTGCCAGATGGCGGCGCAACAGTGAATTGAGCAGCATGGAGAATACTCTGTGAGGGCAATCCACCTCCTCCCTTCATGTTACTCGCAGCAACAGCTTTTACAGGATCACAAGTACTAGCATTAGCCAGCGTAACAGGGGTACAGAGCGACAACATCCCCGATGAGGAAGTAGCTGCTGAGCCTTGTGGTTGCTGGGATTTGGACTGTTGGTCGGGTGGTCTTCTCTGATGATAATAGGCATTGGTGGCAGAGGCTGTTGAAGTTGAATTTGTTGAATGAGGAGCTTGAACCTGCACATAATTAGGAGAAAAGAAAAGCTGTGCCTGCTGCAATTGCTGCTTTGGAAGCTGTTGCTGATGTTTGGTTCCTCCACTTGAGGAAGACGTGACCTGCGAGTTCCCCAAGATCAACGGTACATTCCCCGTGCCAACAGGCGATGACTTGCGAGCAGGCAACGATGAGGGGTTCTTCACTTGTGCTTGCAATGAGGAAGCTTGCGCAGATTTGTTGCCCGTAGAGGATGAAGTGGCAGTCCTTGGGCTTCCACCAGCGCTTTTAGACATTGAAGAAGTAGTTGGTGATCCGACCACCACAGGAGAAGATGGAGATTGATTACTATTAGGAATTTGTTGACCATGTAGGGCATTAGCGGATTTGGAGTTGGCTGCAAAGGAGATGTGTGTCTGGGCTTGCTGTGTTCGGCCCTGCTGTTGCGGAAGATTTTTAAGGGATGATGTAGAGGTGTTGGCGAGAGAGGATGGAACTTGAGATGTAGTCGGCCGAATTGAACCCTTCCATTGCGTAGACTGACTTTGAGCGGAATTTGTTGGGATCATACTTTGGGAAAATGTAGACAGACTGGGAAATTTGGAGGCAGCTGCAGAAGATGGATGATCACCATACACACTTCCGTTGCTAGTCACAGGAGACTTGCTCCGAGCTGCAGCAGCAAACTGCGAATGCTTCTGGAGTTGAATCATCTGCTGCTGCTGTTGATTCCGCTGAAGTTGCTGCTGGGAAGTGGGTCCACTGTGGGTGCTCCCAACAGCCGGTGTTACTAAACCAGAAGTTCGAGAAGCAGCAGAGCCAAGGTTTAAGGTTCGGGCAGAACTATCAACAACGTTACTGCCAGGTAATGCGGAAACTGAAGTATCGGCCAGATCGGGCCGAGAAAATGCAATAGATTGCCCGATTGTTGCCGGAGTCTTCCCAGCAAGTGGCTTTCTTTCATCTTCATTGGAAGCATCCATTTTGCCTTCATCAGAAGCCCGGTGATTCTTCTTCTGCTGTGCAGATTGTGCAACTGCAGGAGCAGCCATGATCTGATAATTATGCCTATTGGCCTCAGGGAGGCTCTGGAGAATGGCGTGATTCGGTGCGATCATGTCGAGGCCATGCGCAGACACTGAACTATTAATGGAGGAGAATGACATTGCAAAAGCCGGAGATGGAAATGACTCCAATCCGGATTTTGGACCCGGCTGTTGTGGAAGCAGCTGCTGCTGCTTCTTTTCACCGGGAGTGCTGCCGGTGCCATTGGCTGCACCCAGCTGAGCAGGGGTCATCAGAGCAAAGTTGCCAGTAGGTATGGGCACAGTGAAATTCTGACCATAGATGTTCATGTTAGCACGCGCAACTCGACTATCAGCTGTTGAAGGGCTATCTTCACCACCTTCACATTCCAGGGCGCGAACTTGATGAGGCGCATGTTGGTTGTGCTGCAGCTGCAGTTGCTGGGTCTTAGCAGAAGGAAAGCCAGGCAAGTTTCCATTACTGTTATGCGGTCTCTGCTGCTGATTTTGCAAGTGCTTCTGGGTCGATGAGGAACTACTGGAAATGCTAGTGTTGTGATGACCCGGTTGCGACTGTGGTAATTGAGCAGGCGATTGCTGCTGGAGCTGCGAAGGGTGGAGCATTTGAGAAGAGTAGAATGATCCATTGAAGAAGGGCATCGCCTGGGCATGGGACCCTCGGTAAGCTGGCGGAGCCCCAACATGAGCCGGCACAGGAAATGGATATCCATTATTCTGCAAAATCGCCAAGTACTGAGTTTCACCTCCAGGCATATTTGGATAGTTGAAGCTCATTGCTGTAGCTGCAGCCGCAGCAGAGCTGCCACTTGAGGCAGATGTGGAGGCGCCAGCTGAAGCCGCACCTACATTTGGGGACTTTGCGAGTCCGGGTCGGACAGACGCGGCAGCAGCTGCCGCATGTTGCTGGTGGCTCAGAGGGAAGATGAAGGCAGGGCCGTGCTGAAACATAGAGAAAAGAAGAGAATGACTTTCCCCACCTAACTCTCAAGCTAGATAAAGATGAACATCAACACAAATCTAAAATAAAATACACACCACGATATTGCTAGGTGCTCCAGGAGGCAGAGTTTGCTGGAGCAAAATTTGCTTTCTTTGAGGAGCATCAATACTATTTGCAGACTGAGATGCCTTCTCTTTACCGGGAAAGATGGCAGGATTTTGACCCTTGTCCGGGAGCGCATTCATATTTCTAGTGGATGTCAAATTTCCATGCAACTCAGGGGATGGAACCACATTGAGATTGCAGGGCTTGGCCCCATAAAGCGAAGCCGAACCAGCAGCTGCCGTCCAGAAGGGATTCATCCTCGTGAATTGCTGGTGAATATTAATAGTCCGAGCAATGTAGCAGTGATTGGCGCACCTCTTCGGGCGGGGCTGACTAAAGAGCAATTGCGGTGGCTGCATGAGTAGAGAAGCCTATTAGCAACAAGGAAAGACCAACGAAGCGAGTAGATGCTAAAAAGAATGCCCGGTTTACTTACCTGGATTGCAGCAGCAGAAGCAACAGTACTCCCATCCATGGATACAACTCCTCCTAATGGTCCCATGTATCTGCTGATGACAAACACCACAAGAGAATCAAAACGGAACTAAAGCCGCTCTAAGCCGTGGAAACATTAAAAAAAATAAAAACACGCAATGATCGACTCGATCGTACCCCATGGGTGGAAGCCCGCCAGCCCATCCAGCTACGGGCATTGGGAAAGGTAAAGAATTGGGGGTTTGAGCTGAAAAAGAAGAATAAAGAAGAGCAAGATCAGCATATCAGGAGGGCAAATTTAGAAAGAAACACCGCGAAACAGAGCGCTCTCAAAAATTCACGCTTCCGTTCTCAAGGAAATTGGAAGAAGAGGAAGTAGAGACTGAATCAACCACATTCACCGCCCCCAAATCCCTTCAGAAAAGATAGCAAGTGAAACAGATCTAATTACCAGATTTCTCGGTGAGGGACTGCTGCTGCTGCTGCTGCTGCTTATGGACAGGCTGATTAAGCTTGCTAACACTCGCATTGCCCGCTCCTCCTCCATCAGCCTTCTCCAAATCGAGCTGGAGATCAATATTCTTCACCTTATGAACAGCCGGCTTCTGCGATTCCGCATCCACGGCCACAGCTTTCGCCGCCTCGGCTTCTGCATTCACTGCTTCTTCCTTTCCGACCTTGGCCGTCGTCTTCTCATCATCCTTCAACGAGGGCTTCGTGTCCTGCAACAAGAGAAATCATCAAAAGATCAAGACTTGTCCGCATTTTTCGTCTCCACACCCAAAAAAAAGGGGAGGCCATCAAGTAAAATGGTCAAAAACAAGGCTGGCCTACTGCTACTCACAGTTCTCATATTTGACGCCACAGACTTCGGATCTACTGCTGCAAAATCGATATCGCCGTCCCTTTCTGGAGATGATCTCGACGGAGGAGGAGCCTTTACTCGCCCATTAAGAGGAAAAAACCAGAGTCAGAAATGAAAAGCACTGATGACATCTGACACAGAAGATGATGAAAAGTTAGCAATCCTCACCATCAGATCTATCTGAAACTTCTCCTCTCGCTGTTTCTCCATCTCAGGAATTCCCGAGTTCCTAATGAAACGGCCCCAAAAGAGAAGGGTCAAGACTGAAATCCCACGAATGGAACCCAGAAGAATCGAAAAACAAGTGGAAAAATCTGGGATGCTCACGATTTTGTCGCTGTCTTATCCACACGGTCGTCATCCAATTGGAGACCGGAAGATTCCTTTTTGGGCGATGGCGGCTCTTCCTTAGCCGCGGCGGCGGTGGCCGCATCTCTGCTCTCCGATTCTTCGGTCAAGTGCTTGGAATCCAGCGCCGGGAAGCCTTCCAGCTTCATTGGCTCCGGTTGGTTCTCCGGCGGCACCGGAGCAGGTTGAGATTTGGCCAAATCAGCGGAAGCTCCACTTTCTTCCACCGTGAATCCAAGGGCCTTCTCCGTATTGGGTGAGGCGGCTTCGATCTTGGCCCCCTTCTGGTCGATTTCGGCTTTGGTCGAGGAGATGGAGCTGCTCCTGACTGGAAATATCGATGGCGTCTCGTCCTCGTACTTCACCGGACGAGGCTTTTTCCTCTTGGGTGCTGCAGATTCGATAGAGCAAAACCCCCCAACAAGTCAGTAATCGCAAATTTCAAGCGTTCTTTCAGTGAAAACTCAAGCAAAATGACCGGTGAAAACCAAGGAATCCTCCGACAGGAGCTCAGACTTGACTGCCGGAGAAGTCGAAACCCACCGATAGCGGTCAGCGGAGGTGCAGATGAACCGGAGTTTTGGGGCAAAACCGATGACGATGGCGGAGCGCCAGATTGAGAGTTCGAGATGGGAGAAGAAATTCGGGACTTCGCATCGCCGGTGGAATTGTTCTCTTCCCTCGAATCGAACTTCACCAAATCGCTTCCCACGGCTTCGTTCTTCGACGGACCCTGAGGCTGCCTCATCATCCCGTACAAAACCTCCGCAATCTCGATCTCGATTTCATCTTGAGCTGAAGATGTCGACTTCGACGACGACTTCGGCGGCCTCTGCTTCGGTCCGTTCGGCTTCTGCAATCACAGAAACAGAGCATTCAGCTAAAGAAGCGAATCACAGACAACAGGAGAGTCGATTAAAGAGTCGGGAAACTGGTGCGAAATGAGAAGAAAGAAAAACTCACCAACTTCTTTCGAACAGAGGCATTCGAAGAAAACGGCGAAAGTGGCCTCACCGGAGACGCCGTCGGAGGTGCGAGAGTCGGCCTCACGGGCGAGGTAGAAGCTTGCCGGAGGACTTGGTCGCCGCCGACCAAATGACCTGAAACCCACTCGTGGGACCTCTTCGTCGAGACTGAAAAGTCAAGCGAAACCAAGAAGACCCAACATCAACACATCATCGAAAAATCTTCAGGAAAATCCATCAGAAACACCAAGAAAAGCTTTGAACGAATTGGTGTCCGTTCCAAATCTAAGTAGCCCACCGCTCTACCTGACCGAGCCTTCCTTGGCACCGTGACGCCTCCGATCATCTCATCGGGCGCTTTCCACGGCGCCGTCCTAAAGACCTTCCCCGCCGGCGGAAAGCTCCGGCGGCTGTGGTTGTTCAGCGCCGCGGCCGCGGAAGAAGACGAGAGCGAGTTCGCCTGGCTCGACGGCGCGAGCAGCCTCACGTGGTGGCCGCTCCCGCTCCCGTCGTCCTCGTCCTCGTCCTCCTCGTCGTTCACACTCTCCTCCGAGCTCTCCTCGCCCCCGTCCTCCCTGCTCAGCATCAGCCGGTCAGCTCGCCTCCTCTTCCCGCTCCTCGAGAACCGATCCCTGTCCCGCTCCCGCTCTCGATCTCGATCTCGATCTCGCTCCCGGTCCTTCTTGCCGCCGCTCCCTCGATCTCTCAGCCTCGCCGTCTCCGCGAGCTCCACCGGCTCGTCCTCCTCTGCAAAAAGCGACACGCAAAAGGAAGAAGAAAAGCTCAGTCAAATCAGAGATTGCTTCCCCCCCCCCCAACCCCCAACCCCCAACCCCCAAATCGGAAGCCCGCCGGAAAGAGAGATCTGGGTACCTGGAGAGTCTCGGAGGCTGGTCCTGGGTCGTCGTCTGGACTGGCCATTAGAAGCCGCCATGGTACCGCGCCTGGCTTCTCTGTTCCTGTCCATGATAAAGGGTTTCTCGTGCGCTCCCCCCTTCTCGTCGAATCGAGCCCGATACACCAGGGAAGATGAGGACACGCCCTTATCTCATCGCCGGGGCCGGAGCATAATTCGCGCCGGGGGACCGGCCGCCGGAGCCCGAATAGGCAAAGATTCCGAGCAAGCACTGGGGCCAGAAAGCGCACTGAATCGACGGCAAGGAGAGATCTTCCGCTGTACCCTGCTGATTGTCGAAAGATCTCACACCTTCTTCCCCCCTTATCTTCTTCTCCTCCTTCCTCTTCTTCTTCCTCTTCACTCCCTCTACTTTCTCTCTCTTCCCTCTCTCTCTCTTCTCTCTCTCTCTCTCTCTACTTTCTCTCTGTCTGTGGGAGTCCATTGTCCTTTTATTGTGCTCCCTCATCTCATCATCTTTGCGGGGGCCATCTCGCCGATGGCGAGAAACCCCACTCGAGGGTGCCTCGTGGACGGCCGCGATGGGATGCACACCCCCCCGCGTGACATGGCCGCCCCTCGCCCGTCCGATCCCTCGACGCATCGGACGGCCGCGGCTCCCCCCCGGTTTCCAGCATGGCAAGATCCGGGCCGTCGGATGGCCGGGGGCCCCGGGGGAGGGGGGGCGAGTAGAGAAATCGTCGGTCGCGATTTCCCATCTCGATACCCGCCTCTCTCGTGCGCGATGGGGACACGTTTTCTTTTCCTCCCAACCCCCTCTCGCCGTTTTGTTCCGGCATTTTGCATATATTACCGCGGTCGTCCCGTTAGTTTTAGATATTCCACTTTTTGGCACACCTTATCTGAGAAACTTGGCACCTTTACCCAAGCGTCGTTAGAAATGGCAGGACATGACATGGCCAGATCCGCACACGCTTGCATCGGAAATGGAAGGGGGGCTTCAATTCCAGGAAACAATACGGGAATTGTCCTTTTACACGGCAGCGCATAGTTACCTACACTTTGAAATGAATACGTGTTATTCATAATATAATGCGATAGATGATCGGATATTTTTTGTCGGCTCACCGAACGACGAAACGAAATTAACCGTCCGCTCGATCAACGGCGAACCGATTCTCACGTCATCAGACGATGAGAGCGCCGGCTCTGTCGTTACCTCGAAGCGTCACACTTAACTCGCGTATTTTTCACCTGCACGATCATAAATTTATCCGAACTAACATATGGCAATGTTAATTTAAACCCGGGAGTAAATGCGTTACCTTGAACATCGGATTGCAAAAGAAATCTTAGCTTTTTTTTAGAGAGAATCCTTTCATTAATTATAGAGCATCTTGTGTGGATATCTTGCCTCGTACACATCAAGGTAAGGCATTGAAGTATTACGATGTTTCTCCATTCACGTATTTGATACCGCAAATGCGCAAGGACCAGGCGCTTGTCCGGTTCCCACGCTGCACGAAACCTAACGGGACGTAAGTGCAACGATTTTCGGATTTCGGGGACCCCAAGCGCGATTTCGGGAAACCTGAGCCGTCCACGCGTCCTACCCTGCTCTCCCGGGCAGAGGATAGAGATAGAGAGAGATAGAGAGAGAGAGGCAGAGGGGGGAGCAGGAGCAGGAGCAGTTCTTTGTTCATTGAATGACGGCTGGCTCGCACCGCCACGTGTCGGCCTCCCCTCGCCCCTACTGCCACGAGCTCCCCATCTAGACTCGATTGCCCCCCGTTTAATTTAAAGCCCGCCCCCATCGAACAGAGAAGGCAAAAAAAAAAAAGTTGGGGGGGTGGGGGAATAAAAAAACATAAATACAAATAAATAAAGGAAAGATCCCACCCAGTAATTAATTACATTTCCCGTTTAATTAATTGGGGAGTTTAAGTACTACTGACTCGGGACCAAAAACAGTGACCCACGATCACAAGGGGTGGGGGGGGATTTAAGGGATTTAAAAGAAAAAAAGTGAAAAAAAAAGGAGAGAGAAAAAAGGCGGGTGGGGGGGGGGGCATTGATTTTCCCCGAGCGATGTCGCTGACTGGCTATCGCCGGTTGCCCCTAGGCCTCGGTAAAAGCAACGTGACGATTATAAGGAATCTTGGCGACCGCCACAAAAAAAAATGGGGAGGGAAGGGGGGAATTGAGAGAAAATATATATTTTTTAAATGTCGCTCCCAACCGGTCAAATTCATCGGTTCGGTTCCCACTTTTGATTATTTCAATTCGTTCCCGATTTTTTTTTAAAGAAAAGATTTAGAAATAAAATGAAATAAGAAATTTGCCGTGAAATCGTCGCTATCGCTCCTGCTATTGCTTGGGGGGCTGAATAGATAGATAGACGAGACCACAGACCAGTACTGCCAGCAATTGCGATTTTCAATTTTTTTTTTTTCCTTAGGAAATTGACCCGCGGGGCGGGGGGGGAAGAGACAAAAAAAAAATCCAGAGCGCAGCGATCGGACGGCCCCCGCGCTCCCATCCCCGAGCAAGAAACCTCCCGGGGCCGTCGGATGAGGCCGCTTCCGACGTGGCGGTGGCATCTCTTTTCCGCTTTTTCTTTTTTTTTTTCTTCTCTTCCCCCCTAGAGCGAAGCCCGAGTCCGAGCTGGCACCACCACCCAGAGGGAATAGAAGCGCGGGCGCGAGAGCCCCACGCCCGGGGCGCGTGGCGGATCCGGACCGCGGGATCGCCCCCCGATCCGACGGCGGAGGCCGGGGTTATCGGCCCCCGGGGGGGAAAAGTCGCGGTCGCGGAACTTCCGAGGGAATGCGCGGGGCCCGCCGCATCGCGCGTAAAAAAGGAAAAAAAAAATCCGAAAAGGGCGAATAAAATAAGACCGGTTTTAGGAAATCATTTCCCCTCCTTCCTTCCTTCTCTCTCTCTCTCTCTCTCCCCCGCGCCCAATTTGTCACGTTCTTCGACTAGGATGTGGCCTTCGTTCCTCCCCACCCTCGCCCCGCGGTGACGTGGACAGGGCCCCACTTGAGTTTTAAAAGAACAATTCCTGGTGCCTCTTTTTTTTAATTTGAATAATTTCTTTTTTTATTGGGAAAAGGTGCCAACGAACGAGGCATCGCTCTTCGGGTCAAATTTTACAGCGCAGCTAATAAAAAAGCCCTTTTTCCCCCGCTTACCAACAAAAAGGAAAAAAAAAAAGAAAACAACAAACGTCTGAAAAAGCCTGCTGATCTCCCGACGGATCGGTTCACCGCGAGCGAAATACCGCGACGTGCAAGCCTAATTTCGATAAACCAACGGTTGCGATTCACTCGAGATCATGCGTTGTCCCAAGAAAAAAAATTTTAAGAGATGGGTTTTTCTCAAAATTCAGATTTAAAATTAATTTTCTTTTTTTTGGCCCGAGTTAAAATTAACTATCGAGACTAGGCATTGTTGAGGTTAGTTGCCGTGCCACGCGCTTCTATGGGGGTGGGGGGCGCGTCGAGGGGATCGGCGCCAACGGGCCCCGCAGTCTCGAGGATTCTCCTGTTAGAAAAAAACGAAATGAATTAAAAAGGGAGGCGAGTACAGCGTGGCGATGTCGTTCAGCCGACGTGGCGGCGTATTCGGGCGGACACGTGGCGGCCTCCCTCGCTTTTTCAACCCTCCAAAAATATCTTTTTTCCTCCGCCCGGAGGAACGATAGCGCCACGGGGCTGTCACTGGGAGACACGAAATCTTATTTTAAATCCCCCAATCGCTTTTTGACATTTAGCTCCCATCACCAAGCCGTAAAAAAGGATTAAAAAAACAAAAAACCAAAGAGGAAAATCCGCACACTTTTTTTTATTCGTTAACCCCTTTTTTGATACAACGCCCTTTTTTAATAGAAAGGAAATCGATTCCTATTTTATTTTATGTTTTGGGATTGGACGTTACATGGGCTGCTGCAGAAATTTAATGGTTTGGAAAATAGGGCAAATGACTTTGTGACAAGTTGGTCAACAATTGAATACTTGGGCACTAAGCTAGCGGGTCCATCGGTGACCGCCAAATCTCGCGCTCGGGATTTTTGACCGTTTTCGGTGACGGGCCGGGTGCGATTTTCGCCCTTCCCGGGATTAGAAGGAGGAGGAGGAGGAGGGAGACGATGTCGTTGTTATGGTCGAGGGCGGCGAGAGACGGGGCGGTGAGGTTAGGGCAGCCCGGTGAAAAGAACTAATATTCGGTGGACTCGTGTGGCCACGTCGGACGTGGGTTGGGGGGAGGGAGGGCGGCGGGGCCCCCGCCAAATGGTTGACCCACCACCATGTTGGATCCACTTTCTTCCCCCCCCCCCCCATTCCCATTCTTTTGTCGATTTGTGAGCTGGGGAGAGAGAGAGAGAGAGAGGAGGTGCGGGAGTGAGCGAGCGAGACCAATTGCTATTGCAAAGATGAGACTGTTTGCATTTATTTTGCAAACACTAATAATCTGTTGATCCCGTAATAAATCGACGGCGGACCCGCCGATCGCCGACCGAACCGAGGGGTCTCCAGCTCTATCCAGCGCCGGACCGTAATGGACGTGCGCCCCTCGGGATTGGATCCGGCGACAATCGCTCCGTTGTCCGCGCGGCGTTAAGCGCTGCACGGCACGGGCACGCCGTGCCCATCTCCGCCAAGTGCCGCGCGATCCGCCGCCAAGTGTGCACGGGGAAGCCCCCCACTCAGCAACAACATCCAGAAAGGGCTCCGGGGATGTGCACGCGACCGAAGTGCGCAACCCTAGCCGTCAACACAACCGCACGAAAGGAGAGAGAGAGAGATGGAGAGAGAGACGGATGGAGATCTCCCCCGAAATTCTCCTGCCCCCCCCTTCCTTTTTTCCCTCCATTTTTATTGGCGAGATCTCCCCGAACGAGTCGCTTTTCTTGGAGCGATTAGATGCACCACCGAAGTTGACAAATAAATTAATGAAAGTAAAAAAAAAAGTGATTAATTAATAAATTAATAAAGACCCTTTTCTCTTTTTTCGCTCCTCCAAATTGACGAGAACGCTTTTGTCTTGCGAAGAAAAAGCTAGCGTACGGTCGATTCCTCGGCGTGGCTGGCGCGCGCGCACGATCGAGCTGGGGGGTCGTCGGTCCATGTTCTGTTCTTTTGCCCCGCGGGCATCGAGCCGAGGCGCTCGGGCGACGACGTCGGGATGCGTTCACGGGGGCGTCATGACGAGAAGCGCTTTTCAGTAAATGGCGGTGAGAGATTTGAGTGCGTAGGAAGTGGAATGCAAATTGCACATTTCGGCGCACGAAATTATCGCGGGTAATTACACCTGTCAAATGAGTGGGTCGAGTCATAGATAGTCCGATTCAAATTGATTCATTAACCCGTTTTTGACCCATTTATGCGCAATGCGATTTTCTTAACCCGTACCCGATCCGATCCATACCCGATCAGACCCATATTGCTCAAACACTTTCATATTTAATTAAATAGAGGAAAATTTATACCTAAGCTGAAATGAGAATGCAGAGTGAGTGAGTACAGGATTGACTGAGGGCAAGAGAGATGCGTTGAGTTTAAATCAGTTGTAAACTCATTTATGACCTATTTACGATCCATTTATAACCCATTTAACACCAATATAAGACTTCTACCCATTTATGACCCATTTACTAAATATAACTAACTCAATTATGATCAATTTACTAATATATGGGTTAAGAAATGGATTTATGATCTATTATGACAGGTCTACGGGTACTTACGAGTTATGGTATCAGCCAGGTCCTGTTAATAATTGCTTTCGGAATATTTATTATACGTAATCCACGGAAAAAGTTTCGGATATCAAAATGCAGGTTGCGTACACGGTATAAAATCGATCTAACGAGCTGTTATACGGGTGTTAAAAGACACTTGTTGACGAATTTGATATCGGTCGCATCTCTACTGTGTGGAAAGCGAATCTCATGATAGATTTCTGCCTCAAACTCGAGTTTCATTAAATGCTCATGTTGTTTGTGCAGGTGTACCGCAATAACACGGTACGACGAAGTGGACAAACTTGTAAATTTCTTACTTTCTAAATTTGAATTAAAGTCTCTTATCTCATCGTGATTTTGGGTTTTCTAATCAACTAATTTGCATTTTCAAATACCATTGCTCTCCACGCATCTAACTGTTTGGTTGTGTTTAGTCGTATGGATTAAAGTAAGTATACAATGGTTTATCCTATCATGTGTCTGGTAAATGTCCAAAACAGAATAACGGGAGAAATAACCAAGATAAAAAAAATTCTTAGGGAGTGAAATAGAGCCGGATATGATTTTTTTAATCCGCAATAGCGGATATTGCATGCTCAAGAGAACATCACACCAGGAGAACTAGCTTTTACCCACAAACCACCGCCTCTCCTCTATGCCCAGCTGCCTCTCCTTCGCGCGCCCAGCCACCTCGCAGCACAAGCCCAGATGCCACTCCTGCACTACTTCATCTAATTTTGCAGGTCTTGCCAACGAGATCTCGCCACATTCAACAAATTCCACTCACTAGAACAGCAATCCTGCGTTGAAATTTGGGCCGCCGATCCCCTCGGTGTCGTGTCTAGTGAAGTCATCAGCGTTGCTGTATTTGACGATATTCCACTTTGCGGCACACCTCCGGTTCTATGCTCTTCCGGGATAACTTCTTCCGCCACGCTAGGACTTAAGATCGTCGCTCGCCGCCTTCTGTAATGCAGCCGGCGGTGCCTCTGCGTCGCACAGCAACGCCAACGCTCACAACTAGGAGTCTTCGCTACCCCTGTTCCAAGCAATTCTAGCAAGCTGCATGACTAGATCCCAACACTTAGCACGGTTGTCTAATGGTTTTGTAGTGCTTGAATCTTTCCCTGCGGCTTTTAGGAGAAATTTCAGCAAGTAAGCAGTCCACCGGCAGGACGTTCAACGTTCCCATAACATCGGTGAATTACCTACAATGTGTCTGAGCCATTCCGGCAAGACTCTTAGGAGGTTTTGCCCCTGTTGTGCCTTACCAATGCAGCCCTTGCCTTTTCATTGTGGCTGTCCTTTACCAGCTATTAATATCTAGTTTCTATTGGACAATGTATATAATAGAATATAAATATATCCGACTTTAAAGCCGCAGCTCACCAGACAGCACGTAGAATATGACAAAATTCGTGGATTTCTTATCTTATCATATCCAATTTTATCATAACTATAATTCCGGACAACCAGGCACGGCCTTTCTTCTTCCTTTAACACGTACATGTACTCTTTTGTGAGTATCTCAAGTTACTGGTAATGCATATTATTGGAGTTGGTGAATACTTTCAGGGACCCTTGTTTCTCATACCAGGCATGCTCACGTGAACTTAGAGAAATCGAAGTATAGACTGACGACATGTAACCCTTACGCATGGAATGTCAGGGATTTCGCACCTCGGTGAGCGGACGGGGGCTCAGGGGGCAGCGCTCCCAAAACAACATCGGGTTTATTGACCCGTTTATTATGGGATCAAAGGAATTTGGATAGGCTTGGGCTTTTGACCTATTTTAAGTCATATATATATATATATATATATATATATATATATATATTGTACTCATATGAGAGATCATTGTAATGAGTAGTTGTGATTGTAAACCTAAATATCATAGTGAAATCTCTTTGCAGGACATAACCCTATTCTAGGGCGAACCTGGGTAAACTAGTGTGTCAATTTTTCTATTATCTGTATGATTGTTTTGATTCTCTTTAAGATATAACCTCATCACATACTTCATATGAAGAGCTTGATTCTTAGAGAACTTATTATAAAGAGATAAGTGCACGAGAAGTCATAAAACTTATCACAAAAATTCAATCGAGTCCTGAAACTTTCAAAATGTGCAATCAAGTCCTTAAACTTATCACAAAAGTGCAATTGGGTCATGAAACTTTCAAAAAGTTTAATCAAGTCCTAAAACTTGTCGCAAAGTGCAATTGAGTTCTAAAATTTTCAAAAAAATGCAATCAACATATGACTCGATTAGACCAATTTGACAAGTTTGAGGACTTAATTGCACTTTTTAAATGTTACAGGACTCAATTGCACTTCGTGACAAGTTTTATAACTCTCAATGTACTTATCCCTATCATAAAAGAATACCTCGAGGACACCTTGCCTGTGAATAAGTTGATAGTTGCGTGGATATGTGTTGTTCTCCAAATATCATATTCATAAAATGGAAAGTTGCATTGTACACGATACTTTATGGACCGTGCCCCGTCCCTCGCTAGAATAACAAAATTGTTCATCGAATTTTGCTCATAGAATATCAAATATGATATGATATGCTATGTGCCAACATACATAGTATATCATATTTTACTTTAGATTTGCTACCATGCATTTTTTGCTCATATTATAGTAGAAAACTATGCTCTTCCTTAATTGTTTATGCTCCACCCCAAAAGTTGCACCAGCCATCCTTCTGGTCTTAGGTCTTCCAATCGGACTACTTTCAATCATCATAAGTTAGCTTAGGAGTAGAAATTTGATGTTAACGTATGCTAGAATCACAAAAATCCAAAATAGTCAATTAAATTCGCAATCAAAGAAACAAAAAACACCTTAAAACATTTTTATCCGAAATTCGAAATAATTCCACGCCCTCCAACCCCCCAAGATCATCATGCAAAAGTACAAAAAGAAAATGACCTTGTCTACCTATGTCGATGGACCGCGAAAACTACAAATTAATCAGATGGGTTACGCATTTGTCTCTTTGGGTGGCGATGTGAGACCAGATGATCGATGACAAAATTCGAGTAGAGATCTCAGGCAACATTTCTTTAACCATTTTCCCCAATTAACTAATGTGCGGACCGATCGCGACGTAGCTTGGAAAAGTAGGAAGGGGTCATGAACCCAGTTATGGCCCTAGCGAGCACCTCTGATAGTTGCCTTAATTTAGTTAATCTCGCGCTTAGTCTCGCCCGTTAATTAATCGAATAGATTAATGGACAACGATAATCCATCCCGATCGATAAGTACATGTGTAATATAATAAGGGACGTGTACGATACCGCTACATGCAGACAGCTAAGAAATGCCATTAAATTGCCCCCTTCCGATTATTTTATCTCGTAATATCGGGCGAATGATTCATATAATATTCCGCGAGCAATTAAAAAATAATGGCCACGGAGCAATTAAAAAAAAGTCTCGTAAAATATTACTTTCGCATATTTTTGTGTTTTTTTTTTTACCTAGTGCATTACAATGGGGCCTTGACATGCTGCCAGGCAAGAGCAACACGGGCGGGCCCCTTGCCAAGAACACCCCACTAATTATTTTATTACTTTATTTATTTTCCTCCTCTTGTCTCTTTTTTTTCGTGCTTTCTTAGGTGTCTCCGAGCAAAGCTTTTTCCGGTCATTGGCTTCTTGACCCTGTCTTCAGATTGCGTGGCCTTCGATTAAAATAACGTGGAAAAGGCGCGAAACGAAAGTGGTAATAATAATAATAAAAAGGGGGGATGGGGCCAGATCGGAGGTGAGAAATATTATTAAGAAAATACTGAAAAAGGAGGGGAAAGGAAATTAGGAAAAAAAAGTGGGGGCAGAAAATTCACGAGAAAAGTCCACAAAAGTGGGGCAACGCGTGTAGAATCATGGAGAGACTTTTTAGCCCCCGTTTTTTTTTTTTATTTAATGTGGGGGGACTATAGTTTTTATCACTTGCGCTACGCCTGTTCTTCGTCGCCTTATCTATGTGTGCCGCGACCCCGGCACACGAGCCCCGGGAAAAAAAGCGACCTACCCTTTTGCTTTCGCTCCCCCAAAATTCACCCAAAAAAAAATAATAATAATGATTCCGCGCGATTATTATATGATTTTCTCTATTTTTTTTTTGGTGGGGGGTGCAGGATGGGCCACGGTAGGTTCTTCTTTTGTGAGATGGGTATTTTGTTGGAACTTGCATTGTGTTTTTATTACCTAACCTATCCTCAGATAAATAATTTTTAATTTGCCCGTTTAAAAAAAAAGGGAATTGGGATTTAAGGAGTCGTAGGGTCACACGACAAGTTCTTTCGTGCTCCCTCGCTCAGGATGTTAAATAATAATCATAATAATTAGTGGAATTTAATAATGGAAAAAAAAACATAATTATTATCTTGTTCGTTTAAAAAATGGCAAGATCCAAGCTTATTCCGAGGAGCCTTGGGCGAAGACAGAATTGAAACGAGTTTTTTTAAATTATTTATTATTTATTGTTTATTCTTTTATTCTTTTTATTTATTTTTTGGAGTGGACAGGACCCCACGTGCAACCCCACCAATAGTAAAAGCAGGTGGCATTTGGGCTTTTTTCTTCTTCTTTTTTAATTAATTTATTGATTGATTATTTTTTTTAAAATTATTGATTGCGTGGATGACGTTTCAAGTGGTTACGGTACAATCATAGTTAATTTAATAATGGTTTCAGGAATTAAATTTTTTTGCATTCCTGCTGGACGAGTCGAACCAAGTCGAGATGGAAGAAATGTGGTTTTTTACATAATTTGATCGACGCGAAGTTATCACGTTTAGTTGCATCATAGCTCGATCATCTATATTGTTATAATTCTTCGTGTGATGATTGATTTTTTAGAAATCGTTTCGAATGATATCGAGTTTGAATTATCACTAGCATAATGCATACTTTATATTTAATTATCTATGGCAGTTAGAAGGTGTCTTAAGCCAGTTTGATCGGCTGCCCTAAACTAGCCTTAAATGATCTATGGCAATTAGATGATGTCTTGACATTTTTTTTTATTACATTCCTTGAACCTTGAGAGAGGTTTGATATAATATTTTAAATCCGTCTTATTAAAATATAGGAGTGATCGGTTTCAAGGTGTATCAGTTCGCACCTTCAAACCTGAAATTGAGCCGGGCAGAGTCGATTCCCAATTTGATGAACCGAAAATCGGCCCACATTGTACCTGTCCAATTCGGTTCTCGGGTTAGTCCCAGCGACCAATCTCGGAACCGGTGATTGCTTCTTCCTTTTTTGGTGTATTCCCAACAAGTGGGAGTTTCCCAACATTAAAAGAAAAAAAATTAAATTTATTGATTAGGATTTGCTTCTGAATAAAAATAAAATTAAGAACTGGGAATCGGACTGTTCTCATCAGGAACCTCCCGGAATTGGCAGGTTTGATTCGGTCCGGTCCAATTCCTGAGTTGGACGAGGACCAATGCACATCCCTACTTAAGTAGTCGAGTACCCACACCTCATAATAAATTTTTATGCTAAATATCTACTAGAGAATCTCCAATTTGCAAACACACTGATTATTTTGAAAATCACACGCCTTCGATCTTGAATGAGAAAATCTAAGGAGTCTCGAAATATATGATTGAAAAATTAAGGACCAATGATCACAAAATCTAAGATCTAACAATAATTAGAAGATACGTGTTAAGCGGTTGTAGTAGTTGCAAAAAAATGTTATACTGTATTAAGTATCGTGATTAGAGTTAGCAAAACTTTATAAGTGACAATCGAGCTTCTTTAAGACGACTTAATAAATCTCAAAAAAATCGTTCCAAACATTGTAGAGTTGATAATTGCGCGTATTTACTCATCCAAAAAATTACAAATGAACAAATGGCATTTAGTAATTACACACATCGAGTTTTCCAATCTCGCAATTCCAAACATGTCCCAAACCCATCCCAATATCCGAATTTCTGTACCTAGTCAATCAATCGCTTAAATCAATAGGACAAAGTGATCTCAATTTCGTGCGTTCTAACTCTCCCTCGGATCACATATCTTTTACCACGTTCGTGCAACCAAATCTTATACCAATGTCCCCATATTCCAAATACTCAAATTTATTAGATGGTCATGGGTTGCTTTATCTCCACGAAAGTCATGCCGAAAATGAATAAAAGTGCTCATGAAGAATTTGGCCCTTGGAATGATCGAACGGCCTCGAACGAAAAATCGAGTTGCGACCCACAAGAGAAATCACACGCATTTATATATGTATGCTCACTTCACCATATGTCGGGGAATAAATAAATGTTTATTTAATCTTTTTTTTTGGCACCTACTTAAATGAAAGATACAAAATAGAGAAATCCAAAGCACGAAAAAATATCAAAGGAATCGCCATCACGGTAGCTGCACTTCGAAGCAGGTATAACATAATATTCTTTGGGGATCCGGTGGTGGTGAGGCCCAAATTTGCCTAAATCAAGGAGACCCAAAGCCCTGCTAGATTTGCAAAATCAAGCTATGCCCACAAAAAATTACCCGCAGAGACCAACGAAAAATGAAAGGTAATACCTAAATCTTTCGCGATTTTCGCTCGATCTTTAAGAAGGCGAGACGACGGGGGCGATCTGTGCATTCTCGGGTCCGGTGCGAGGCCGAACGTCCGGTTTTATGCGCCTCATGACACGGGAGTTCGATTGAAAGGTCGAGAACGACATTAGCGACGACGAGCCTTGGAGACGAGAAGCTACGCGAGATCCGGATGCTTTTGATTTCGTTTTCTCTTCATGGGCTTGATGATGATGATGATATGGAAGTGCGTATGGACTTGCATAAAGGCCTATTTAGCCACCGAGCCGTGGGCCTTTTTGACTTGAATTTTTGCCGCCTCAATGGCTCCGTTTTGATGTAGAATTGCATGTTTTTCTTCGATTTAGATTAGCCTAGCAATGTGCTGATCGAGGAGCATATTACCAAAAGTTGCAAATGGGGGTGAGACCGACTCAAGCTGCTCGCGGGTAGCTCGGGTCCGACTCGACGAGTATTCAAGATCGGCTTGTTGGATATTGAGCTCGAGTTATCCGAGTATCTTGTTCGAGCGCCAGAGAATACAGGAAAATCCTCACATCATGCCTCCGCTGTAGTAAATACAGGGAATCGTGCATCTGATTTCGTCACACTTGAATCGGACTTCATTTCAAAAACATAAGCTAAAAGGAAAGTAAGAAATGGGACGAATAGAGCATGATAAATAGAATATAATATAAATTACCGAGCATCGGTGCAATCGGGTTGTATTGCACACTCATGTATATGGATGGAACTTGAGTCATTGCATATTTTTCTCTTCAAAACAAATAATTAAATTAAATTATGTAAAGTGCAAGAAATTAGAAAAGCGAAAAATGATTTTTTTTCTTTTGCTAAAATAACAGTCATTGGAGAGAATGGGGCGACCTATATGGCCCCAAGATAAATTGGAAAGAGTGTGACAGGATTTCTCAATCAATGCACCAAAACTAAGTTACTCGATTTGACTTCCTAGCGAAAAAAAAGTTACTGGATCTGACAGCCAATCAGAGTGGGAGGCAGTCCAATCGTTTGACCAGTTGAACGACGCTGTGTCTGTCAGGACATTAACATTTTACGTGCAGTCATTCAATTGGACTGTACCGAGGACGATCCGGGAACCGGACCCGACCTAACCGGATCGAATCGGACTTGTCGGTTGGGGTTGATTTTCATGAGGATCGGTCTAATTCTCAATTCTAAATTTTTGTAACTGGGAGTAATTGATCGGGTTCCCGGTTCCTCTTCAGGAATTGGATCGTACTAGTGTAACCGCCTCAAGATATAGTTATGAAGTTTTGAAAAATAAAATGAAACATCTTTGAAAAAATAACACCGCCGATTCTCGAGATAACCCAGGAACTGGACCGGGACTAGCTAATCTGATTCGATCCGATTTGAGGATGGATATAGTCTTTTCCTAGTTCTAAAGTGAAAATCGATCCGCCCTATAACCGAACACCCCTACCAAAGCTTACACGCCACTGCCTAGAACTAGCGCCTCGAGGGCACTTGGGCTGCTACACAGGTGGGTTTACGCCCGGGTCTTATTAAACTCTGGGCTCAGCGTGCAGGGGCGGACTCGAAATCGATCCCACGAGGCCATTAGCCAAACCCTCTTAAAGCTCGAAAGCTCAAGAAACTTCTTGCTCAAACACCCGCCCAGAAATCGGTTTCGGTCGAGCCGGGCCGGACACCCGAGAAAAAAGCCGCTCGCTCAGACACGCGTATACCCTCTCGAGCCACTAGGTGACCGGGCCGGGTTCAGATCGGCGCGTCGAAAAGCCACGTCCAAGCCTGCCCGCCTGAGTGGCGGGCAGGCGGGCATCATTTCGGCCAGGCGGGCAGGCGGGCATCATTTCGGCCCCCCATGGCCAAGCTCAACAAAAAATCCAATCAACTCCGTCTCAAGGACTCACACATGTCAACAGCAGAAAAGGAAAAGCGTCACGATCCGATCCGCCGGAATCGGAGCAAGAGCCCAAAAAAAAGGGCATCGGGAATCATCGTCGCCGCCGTTCATTTTTGGCCGAAGTGCAAAAATCCAAATTCGTTCCGGCCTTCCCCGTGGAAAATTCGGATAAGGGAATGTCGACAAGCCAATCCACTTGCCACGTCCCTCTTCCTCCTTCTCGTCATCTTTATATCCCCAGAAAAAAGCACGAAGTAAAAGTCCCGAAGTTACACGCGTTCCTCTCCTTTCCCTCCACCCCTACCCCACCTCCTTTTTAGGGCTTCTCCCCCCCATTGTTTTAGAAGTTGCGATAGCAGATGATGATGGGTCAAGATTGGTGTCCCTCTTTTGCGCATCACCTACTTCCTCCCTCTCTCTCTCTCTCCCCACGTATCGAAAATAAAAGAGATTCTGTTAAGAAATATCCCGAGCACGTGTTAGCTACCGACCGCTCCCGAGCGTTTAGTAATCGTGCCCGATGAAGATGTGTTTCCATTTCCACGCGGGATTTGTCAATAACACTAGGCGAGACGGGCGGTGCTCTTTGAAATTATAATTGTTCTTTATTCGGGTATCCGTCAACAGAATACATTGTAAAAAATTAAATGATATCGACTCTCTCTCCCTCTCTCTCTCTCTTTGTGATGTAATCTGTGTGTCACGTTGGAATGCGTGGAATTGACTCGGAAACCGCGAAGCCAAGAAGGTCAAAAGGTGGGATTTCACACGTTGGAAAACGACCGTGGCAAATGGAAATGGATTTATCGCGAGAAAATGGAAATCCATCTACCAAAGTTAGTTTTCAAATTCGTAATCTAATCTATGTACATAATCTACCTAGCACCACTAACAACGTAACGCGGCCTGAAAGAAGTGATTATTATCGTTTATTTACCTTCTTGTTGTTTGCGATCGAATGGCGTGCTCGTTATCGAACTCCTGAAATGTCGATGCCTCGATCACGACCGATTGAATGTCGCCGTGCCGAAATTAGAGGGACTCGTTCACCCCTCTTGCAATTCGATCCCAGCACGGCTTCACATCCTCCCAAAAGGTTTCGCTTCTCGTGGGTGACGTTGACTCCCTGAATTCTTACGATAATATCCATCATGTTGAGATTCCTATTTCGATTGCTGCCGAAGCAAAATATCGATGTTGAGATTAAATCGTGGGTGCATTTGAATTAATTTCCAGGATTGATCTAGATATCGCCGGTGCCTGACGAATTTTCCAAAACGATGACGCACCGAATGATTACTCTTCACATGACCGGTTGCACGAAGCATGCCCCAAACAGAAGGAGCTCGGACTAATCAACCATCATCGGCTTCGACGACTTGCTCGAGGGGAAAGTCTTGGTCAACATGAAATGATTAATCTCTTCTTAGCCTAACAAAGCACGATTAAAGTGTTGATTAGACCCTAATGGGCCATGCGTTTGATTCCATATGATATAATTATTAAAAGAAAAAAGGCGAGTAGTCTCATAACATGTGCCGGAAATCCTTAGTGTGAAAGGTCAAGTCAAAGATGTCTATGTCTGATGTATTTGCCTGCGAGTCGCTGCTTTCAATCTCACATGAAGTCGATGACATCCGCACGATTTTGACCCAATTTGCTCCATAGAACGGTGAGAGAAAAAAACACTAAAAATGCATAAAAATCAATTGATAATTAAGGTGGCGTGACATTATTTTTCATCGGTATTTGAATTCGAATAGAGTCGGCAAAATTTAAGCAACGTACATGCCGTATCTTTTTCTCAAGTTACCCATCATCACCGGCACCTCTATTTCTATCGCTATTGTCGGGTCACATGCCCGACTTTCTAGGCTAGATCATGCTTGGAAAGCGAATCAATCTTTCACGGTCGGAACTAGATTACCGTCGAATCGCATATACAATCACTCAATCTCTAAAACTACGATAGTAACACGTGTCATTAACCCAATACCGTCGTTTCCGCTTTCGATTCCTCCTTCCACGAATGCAAAAGATCAAAAACTTTCCCATTGATGTGTCGAGACCTTAGCAAGAGAATGTTTTCCCCCATGTGGGTGGAATCCCCATTAAGTTATCTAGATAGGGGTCGGAGTCAGTTAATGAGATTAGATCAAAAAGCCACAAAACGTGATCATGAGGTTGAGGATTTTAACAATATGCTTTCAAGCTTTTCCTTATCGCCTTTGCGAAACGACTCGAGTAGCATCGGCGACGACGGTGGCGACTCCTGTGCATCTATTTTTTTTGGGGGGGTTCGTCGTCGGTCGGGTCGGCTCCGGGATGTCCTCCAAATTCAAGCCGAAAAAAGAAAGTCAATGAAGAAATGGATCCGATTCACATGTGCATCGATGCATTTGACCTTTGCACCAAATGCCAATTTTGGCTTTTAAAGACGGAACGATATTGGAATCACTTGAATATGACCATTGAGAAGGATGATACGTGAATGAAATCAATCAACATACGAAGAAAACAACCCATCACAAGAAACTTCCGAATAATCTATCTTAAAGTTAAAAAGAAAGATTAATACGTGGGACCGCTTGATTTTTTATTTTTTTTTTCGCTCGCCACTCTGTGACAAGAGAAATATCGCCCGTTGTGTTACCTCAACCTTATGAAAGAATTGGATTAACAGGGTATCTTTAAGATGCTTACTGAGAAATTCAACGACGGAATACTTTGTTCTAAAACATCACGGATTAAATGTCGGTCAATTCATAATTGTTGAGATTTTCGATTTGATACATCACCAAAACATAATATCTCTATTTTTCATATGAAAAGGAAAATCAAATATTTGTTAATTTATTTTTTTTAAAGGGAAGCAAATAAATAGAAAGAATAATAACATAAATAGTCCTTGAATTTTAGCTTTTAAGACCGAACGATATTGGAATCACTTGAATATGACCTTTGAGGAGGATGATACGTGAATGAAATCAATCAACATACGAAGAAGACAACCCATCACAAGAAACTTCTGAATAATCTATCTTAAAGTTAAAAAGAAAGATTAATACGTGGGACCACTCAAGATTTTTTTTTTTCGCTCGCCACTGTCCACGACAGGAGGGATATCGCACGTCGGGTTACCGTGGCCTTACGGAAGATTCGGGTTAAACGAGTATCTTTAGAATGCCTACTAAGAAATGCAACGGCGAAATACTTTATTCTGAAAATCACGGATTAAAGGTCGGTCCATTCGTGATCGCAGAGCTTTCCGGTTTGATATTTTACCAAAAAATGATCTCTCTATTTTTTTCCTATATAAAAATGAAAATCGAATATTTATTAATTTTCAAGGGGAAAAAAAAGAAGAAGAAAGAGAGAGAATCCGTCACTCTTTCGTTTCACGTGTACGGTGGCCGTAACTCGAAAGGCAGCGCAGGCTACGAGGGGCGGGGAAATCAAGAGCCGTTGGTTGACTAGCCAGCCGTCGCTGAGAAAAATCAACGCACGTCAGCGCCGCCACGTGGAAAGATCCCGGAGGCGGTGCCCCCACCGGATCGCTTCCCCCCTCCCCTGCCTCTCTATATAAACCAAATCCTTTCCCTCCATTTTTTCCATCCACGTTGCGTTTCGCACGATCAAAATTCTCCTTGCTTCTTCTTCTTCTCCACTGCATCGTCGAGCTTTCAGCCCCGACGCGATCGGAGTCTCGCCATGGCCGGGGGAGGGCTCGCCGTCGCTTCGGCGGGGGGCGAACAGTTCGAGGCCAAGATCACCCCGATCGTCGTCATCTCGTGCATCATGGCCGCCACCGGGGGCCTCATGTTCGGCTACGACGTCGGCGTTTCCGGTAAGGACGGACGGTCGTTGCTCAATTCCTTCCTCGCGGTCGCAGTGTCTTCCTGTTTCTGCGTTGCTGTTGGTGTTGTTGGTGTTGTTGCTGTTGTTATTGTTGTTGTTGCTCTGGTGGTGGTGGTTCAGATTCAAATGATGCGCGTCCTCTACGAGCACGGGGCTGAGAATCTCTGTTTTCTGAACTGGTTGCGACGCCTTCGGGCTTGAAAATTCCAGTTCCTTTATCTGTCTGATGCGTCTCCTTCGTCTTTTGTGGAATATAGATTAGCGTATGTGCTTGATTAGGAGGAGATTGAACCTCAAGAGTCCGTAGGACAGAGAGTATTTTGCGAACTGTGATGAGTCTAGTGATGAGAGAGCGAGAGAGAGAGAGAGAGAATATTTATCTCATTTCATAGAAAAATATATTCTCTGCATGACAACGTGAAAGACACGTTTGAATAAAAGGAAAAGAAAAGATTTCTTCTTCCAGCCAAACCGCGCCTCTACTGGCTGAACGGAAAATGCTTTACGTTTGTTGAATTGACAAATTCATCACGATTAGCTGAGTGATTTGTTGGCGCATGAGCTTTGACTAAAGGGGGTTAGTTTGCAGGATCTGTTGTTAATCCGCCTTTCGGTTCTATGATTGTTTGCGCAAGCTTCAATTTTGCTTTGGGCTGGTATGGGGGCTGAGTCATCCCCTGAAGTTGATGTGGAAAAAAAACTTCTTGTGTACCTTGAACAGAAATTATGCTAAAGCATCAAAAGGAGATGAGTTTTCATGAAAGCTCTTAAAACCTTTTGCATTTTTCCAAGGCATTTGCGATTTTACGGACCACTTTGAATAAAAGAAGGGGCCTTCAAACGAAATACGTGGTTGATATACTTGTCATGAGCAATTCGTTGATGAGCACTACCAGACCCGAACCCTAGAGATGATTGCATATAGACGATGAGAACAGAGAAGGGGCAGTACGTTTTGTTATCTAACACTTATTTATTTCGAAATTGACAACTCGTGTTGAGTTAGGCATACCTAAGAATAGTTATTCTCAGTCCATGGACTCCAGACATAGACTAAACTAAAATTCTTAATTTTTTCTCTGTTCTTCTCCCGCTTGACCTCCATCAACAATAGCGGCGATAAATCATTGCTATATGCTTCTTAGTAAATGGATGCTTCTTTATGTGGATGGGGTAATATGTGATTACACGGAAACAATTCACCTATAGTGCGGTGAAATCTGATTACACTTGTCAAAGGAACTGACTCAGATTGCTTCGTCTTTAATTTTTGAACAGGGGGTGTAACGCAAATGCCAGATTTCTTGAAAAAGTTTTTCCCAGTTGTTTACCGGAAGTCTAACGAGCCTGGGATCAACAGCAATTACTGCAAATACGATAATCAAGGCCTTCAACTGTTCACATCATCACTGTATCTTGCTGGGCTAATAGCAACTTTCGTTGCATCATACACCACCAGGAGGCTTGGCAGGAAGTTAACCATGCTCATTGCTGGGTTTTTCTTCATTGTTGGGGTTGTGCTTAACGCTGCAGCTGAAGACCTTGCCATGCTCATCATTGGAAGGATATTACTAGGTTGTGGCGTTGGTTTTGCTAACCAGGTCAGTTCATGTTTATTGTTCTCTGAGTTTTGCGTGTGTTGTTTTGGACATTGTTTTTCCCTTAAATGGAGAGTTGTTCTGTGAAAAATCTGTATAAGTTGTAAGAGAGATCAAGTGAAAAATTTTAATGAGGTAAGCAGTAGACCAAAATAGGATGAAGCATCTAACTTTTCTTCTTGAACGTGAGACAGAAATAAATGAACCAGATGAGATCTTTTCCAAGATAACATGATTTTTGAGAAGCTTTTATTTCATATACGTTGAAGTCCTACTTCTTATATTTGTGGCCATTATCCTTGTTCAAACTAGTCTGATGGAATATGATAAGATGGTGATTGTCTGCTTGGAATTATCCGGGAAAGGTCTTCACTGCCCGATTTCTTTATATCTTCCTCCTCACTTTTCAAATAGGCTTGCTTTTCAAAGTTCCTCTCTACCTGAAATAGGTGATCTAAGTCTTTTTTAAATTTATTTGGACTCTGAAGTCAAACTTGCAATTGTCATTTAGAAGACTTTGTAGGCTGTAGCTTTCGTGGTCAAATTCAACATTTGGGGAGATGTCATCCAATATGGATTACTGGGTGCTTGATCTGTATTTGTGCACCTCATTAAATTTTGATTCACAATTGAAGATGCCGGGTTAGCAATTTGTTCAGAGTCATCTTGCATGTTGATGTTGGTTAAATATGAAAGTATGAAAAGAATGCCAAGGTATTGCACATTGCATCAGGTGGTAACTGACAAAGCTTTTTCTCTCATATTTAATCTTTAGTCATATGTCCAAGCCACCCGCAAAAAAAAAACAGAAGTCATATGTCACTCATTGGTCATGTCATCTGTTTTAGAATTGACTTAAAAATTCAAGTAACTTTAGTTAAGTGACATTTAGTGGTTTTAATTACTATAATTGTTTTATTTCGATGGCTAATGAGCATGTTGTGATGTCTTGTTGAATGCATATGCAGGCAGTACCACTTTTCCTTTCAGAAATAGCACCAACAAGAATCCGTGGAGGACTCAATATACTCTTCCAGCTTAACGTTACCATAGGCATCCTTTTTGCGAATCTTGTCAACTACCGCACGGCAAAGTAAGTTCACTGCTTTGATTGTCTCGTTGTCTTTTTCTGTAGTTTCATTTCGATCAAGTTTTGTTAATCTAGCAACCTTTTAGTGGTAAATAAAGGTCAATCCATGTTTATCATGCGAAGGAACATTTAGATATTGGAACACCAACAATTGGAGTCAATGATAAGCATTTTGAAAGGATTGTAAGTACAGGACTACAGAAAACAGAAAGAAGCATGCGCCCTAAAAGAGGCACAGCTGTACTACTATTTCTAGATGCTAGAATGAGTTAAAAGAATGAAGATGCTTCCTGAAATTGGAGCCGCAATCATAATTTCACTGGAAAAGATTATCTTAACTATTTCATGAAACAAATAAATGATAATGCATGCCTGGTTCTGCCGAATTGCCTTGGATAAATTCAGTTGGCTCATGAACTGCCTTACTTAACAAATAGCAAATATCAGTGTCTATATGACCAAAGTATACTCTTTCTTCTACTTCTTTAGCTGATGTAACTTAACTGCTGCCTTTGCAATAATAGGATCGAAGCAGGGTGGGGTTGGAGGCTATCGTTGGGATTGGCCGGCATTCCTGCAGGTCTCCTAACTGTGGGAGCTATTTTTGTGGTAGACACTCCTAACAGTCTCATTGAGCGGGGTCGCATTGAAGAAGGAAAAGCTGTGCTCAGAAGGATAAGGGGAACTGACAACATTGAACCAGAGTTCCAGGAGCTTCTTGAGGCAAGTCGCGTTGCTAAAGAAGTGAAGCATCCTTTCAGAAATCTCCTGAAGAGGAAGAATCGGCCTCAGTTAGTCATTGCAGTGGCCATGCAGGTCAGTGTTGTTTCTGGCATCGATCATCATATCTCACCCTTCATTTCTCATCTCGTGAAACCTTTCTTGTTTAGTATGTCCGCCTACCAGAGTGTTCTTCTTGTGAGCAGAAGATGCCAGATTATATTCGTCAACTTTGAGTCGTCGATCTATTAAATAATCAGCCTCAGCAGCTTCAAATGCAGAGATAATCTTTCTAAAGGAAACAACAGCGCCACTTAATAGACAAACCATATATGCATAGTCTATAGGTTTGTTATATGGTTTGTTATATCATATTCAATCACAAAAATGTAGTGATTGGGGTAGAATGTATCATAGAATAGATTTAAAAGACCAATCAAAATTGCATAATAGTAGGGTCAGGACCAATTGAAATTGCATAACAGTAGGGTCAGGTTACTGTTGCGCATGGTATTGAGTTTTCTCTTCTCTAGGAAAGTAAGGTAACTGTTTTCTTCTGGCCCCAAAAGAAAATGTTACATTTGGCCTTCGGATTAAATCAACCAAACGTGCTACAAGTATTGGACTTTTGAGTGTGCTTGGCTAGTCAGATGAAGTTCAGTGGTGTCACTATTTGTCCTGATGACTGTTTTTGCGCTTCTTGATTTTAGCTCCAAGTTTATTGGTTTTAATTAGACTCACATTCGTCAGTTATATGTATGTGAAAACAGGTCTTCCAGCAATTTACTGGTATCAATGCCATCATGTTTTATGCGCCAGTTCTCTTTGACACCGTTGGATTCGGCAGTGATGCATCTCTTTACTCCGCTGTCATCATTGGGGCTGTCAATGTTCTCTCCACCTTGGTATCCATTTACACGGTCGATAAGATCGGCCGCCGTGTTCTTTTACTGGAGGCCGGGGTCCAAATGTTCCTTTCCCAAGTTATAATAGCAATTATACTTGGCTTGAAGGTCAAGGACCACTCAGAGAACCTCAGCCATGGCTACTCGATCTTTGTGGTCATTATGGTGTGCACGTTTGTCTCTAGCTTCGCGTGGTCTTGGGGACCTCTTGGATGGTTGATCCCCAGCGAGACGTTTCCGCTAGAGACTCGCTCGGCTGGCCAGAGTGTGACCGTCTGCACCAACTTTCTCTTCACCTTCGTGATCGGCCAGGCATTCCTCTCCATGCTGTGCCACTTCAAGTACGGCATCTTCTTGTTCTTCTCTGGTTGGGTCCTTATCATGTCCGTCTTCACTCTGTTTCTTATCCCCGAGACTAAGAACGTCCCTATCGAAGAGATGACCGAGAGGGTGTGGAAGCAGCATTGGTATTGGAAACGGTACATCGAGGACAACGACCATGATGCCGAGGCCGCTGTTTCGAACAAGGTCGGGCCTGCCAATGGCAATGGGTTTGATCCCGCATCGCAGTTGTAATCGATTCGAGATGAATGTCTTTCAGGATTCAGATATATAGGAATTTCATACCTTAGAAAAATATTGGGTACAGAATATACACTAGAACACGGAGAACAGCTACTATTCAACAGACCGAGAATTATTTCGATACTGTCATTATACGTAGAGTACTGATTAAGCCAGATATATAGTCTTCGCGTGTGATTTGTGGCGTGCGCCGCCATGTAAATTGATATCGCAGGATATTGCCTTTGCAGAGGAGTGTTTTTTTGAAGTCTTTTGGCTTATCTTTTCATTTGACGGAAAATTTACATATGTGAAATCCAGTTGGAGTAACACCGTGGTAAGATTTGGCGTGTTAAGAAGTTCGTGTAGAGAGCAAGAATTCGGAATCTCTCTCGCTTTCTCCATACACCAAGCAACAAAAATAGAGAACTAGTTGCCGTCTGATCCTCTGATTCATTCTAATGTCTACTATTGTATTAAGTAATGGAGAACTTAAAACTCTTAGGGGATCCCAAGCCTGTTTTTTTTAATCTCCCAAAACGTCCTTAATAGTTCTATGTGATCTCTCGATGTATGTTAGCATGAAAAGCCCACATTTTTTCTATCCAACATCAACCTTCCAAAAAAGATTTTCGAGTTTTGAAATGTTTGCATCTCGCCGCATATTACTATGAATCTCCTTCGTAATCTATGTGCTTTTGTCAAATTTTTTTTTCATGACTTTTAACGATAAAAAGATCATGTAATGAATTGGGTTTTGCTTAATCCATCAAAATGTCAAATATGATGAGCTTTCTTCCATAGTCTTCCGTAGTCCCGTGACGAAAACGTTTGATCGATCCCACCAAAAGACCTCCGGAAAGCAGCCTTTCCTTGTAAGACTCTCAGCCGAGCCACACTACCTGCAAGCGGCGAACCTCCCCCCTAAGGCAAAAAGCCAAAATAGCAACAAACGTCTGGTTTATGACACGTTTATTGTTGACTCCTAAGTGTTCGTACGTGCAAAATAAAGTTGTTCGACAAACCTTATAGTGTAGATGAGTAATCCAAATGATGACGAATGATTCGGGCCCAACTAATTTACGTTGTGTCCTTAAGATAATTTGTTCCCTCCACCGGTACCCAAGGTTCTTGAACAATTGCCTTCCAGAATAGAATGGACCGCCTTTCCTATGAAGTGGCATTTCTTCAAAGGAAACCTTTGAACGCAATTTTGTAAATTAATCGCTTGAATGACAATGGTGAAGAATAAGAGAATAGTAGAAAAAATGCCGCACCAAAACACAAATGTTTTTTTTATTTAAGAACAATGAAGAGTCACGAAGAACGGAAAAGTTTCGTTTGGTTCACAAACAAACATATCTATTCGAAAATAAATGGGCGAACGATCACGAACAGACGTATCTGTCCAAAAAAAAAATGCCAAAACAGAACTATGTCTATTTGGTAAAAAACAAAACTATCTGAACCACACTTCTCATTCACCTTCTATGCGATTTGGATACCAAAATCCCAATAATCCCAATAATCCCCCACATGAATGAGAAGTTCATATATCATGACTCTTCATGCACGCATGAGATACAATGTACAATTATTCCATGAGAGAATGCTGCATTGAGATAAATAGTCGAAGATTTTGAACTTTCTCTAGTGAAATCCATCGGACTTACTTAGTCAATTAGTAGACTTGATATCTTTGAACAGTCGACTTTCGGTATAAGTCAAGACAATATGAATCACACAACTATCTCTCAAATAAAATTGGTTCTCACCGTTATGTTCGTTTTGGCCATGAACACCGTCTGGTTTGACGAGTACTTTCGAGAATTCGGCCTTTCAAATTTTTCATTGAAGCGGCCCTCACTTTACACTCACATAGGTGATTTTTGAATGTGTGTTACAACACATACCCAAAACAGAATCATTAAAAACTTACACTTAACCTTCACATGTCAGTACTGTCTCCATACGGAAATCAGTAAGTGTTGATAGTACTCTATACTGCCTACATAACTTGGTTGTCTCTTAGAACCTAGATCTTGAGATCTCTAATCAATTGGATAGGATTTCCGCTATGATGACTTATTTTATAGGCCTTAAACCCATTTCTCTTGATGTTTTCACAACCATCTCTCTAGTTAGGCCTTTTGTTAATGAATTCGCAATATTATCTTTTGACTTCACAAAGTCAATTGTGATAATTCCACTAGAAAGTAGTTATCTTATGGTATCGTGTCTTCGATGTATATGTCGGGACTTCTCTTTATACATGGCTTTCCTTACCTTGCCTATTGCCACTTGAATATCACAATGAACACACACAATTGGCACTGGTTTAGGCCAATTAGGAATGTCTTCTAAGAAATTTCGAAGCCACTTAATTTCTTCATCGGCCTTATCCAAAGCAATAAATTCTGCTTCCATAGTAGACCTTGCAATACAAGTTTGTTTGGATGATTTTGAGGACACTGCTCCCCCACCAAGTATAAACACATACCCACTGGTGGATTTTGTGTCTCTTGTGCCGGTTATCCAATTTACATCACAATATCCTTCAAGTATTGCTAGATACTCTATGTAGTGCAAAACAAAATTTTGAGTATGTTTCAAATAGCCCAATACACGTTTCATAGCTGTCCAATAATTTTCATTTGGACTAACTGTGAATCGACTTAGCTTATTCGCAGCACAAGCTATATCTGGCCTAATACAGCTCATGACATACATTAGACTGCTTAGTATACTAGAACACTCATTTTGAGCTTTGCTTTCACTAATATTCTTTGAAAGATGTAAATTGACATCTATCGGGGTCTTTATTGGTATAATGTCTAGATTCTTACACTTTCCAAGAATCTTCTCAATGTAATGACACTGTGATAGAGCTAATCCTCTATAGGTCTTATGGATTTTAATCTCTAAAATAACATCTGCAACCCTCATATTTTTCATATCAAATTTACTTATGAGCATGTGTTTGGTTGCCTTAACAACCTCAATATCGCTGCCCATTATAAGCATGTCGTCTACATACAAGTACAAAATGGAAAAACCATTATGAGTGTTCTTAACATATATACATTTATTACACTCATTAATCTTAACACCATTCGACAACATGACTTGATTGAATTTAGCATGCCATTTTTTTGGTGCTTGTTTCAAGCCATAGAGTGACTTGATCAGCCGACATACTTTCTTCTCTTGTCCTAGAACAATGAACCCTTCAGGTTATTCTAAATATATTTCTTCTTCCAAATCCTCGTTTAAGAAAGCCGTTTTCACATCTATTTGATGGATTTCAAGCCTATACACCGCTACTATGGCAATTAATATCTTTATAAGTGTAATTCTAGTAACAGGTGAATAGGTGTCAAAATAATCAAGACCTTCTTGTTGCTTGTATGCTTTTACCACAAGCCTAGCCTTATATTTATCAATAACACCATCCGCTTTCATTTTCCTCTTAAAAATCTATTTACATTATAGTGATTTATTATTAGGAGGAAGGTCAACCAATTCCCAAGTATGGTTTGACAAGATGGCCTTAACTTCATTATCGATAGCTTCTTTCCAGAATGGAGCTTTTAGGGATGTCACATCCCGTTTAAAGGTCCGAGGCTCATTCTCTAACAAATATGTTAGAAAATCAGGTCCAAAAGACCTAGAAGTTCTTTGTCTTTTACTTTAGGTGTAATATCTCGAGGCCTCTTATCAATGTTAATTGGCTCAAATACTATGTTATATGGAAATATATTTTCAGAGAACGAAGTGTCCATTGACTCAATGATCGTATTAACATGTATATTTACTGTGACATTTCGAATTTCGGCCAATTTTTGGGATTTATAAAACGTGTAATTCGTTAGTATGTTTATAGTAAAATCTCGCCCGGGAACTGATCACTCCCGGTTATTGTTTTTTAAAATTGAGATTTCGCTAGAATCGCACTCGATCGAATTTGACCGTTATTTAGAGCCCAAATTTTGGTGTCGAATTTCTTAGGGTTTCGGAATAAATTTAATTGGACGGTGTCGATATTATTGTGGCCAGCCTCGATATTACCTGGGATAAGTGAAAAGTGAAATTTTGACCGGGTGCGGATTTGGACTAGTAGACCTTCCTTGCAATGTGTTTTTATTAATATCTTTTGGTCCTTTTCCCATATTATTAATTAGGATTTTTCGGGGACCGTTAGATTGTTTTTAGATTCGAATTGTGGCCTTTGGATTGCGATTATTGCGATCTCTCTCTCTCTCTCTCTCTCTCTCTCTCTCCTCTGGCCGATTTCCCGTTGACCCCCTCTCCACGCCTCTAACCATCTCACCAACTCTTCCACCCACTACTCTTCTTTTCTTTTTCTTCTTTCTTCCTCTTTTCTCCTTTTTCTTCTTTGGCCGCTGCTCCTTCTTAGTGCGTTTGCTTTTGCTCCCGCCTAGCTTCTTCATTTTTGCTGCTCACCGACGCACCAGCCCTCGCCGGATTGACCTTCGCCGCTTGTTGCCGCCGCGCGTTGTCCGGCCGCCGCGCATCGCCCTAGCCGCCTTCCGCCAGCCGCTTTCCCCCTTCCTTTTCGCACGCGGTAGCGAGCTCACCGCCTCTACCCGTTGCACCCGACGTTGTCCAGTAGCGCCGAGGTCGCCTCGGCCATCGCCGCTGTTGTCCTCGCCGCCTAGACACCACCACCAGCAGCAATTTTCGCCGGGAACCAACCCCAACCAGCCACCACAACAGCTGTCTCCCCTCGCTGCGCTTGTTCGCCGCTCGCCGAAGCGATCTGAGGACACCGCGGACCGCCCTCGCCGCCGCCATCATCCTCGCGGTAACCCCGGCGTTAGCCGAGTAAGTTAACTCCTAATTTCGTGTTTAGGGTGTTAAATTTGCTTATGGTAGTTTAATTTGTGTTTAGATTAATATTAGGTTTGTTTAGTTGGATTTAGGTGTTAAATTATCGGTGTTTGCACGATAGGTTATTGCGTATGTATTGATAAGTTATCGTGGTGTTGTGATAAGTTATCGATTATTTTATTAAAGTATTATTTTCGGAATTAATTATTATTTTATTATTTTCGGATTAAATATTAATATTTTATTATTAAATAATTAATTTCGAAATTAAATATTATTATTTTTGGAAAATTTCTAACGTCAAATTATGATGCCAATGTTGGATTTTACCGTATAAATTGGCATTTTTAGCAAATGATTTGAATGATTTTGATTCGAGAAAATATTTTGAATTTTAGAAAATAAATTATTTTCGGATATTATTAAATAATTAATTTTCGAAGCTATTTATTATTATTTCATAAAAGTCTAGAATCTCAAATTATGATTTCTAGCTTGTATGGTGACGATATTGTCGTGAATTGTTGTATTAAATTAATTAGATGACTAATTGTTTTGAATGGAAGTTTTCAAGGAGAACTTGTGACAGTCCGGATTTTGGCCCATTTTTGGGGTTTATAAAACGTGTAATTCGTCAGTGCGCTTATAATGGAATTTCGCCCGAGAACTGATCACTCTCGGGTTCTTGTTTTTTTTAAAAATAGAAATTCTGCTAGAATCGCACTCGATCGAATCCGGTCGTTAAATTAGACCCTGAACTTGGCAGTCAATTTCCGGGAGTTTCGAGACGAAATAAATTGGACGGTGTCGATATTATTGTGGCCAGCATCGAGATTGTCAGGAATAGTGGAAAAGTGGATTTTTGGATCGGGTGCGGATTTGGACTGGTAGACCTCCCTCGTAGAGTGGTATGAGTTATTTTATTTTGGCCGTATGCCCTAGAGTATTGTTGGGATTTTTCGGGGATCGTTAGGCCTTTTTCCCGAATTAAATCGGGACCGATAAGTCAATTTTTAGTTTGGACCGTGTCCTTTGGTTCGCGCTTAAATTTAAAATTTGTACTTTTTCCCCTCTTTTTTCTCTCTCCTCTCTCTCTCTCGGCCGGAACCCCCCCTCCCGTACGATCGCCCCCCTCTCTCCTTTCCTCTCTCTCTCTCTCTCTCTCTCTCTCTCTCTCTCTCTCTCTCCTTCCTCTTTTCCCTTTGGTCTGCCGCACGCCACCCCCCTTCCCCATGCAATGTCCCATCCCCTCTCTCTCTCTCCATGCACCCACGCCCCTTCTGACATTCCCCCCCTCTCTCTCTCTTCTCTCTCTCCTCTCTCCTTCCTCTTCTTCTTTTCTTCTTTCTTCTTGGCCCGACGAGATCTGCTTCTGGTTCTGCTCGCCGAAGCCGCCTGAGCCGCCGCCTTGCCGCGCCGCCTCGCCGTCTGTCCTGCCGCCACACCGTCCGCTGGCCGCCACCCCAACCGGCTGCTCTCTCCTTCTCCCTGTCCTCCGCCCTAACTCGCAGCCCGAGCTCGCCGTTCGTCCCACCGCCGCGAGCTCCGCTCGCCGGATCGCCAGGAGCTCGCCGCCGCCAACTGCTCCGGCGACGGCGCAGCTGCCCCGCCCCAGGCCGAGCCTCGCCGCCCCCTGCAGCCGCCAGCCCCCCTTGCCTCTCTCTCCCCCGGCCTCCTCT
This sequence comes from Syzygium syzygioides, assembly GCA_031216285.1. NCBI lineage: Eukaryota > Viridiplantae > Streptophyta > Magnoliopsida > Myrtales > Myrtaceae > Syzygium > Syzygium syzygioides. The sequence continues at coordinate 29,812,659 of CM062249.1, forward strand.
TGGTCAGTCACCCCCGAGCCCGAGCCGACCTGTCGTCGCCGCTCGTCGCCCCGCCCGGTCCGGTCCCGCGCCGCTGCTGCCCGCCACGCCAGCCAGCCGCCGCCGCCAGCCCGTCCACCCGTCCGGCCGGCGCCCTCAGCCTCCCTCTCCCTTTTTCTCTCCCCTTCACCCGCCGACCGACCCTCTCCCCCCTCCTGTCCAGTCAACTGTTCAGCCGCCAGTCGCCGTCGCCGCTGGCCAGCCCCGTCGGCCAGCCCGACCGGCCAGCCAACCGGCCGGCCAAGCTCTTGCCCAGCCGTGCCCGGGCTTGCCTAGGCCGTGGCCGGCCCGTGGCCCGCGCGCACAAGCCGCGCGCCCGTCGCCCGTGCCCGTGCCCGTCGCCGTGCCCGTCGCCCGTGCCCTTGCCCGTGCCCGCGCCCGCGCCCCGTTGCCCAGGCACGTAGCCCATCCGCGCGCCCGAGCGCCCCGGGCACGCCGCGCGTTCGCCGCGCCCGCGCACTAGGCACGCCGATCGGCCATTGTGCCCACTTTGGCCGGTCAGCGCGCCCGTGTGGCCCGCGCACACGCCCGGTCAGAACTTCTCCCCTGGGCAATTTTGAGCCCGAGTCGACTTTTCCCGGGCCAAATTTTGGTAAGCGACTCCCTAAACCCTACTTAGTATTTTGGGTATTTAATTGACCAGTTCGGGCTAGAATGGCTAGGGCGTGTTTTTAGTTTAATTAATTTATGATTAAATTAGATTATGTGGTGTTTTAATTTAGTTAAATTAGACTGATTAGAGTGGAGTGCTTGAGTGAATAATTGTGCGTGACCGACTAGAATGTCGGGTTGGCGAATGAGGTGGCGACTGTGAATTCGAACTGATTGTTGGGTACGAGTGATTTAATGTGATTTAGTATGTGGTAGGCGCGGATGACGGATCGGTGAGCAAGTGAGATGGGCTATGATGTGAACGTGGATGTTTATTGACTTGTCTCGGGTTAGACAGCTAGGGCGTGATTTTAATTTATTTATATTGTGATTTAATTAGATTGTATTATGCTTTAATTGTGCTAATTAAATCAGATAGTAATATGCTTGATTTTGGGAAAAATCGTCTGTGACCGACTTGAACGTCGGGTTTGTGGTTGAAGTGGCGATTTGTGGATTGGACTGAATTTGTGAATTTGAGCTGTTTGATGCAATTTGGCGTGAATGTGATTGAATTGAGTGGCGTGTGCTTGCCTGTTGAAATTAAGCCCGGATCGATCGGAGGGCTACGGACTTGGGACGTGTTGACGGCGGTCCGTGTGAAGGCTTGACTGGCTGGTATGCCAAATGGATGCGGGCTTGAGACGTGCGGACGGTGGCCCGTTAGAGGCGTGATTGGACCGGGACGTATTTACGTCGGTCGTTGGAATTGTATGATTACCGTGGCTTGGGACGTGCGGACGGCGGCCACTGGGATTAATTGATTGAATAATATGGCTTGGGACGTGCGGACGGCGGCCATTGAAATTGATCGAAGTGTGTGGCTTGTGAGCCTGTGAGATTGAAATTGAGGCGCAGTGGCGCGAGTTGTGAGAAGGATGTTCGGACACGCATGTGATTTGCGTGTGACTGATTGGCTGGTTGAGCGTGTGATTGGATTGGCTGGTTGAGCGTGTGGATGTTGATCGAACTGACTGATGGTGCGTGTGGATGATTGGTTGGATAGGTTGGGTGCTTGTTTGGATTGACTGATTTCGAGTGAAAGTGTGTGTGCTGGTGATTGTGATGTGGCGATGATTTATACTTGCATTATCATGTTTGGGCTAATATGCAGGGTTGGTACGTGGTTCGAGGCGAGGTAAGCCTAGCATGTGAAAGTGATTGTATTGTTTCGTAGTTGGCATGTTAGACTGGTCTGGGTACGCATTAGCCTAGGTTAGGTTTAGGTTGTTGCTTATTGAGACTCTGTCTCACGGTTATTATATAACCACTTTCAGATCCGCGACCGTGACCGATTCGGAGAGACCGCCGGAGTACTACAGGGATTGAAGGACAGATCAATTGCCCTGTAAAGTTTTGAGTACCCTTTTGTAGAGAAGATAGGCCTGTCAACCACCGTCCTCTTTTGAAAACTGTGGTTAATTTTGGAAGCCGGGTTGCCCTTTTTGTAATATGAAGGATTTAAAATGTTTGGTGTCTATTATATTTCGTTGTCTATTCCTTAGTCATGTTTTTAATTGTCTGGGTTGTTTTTATTTATTTCCGCGCGTGTTAAATCTCTGATGTTTGGGTTGGGTCGGCGACGTATCTGAGACGTCGCGTTCAATGTTTGACCGTGAACGGGATGTCGCGGGCTCGGTGGGGACCGGGGCGTGACAGAACTCATGAGAAATTTTGGAATTAAATTATTTTTATGGATATGCCAAGAATGATAGTGATGCTTTGTGGTTGATAAATGTATTTGGTATCGAAGCTTGCTAGATTTATTGACTGTTTGCATGTGTGACCACTTGATTTGTTATGTGGCATTGTATGAGCACTATTCATGGATGCATGAGCTAATTAAAAAGATAACAATTGGCCGGAATGCTTGTGTGCTCGTGTGGTCACACGTCGGAGCCGTCTTGCTGTAGATCGCATGACGATGCCTGATTTATCGGGGTCTTGCTGTAGATCGCTTGACAATACTCGATTTATTGGATGCCTAGGGATTATCTGGAGTGCCGATACCCCGGATGCCTTGTCGCGGCCCAAGGCCGGACTCGATGCTTCTTACGGGATACCATCTTACTGTAGATCGTTTGATGTTGCCGTATTGGAATGCTGTCTTACTGTAGATCGTTTGACGTAGCCGTGCCCGACGGGGCGGGACGGAGCCCGGTTATATCGGTAGACTGCCATCTTGTTGCATATTGCTTGATGCGTAGTGGCCCTGAGGAGGGCGTAATAACTGGATACGTGTGATGCATAGTGCTTGATTATGGGGTAGAAACTGCTAGGCATGGTATGGGACGTGTCCAAGTGGGTTTTACTTTATAATCGAGACACGCGCAACTGTGATGCATTGATGCATGGAAAAATCTCTTTAAATGCTTCGAGTATGTGACATATGCATTTATCAACGTGTGTACCAAGGCGAGGTAAGGATGCCTGTGGTTGTTTAATAATGTTGCCGTTGATGCTGTATTGCCTGGTTAGGGACCCCCGTGCGAGTTGGCCTCCTAAGCGGGCTTAGGCTGTTAACTTATTGAGACTTTCGTCTCATTTGTTGTTAACTCCTTTTTCAGGCCCTTAGCACGTTGATGCACCCAGTCGGTTCAGGGTGTCTGGAAGCTGGTTTTTAGAGTTCGACCTGTTGGTGGAGTAGATTAACCCTAACCTTTACTCTTTTTGTTGGCTTTTGTGGTAGCGCCCGATGTGGGCTTGTAAGAATGTTCCCAGGGGTTAATCAAGCGAAAATCAAAATAGTGTGGTTTGACTGCTGTGAGTTGTTTTTCTAACTATCCCTGTTTATTGTTGTTGTCTGGGGATTGTTGTAATCGTTTCCGCATGCGTAATTTAAAGATAAAAAGAAAAGGATCGGCGACGAGTCCTGGGTCGTCACATCATAACGACCATAGCAAGATGTTGCATGTCCGTAGGGTTCAGGGCGTGACATCTACGACCTCAGACTTATGAACAAGAAATCGATATGCATTACTATTAATAGCATATCCAATGAAGATACAATCAACGGTTTTCGGTCCTATTTTAACCTTTTTAGGTTTAGAAATTGCAACCTTAGTCAAGCACCCCCCATATCTTGAGATATTTCAAATTAGGCGTTCTGCGTTTCCACTTATCGTAGGGAGTTTGTTGTGTCTTTTTGTAAGGTACTCTATTTAAGATAAAATTCTCCGTCAAAATAGCTTCCCCCTACAAATTTTGTCGTAAACCGAAACTAATCAACAATGCATTTATTGTTTTCTTCAAAGACCGGTTTTTCCTTTCCGCCACTCCATTAACTTGTGGCGCATAGGGAAGAGTAATTTGATAAATAATAACAAATTCAGAACAAATTTATTTAAAAGGAAATTCATATTGACCTCCTCTATCACTTCTTATCATTTTAATTTTCTTATTTAACCGAATTTCAACTTCAGACTTTTAAGTTCTAAAAGCATTCACAGCCTCATCTTTGCTACTAAGTAAATAAACATAACAATACCTCAAATAGTCATCTATAAAAGTGATAAAATACTTCTTACCACCCCTTGGTGGTTTTACTTTCATATCACATATGTTTGTATGTATTAAATCTAAAGGTTTCGTGATTCTATTATCTATAGAATAAAAAAAAGGCCTAGAAAACTTAGATTCAACACACACTTGGCATTTTTCACATAGATAGTCAAATTTTAGCAATAACCCCATGTTCATTAATTTCTTTATTGAGTTATAATTAACATGTCCTAGTCTAGCATACCATAAATCAGAAGACTCAAGCACATAAACAAAAACTACTTTATTCATAACATCATTGGGTACAACAGTCATTACATTCAACTTGAACAGACCATCACTAAGATAACTCTTTCCTACATACATCTTGGTATTGGAGAGCACAAACTTACTAGATACAAACACCCACTTGAAATCATTCTTGCTAAGGAGAGATCTGGACACTAAATTCTTGCGTATCTCTAGCATATGTAGTGCATTGTTTAGTGTCATAATTTTCCCAGATATCATCTTCAGAGCAACCTTTCTAATACCTTCAACCTTAGAGGTCGATGAATTACCCATGTAGAGTTTTTCATCACCTTCCACAGGTGTGTAAGATGAGAACACCAATTTACTGGCGTATATATGACGAGTTACTCCAGTATCAATCCACCATTCTTTGGGGTTTCCCGCCATGGTTTTCGATCCTTCTTCAACAACGTTGGCCCTTGAGACTTCCGGATTGCTACCCACTTTCTTCTCAGAAAGCCTATTGTCTTCCTCTATCGTCAATCGAATAATTAAGTCTTTAAGTGATAACTCCTTTCTCTTGTGTTTGAGATAATTCTTGAAATCTTTCCAAGACAGTGGTAACTTTTCAATGAAAGAAGCCACTTGAAATGATTCACTAATCATCATACCTTTAGCATGAATGCCGTGCATGATCACTTGAAGTTCTTGAACTTAACTTAAGATGGTTTTAGAATCGACTATCTTGAAGTCCAGAAATTTGCCGACAATGAATTTCTTCAACCTAGCATCTTCTGTTTTGTATTTCTTGTCCAAACTTTTCCATAACTCCTTAGCCGTTTTTAGCGAACTATAAACGTTGTAGAAGGAATTGTCCGACCTCGGACACAGGAAGTTAGAATGTTTCCATGCATCCACAACAGCAACCTTTTCCTTGCTTGTCTCTCCTTCATCCAACTTATGAGCATCCTCAATGAGGAACCTTGCTAAATTCAAAGTGGTGAGGTAGAACAACATCTTTGTTGTCATATCTTGAAATCAGCCCCATTGAACTTTCCTAGTTTCTCTCCATGAGTCAGAACATACGCAATAGGCATCATCAATGTTGTAGCCATTTCTGTTACGAAGATAAAACTTATTGAAAAAGCAACTATACAATCACACCAATTGTTTTAAGAACATAACGTAAATTCGATGGCTCGGATCATTCGTTAACATTCAGATTACTCATCCGCACTTTAAGTTTGTCGAATAACTTTGTTTTGCACATACAAACACTTACGAGTCAACATTTATTTCACCAACGTATGCTTTTATGATTTGAACTGGAAATTAAACTAGATATGATTTAAAAATTAGATGGTACCAATGTGCAATGATTAATGTTTCGATACTTTTGTAATCATGAGGTCTCAGATGGGTTAGCGTTTCTTCACGCGTGGATCTCGGAAGTCTTGATCGAGTCATCAAGCATTATAGCCACATTCGTACATGACAAACGAGGATTTTAAATTAAGCTTGACCATTTGATTGAAGAGGATAAGGGACCGGGCGAGGGAGCGCAGATAGAGGGAACGGAAAAGGGCGGGAGATGACTCTCCATGTACAGAGTGCAAAGGCCTAGTGAGATTAGGTCTCCTAGAGATAAAATGACATAAATGATTTCTAAACTTTAACTCAATTTTATAATGCGAAATATGGTTCTTGAACTTTAATTTGATGTGCAATATAATCCCTAAAGTTTTAATTTGTTCAATGTGTCCTTAAATTTTTATTACATGTTCAATTTAGTCCACGATCTATATGAAAATGTTCAATTTTGTTCATGATCTTGCCCTCTCCCAACCCCAACGCCAGCGAGGGCTGCCCTCGCCGGTTTCCCTCCGCCATGGAGAGAAGAACAAAAAAGGAAAAAAAACAGAAAAAGAAGAAAAAGAAGAAAATGCCCTTAAGCCAAATTATTGTGGGGTAAATGTGTCACAAGTGGCATATTTTGAGATTTTTCATGTCACAAAAAATAATTCAGGGTAAATTTGTCACAAGTGGCATAGTTTGGGATTTTTGGTGATAATTTCCCTAAAAAGAAAGATTAATATGTGGGACCACTTGAGATTTTTTTTTTTGCTTATCGCTCTTTGACAAGAGAAATATCGTACATTGTGTTACCTCAACTTTATGAAAGAATTAGATTAACGGGGTATCTTTAAGATGCTTACTGAGAAATTCAACGACGGAATACTTTGTTCTAAAAAATCACGGATTAAATGTCGGTCAATTCATAATGGTTGAGTTTTCCGATTTGATACTTTACCAAAAAATAATCTCTCTATCTTTCATATAAAAAGGAAAACCAAATATTTATTAATCTACTTTTTTTTAAAGGGAAGTAAATAAATAGAAGGGATAATGACACAAACAGTCCCCGAACTTTGGCCTAGTGTGCAATTTGGTCTCTGAACTTTTAATTTGTTCAATGTAATCCCTAAACTTTAGGTTAATGTTCATTGTGGTCCCTGAACTTTTATTTTGTTAAATATCATCTATGAACTTTTGGTACATATTCAATTCAGTCCCTAAACTATATGACGATGTTCAATTCAATCTCCGGCAGTCCTTTCCATTAATTCAAGTTCAGGAACTAAATTGAACATGTATTAAAAGTTTAGGGATGACATTGAATAAATTAAAAGTTCAAGGATTGTACATTGCACATTTTGTTAAAGTTCAGGGACTATATTGAACAAATTAAAAATTTAGGAATCAAATTGCATATTGGGTAAAAGTCCAAGAACTGTTTGTGTCATTTTTCCTAAATAGAAAAAAACAGAACTCTCTCGCTTTCGTTTCACACGCACGGTAGCCATAACTTGAAAGGCAGCGCAGGCTACGAAGGCAAGGAAATCAAGAGTCATTGGTTGACTAGCCAGCCATCGTTGAGAAAAATCAATGCACGTCAGTGCCGCCACGTGGAAAGATCTTGGAGCCGGTGCCCCCACCGGATTGCTTCCCACCCTCTCTTCTATTCCCCACCTCTATATAAACCAAATCCTTTCCCTCTATTTTTCGATCCATGTTATGTTTTGTATGACCAAAATTCGGAAGGGAAGTCTGTAAGTGATAACGTAATCCTTTTATGTGAAAAATTTATGATCTAGGATCTTAGATCTTCATGATTTTCACAATAAGAGGGATGAAGACATACCTTTATCCATAACGTTTCCCTTGAAGATAATTGTTGCAGAAAATGGAAGAAACGAAGAAATCTGATTTCTCTCCCTTAACCCACTTTTCGCTTAATGTATTTTATCGATGGAGGATAAAAGATACAACGTTTTTTTCTTGCGTTATCGTGGGTGGAGAGAGGACCATACTCTATTTATATATATCTCTTCAAGTAGTGCCTTCCATAAAAGAATATCCCACTTCATAAGAATCGCATCTCTTCAGAGGAACTTTAACTTCTCAATAGAATTGCACATTTTCATCTATTTTTCATAGCCAATATGTTTTAGCACTTAAATATTTATTAAGCCATTAATGATAACATTATGTGGGCCACATTATTCTTACATTCTCCCACTTGGCCCATATAACTTTCCTTTCATGGTTTAATAAAGAACATAATGTGCACAATAACATTATGCTAAAACCTTTCTTAAATTGCCTATCACATAATGATCACAATTAAATAAAGTAACTAATGCGAGTCATAGCGGTTGTATGCCATTAATCGACATAGTCCCTTCTATGTACTACAATTATAGCTCCATACTTAACATGATCCATAAATGAGAAGTATAGTAATGGTCCAACTATAATGTCTCTATTAGAGGCTGTCCTGTTACACATTCATTTATTTTTATTATGTATACCAAATAGAAAATAAGAATTATCAAAAACACATAATTGAGCTTATAGTGTCAAATAAATAAACTTGATGCATTCATAATACTATTATTAATGACATTCAATAATGCCCATCCTTTCAACATGTTCTTTAAATATTTTGGACGGCAGTCCTTTTGTTAAGGGATTTGCAATCATAAGGTTGGTACTAATGTGCTCAATTGACACTCTTTATTTCTTAACTTCTTCTTTAACAGACAAGTATTTAATCTCCATATGTTTCACACCCTTGGAGTACTTGTCGTTCTCAAGGAAGAAAATTGCTGCAGAGTTATCACAATAAATTTTTAGCGGTTTGGCAATACTATTGACAATCATAGGCCCCGAAATAAAGTTCCGCAGCTATATCCCATGAATAGTGGCCTCAAAGTATGCCACAAACTCAGTCTCCATAGTAGATGTAGCAATAATTGACTGCTTTGTACTTTTCCATGAAATTGCGCCTCCAGCCAAAAGATACAAGTAACCAAAAGTTGATTTTATTGTATCGGTACATCTGGCCAAGTCTGAATATGAATATCCAATCATCTCAAGATGATCATATCTTTTATAAGTGAGCATGTGATTTTTCGTTCATTATAAGTATCTAAGAACTTTCTTTACAGCTTTCTAATGATCTAATCCTGGGTTACTTTCATACCTGCCCAGCATTCCGACAACAAAACTAATGTCTGGTCTAGTGCAAGTTTGAGCATACGTTAAGCTTCCGACAATAGATGCATAAGGAATACTTTTCATTCGTTCTTGTTCCAATTCACTTTTCGGACATTGCATAAGACTAAATTTGTCACCTTTCTAAACTGGAATTGCTCCTACTGAACATTTATCCATATTAAATCTCTCTAAAATTTTATCAATATAGGCTTTCTAAGACAACCCTAATAATCTTTGTGATCTATCACGGAATATTTCTATTCCTATCACATACGTTGCCTCTCCCATATCTTTCATTTCAAAATTTTTAGAGAGAAATTTCTTGATTTCATGTAATAAATAAAGATCATTAGTAGCAAGCAAAAGGTCATCAACATACAGAACTAGAAAAATAAACTTGCTCCCACTGACCTTCATGTATATACACTGATCAATAGTATTTTCCTTAAATCCAAAAGAAGTTATGGTATCATTAAACTTAAGATATCATTGTTGGGAAGCTTGTTTAATTCTATATATTGATTTTTTTAACTTACACACCATGTGTTCCTTTCCTTTAACTGAAAAGTCCTTGGGTTGGTCCATATAAAATTCTTCCTCTAAATTCCCATTAAAAAAGGCAGTTTAAACATCCATTTGGTGTAATTTTAAATCATAATGAGCCACCAAAGCCATAATGATTCTAAGTGAGTCTTTTTTGGAGACTGGTGAAAATGTCTCCTCATAGTCAATGCCTTCTTTCTGAGTAAAACTTTTGGCAACAAGTCTGGCCTTATATCGTTCAATGTTACCTTTTGAGTCGTGCTTGGTCTTAAGGACCCATTTACACTCGACCTTTTTGTATCCTTTTGGCAATTCAACGAGATTTCAAACTTGATTTTGATCCATAGATTTTAATTCTTCTTCCATTGCATTGAACCATTCAGTAGAATCATCACATTCCATGGCTTTTGAAAATGAACCTAGATCATTACCAATTCTTAAGTCAATTTCTAACTTTTGTAGATAAACCATGTAGTCATTAGAAATAGTCGACCTCCTTTCTTTTTGAGATCTTCTTAATGTTATTTCTTGTGGCTCAACTACTATAGGTTCAATATTGATATTTTCATTATGGAGTGTTCGATCATTAATTTGTTGTTCTTGATTATTGTTAGGTTGAACTGTAAAATCAGGAACAACTTTAGAAGTTTTGGGTAGAGAAACTTCCACCCTAACTTCTTGAATGCAAACCTCACGCTTTCTTTTCTTTTTTTTTGGTAAGACCTCACGCTTTCTTTCACTCCTACTAATGTCAACATTTTCAATAAACCTAGTATTTCCAAATTCAATAATTCTTGTACTATGATTAGGACAGTAAAATTTATACCCTTTGGATTTCTCTGCATAACCAATGAAGTAACTACTGATTATTCTTAAATCTAATTTCTTTTCATGTAGATTGTAAATTCTTACTTTTGTTGGACAACTCCAAACATACAGGTGTCGTAAAGTAGGTTTCCTTTCCATCCACAGTTCAAAGGGAGTCTTTGGAACTGCCTTACTAGGAACCCTGTTTAATAAATACATAGAAGTCTTTAAAGCATACATCCACAATGATAAGGGTAGAGAAGAATAACTCATCATACTCCTAACAATTTTCATTAAAGTACGATTACGCCTTTCTGCTACACCATTTTGTTGTGGTGTACCTGGCATTGTGTATTGAGCACAAATACCATGTCTTTCAAGGAATTTAGCAAATGGACCCGGAGATTGTCCCGATTCATCATACTTTCCATAATATTCTCCATCTCTATCCTATCGTATTATTTTCATCCTTTTATTTAATTTCCTTTCAACCTCTTTAATAGACACCTCAAGTACGTTCACTAATTGAGATTTATCATGCAATAGATAAATATAATCATAATGTGAAAAATCATCAATAAAGGTGATAAAATAATTTTCTTTCCCAAAAGATGAAACATCAAAAGGATCACATATATCAATGTGCATAATTTCAAGAAGCTCTATGCTTCTTGTGGCACATTTCTTAGTGTGTTTTGTTTGTTTACCCTTAATACAATCAATGCACATTCCAATATCAGTAAAATCCAAATTTAGAAGAATTTCATTCTTCACTAATCTTTGCATTCTTTCTTTCGATATGTGACCCAAAAGTTTATGCCAAAAGCAAGCAGAATTCTCATCCACTAAACAGCGTTTAGTGCCAACATTATGATGCAAGGTCATTAAGGTCTCAGCAAAAGTATTATCGAGTTTAAACTTGTAGAGACCATCATATAAAATTCCAGTTTCAATAAGATTGTTATTTTTATTTAAACTGAAATGTTGGCACAAATTTCATAAATTCCACAAATTTATGTTGTTGCTTAGCATTGTCAGTTTTGGAAAGAGTTGTCTTTAAGTTGTTGCTACTGTCATTCGCATAAACATTAAGCTTAATCTTTTTGATCTTTCCCAAGTTTTATGGAAAGACTTTTCATTATCGCTACTCTCATTAGTAATAGCATCCGGTTTCTCAATTTGAAGTGCTAAATCAAGATCCAAGACACCTAGGTCAAATTGGACTTGTTCACTCCAATCAGGGGAATTCATTCCATTGAATAAAGGAACAGAAAAAGCATGCAAATAAAGAGAAACAGGTACAGATACTGCAAATATACAAGAATATACTCATACATTAATGCTTTGAGAATATCACAATATCATATTCAAATGAAACATTACATGTATATCATAGTTTTCCTTTGGGTGATCTTATAATATACAAACATACAATAAATCACAATGATGCTAATAACTTTTATTTGGTAATTATAAATACATCCCGTTAAAATTTATTTGATATCTTTGGATATGCAAACAAATTTAACAAGACATATTAATTACCAACTATTATATTCATGAATTATAAGAAATGAACTTCAATATACCCATGATACCAATGAGGATATGTAATATATCAATTTCAATCATAACATCAATTAATTATGGGTAATTGAAAGAAACATTATACAATTTCAAAATTTAAGACATTATAGTTCGGCCACTTTGGTGACTAACAAACCACTCATAATTGAATTCTTGAAATTGTAAAACACTATAATTGTTTTATTCACAAACATTTACCAAATTGCATGCTGAGGCTAAAACCGTAAATTAATGCATAAAGGCAAAACAGTAAAATCAGAATCGATAAGGGGCAGAACTGTAAATTCAGCAGCTAGTGGCAAAATGGTAAATAATTCGGTCAATAGCAAAATAGTAAATAAAATAGTCAAGGGCAGCACCATAAAATCATGTGGAGAAAGGCAGAACCGTAAATAGTCGTCGGAGAGGATAGCAGGAGCGTGCGGTGCACGTGCCTAAACTATTGTGTGGGCGCTTGTGTCACGCACTTGGCGCGTGAACTCACGCACCTGCAATTGTAGCACACGCGTGGCTTCCATGCTCCTTCATCACATCCATTCGTCATTTTTTTTTTGGTTCCACCGTGCCTTCCGTTATCGGGGTCTCTTCTAACAGCTCATCTCCAACCAAATTAACGAGTGGATTTTGGAGACCATGCCGGCACCATCACGCAGATTCAACGAAATGAATCAGAATCATTTTCACCACTTTGGCAAATAACAAAAAGACCAACATCGTTTGGCGAATCCAAACCCAAAAACCATAATCGGAAAGTCATGAGATCCTAAACCTCGCTCTGATACCAATGGTAAGTGATAACATAATCCTTTTATGCAGAAAATTTATGATCTAGGATCTTAGATTATCATGATTTTCACAATAAGAGGGATGGAGACATACCTTTATCCATAACGTTTCCCTTAAAGATAATTGTTACAGAAAATGGAAGAAATGAAGAAATCTAATTTATCTACCTTAAACCACTTTTTGCTTAATGTATTTTATTGATGGAGGATAAAAAATACAACGTTCTTTTCTTGCGTTATCGTGGGTGGAGAGAGAATCGGATTCTATTTATATATACCACTTCAAGTGGTGCCTTCCATCATATAATATCCCACTTCATCAGAATTGTACCTCTTCGGAGGAACTTTAACCTCTCAATAAAATTATACATGTGACATTCCGAAATTCCACCAATTGGAATTTATTGAATAATTGAGTTTTATGAGATGTACTCGCAGTAAATTCTCGCCCGGAACTGATCATTCATGGGAATGCTAACCATTAGGGAAAGGCTAATAGAGGAATTAAATTTGCGCAACTAAAGAAAATTCGATCGTGAATGGATTTCGACCATTAAATCGTGGAAGTGATATTTTGAGCCACTGTTGGCCGATCCAAGGATAGTTAAGGTCAGTTCGTCACTGCCCTAGTAGTGGATCGCGGGTGATTCCGTTGGACCACGAAACGACTTGACGAATAATTCTGAAATTATACCGAACGATCGTACTCCTCGGATCAAGTGATTGATCTTTGCGATTTTAATGACAATCGAGGTCGTCACGCACCGAATGGACTTGCACGTGACTCGATTCAGAATCAATCATGAGTCGATTCTGCGAATTTCCCCAGCAAGCCGCCCGTTAGCTCGAGAAACGCTCGAGTTGCGATTAATAGAATTTAATTATTGAATTTTTGCCCAAATTGGACACCGGAAAATTAGGAAGTCACGACGGAACGTTAGAACGACGTTGCACGTGACACGTGTGAATTTTTGGTGCGCTCAATTCCTTCGGAAAAATTCGATTTGGACAAGAAACGGAGGAAGTGACCAAAATACCCCTAGGATTTATTAAAGGGTATGTTTTAAGGGTAAAGGGCATTTTGGTAATTTTGCCCCAAAATTTTGATTGGACAATTTTACCCTTGGATATTTTAGAAATTACAAGTACACCATTGGATATTTTTGTGCAAGAATCAATCTCGGCCGTCGGATCAAGATAAGATCGAATCGGGACAGTCGGATTAAAAATATGAGTAAAGGGTGTTTTGGTCATTTCCGCAATTGGTCAAATTCTACTATTTGGTCCAAGAACACACACACACACACACACACACACACACACACTCTCTCTCTCTCTCTCTCTCTCTCTCTCTCTCATTTCTCTCCCCCTTCCACCGTGAATTCCCTCCCCTTTTCTTTTTTTGGCCGTGAAACGCCCTCCCCACTGTGACTCTCTCTCTCTCACGCCCAAGCCGCGTCGTCGCTGCCAAAACCGATCGCCGCCACTCGGGAGCCGTACATCGTCGCCGTCGTCCCCGATTAAGTGCCGCCGCTCTTCGTTCTAGCTGCAATAGTCTAGAACGCGGGTAAGTCCCAATCTAAACCCAATTTAGGATTTCGGGTATCGACACGCGATTTTAGGCGAAACTGGGAATAGATTAGGTGCGGAATGGCATGATTTACAGGTGGGATTAGGTGGCGGGCCTTAGAATTGAAACCAGAAAATTTTTATTGGAAAATTCAGAATAATAGGGGCTGCGAATTACTGTTCACGAGCTGTAATTTACTGTTCATGGGGCTGTGATGATTTGTTCATGACGCAAGTTGGATTTTTAGAATCGAGAATTTATGGCGAGAAAGTCTCGTAAAGGACCCGAATCGATTTGAGACCATTTGGTTAGAGAAAAATAACAATTTCTGTGTTTTCGTGTGTTGAAATTATAATTAAGTTGGGATGGTGAAATTGATAATATGCGGGTGCGAAATATTGGGGTTTAAGATCGGAAATGTTGTGGCGGGCCTTGATGATTATTTTTGAAATTTTTGGAGGACAATTTGAGGTGAATTATAAGCTGCGAGTTACTGTTCACAAGCTATGAATTACTGTTCACGGGGCTGTGATGATTTGTTTAGGACGTAAGTTGGATTTTTAGAACCATTATTTAATGGCGAGAAAGTGTCGTGAAGGATCAGAATTAATCCGACGCCATTTGGTTGGAGAAAATCGGCAATTTACGTGTTTTGGGCATGATTGAATTATTCTGGTGGGGGTGTCGAGGTTGAATAGTTGTTGCCTCGTGACCGGAATTTAGGCTTGAATGTGTGTTATATGAGGTGACATGAGGATGAAATGAAGATGTTTCGAGGCTGGAGTGAGACTGAATAGAGTGTCGGATGTTGTGGAATGGAATTGGCGAGCTTAGGGCTCGATTTAAGGACAAGTGGTGTCGATTTGGTGAGTGGTAGTATGGTTGGATTGTGGTGTTTAATATGCTCGGGAATGTCGAAATTATGCCTATGAACGTGGCTATGTTTGTGGGTCCATGAGTGGCATTGTGTGTTTATTGAACTGTGATTGATGGATTGAAATGTGTTTGATTATGTGCACGCGTGGGCCAGATTAATTTAATTGTTGAAATTGGCCATGTCGAATGCTGAGTGAGCATGTTTTACGTGTTAATTAATGCGTGTATGGGCCGCGTGTGATGGGCCAGTTGAGTGTGGTAAATGCTTGATGAGCATGTGCATGAGTAAGAAAGAAAAGTGGTGTGGCATATGATTGTGGAAGTTATGTGAAGGTGTGTAAGTGCGAGAATGGGATCGGGTCGAGTATCATAAGCTCGGGCAGCGATCACGTAGGTCTTTTGCATTTGGCATAGGCTGAGGCTTGAAAAAGTAAGAATGAGAATCGGTCCGATGCACGATCAGCTCGGGTGAGATCGGGATTGCACCGAGGCATTATAAGCTCGGATTTCGATCATGTAGGCCTGTTGCATTTGATGCGGGCTGAGTATTGGATCGCAGTGTACCTAAGGCGTGTACATTTATGCGGGTCACTGGCGAGTGATGTGGGAAGTGATGAGGGATCGCAGTGTACCTGAGGCGTGTACGTTTACGCGGGTCATTGGCGAGTGATGTGGGAAATGATGAGTGATCGCAGTGTACCTGAGGCGTGTACGTTTACGCGGGTCACTGGCGAGTGATGTGGGAAAGAGGAATTGAGAACGGAAAGAATGTGTGCGAGATGAGAATGGTACATGCGCGTGTTTGCATCTGTTGTAATTGTGATTGAGTGCGGGTGTGCGCATGATTGAGTCTGACCATATTAATTGATGTGCCTGCTTTATGATTACTTAATGTACATGAATGTGTGTGATTGCGTAATTGTCTAGAGGTACGTGATAGCCTAAGTAGGGTTTAGGTTGCAACTTATTGAGAAGTGTCTCATGGTTGTATAAACCAAACCATTTCAGATAACCCGCCTGAACAAGGAATCAGTCACCATCGCCACCGTCAGAATGTTTTAGTACAGTCATGCACACCGAGGATAATTTCGTGGAGTACACCCTGAATGGATGTCGTACCAAGGACGCAAGGACTAGTGAGGAGGCGATGAGCTAGTGTTCGTGTAGTACCGCTTTTGGTAGATAAGGAATTTGCCTCTTTTGATTATGATTTTTTTACATAATCGCCATGGATGTGCATGTAAAATTTATGGACCTAGAAATATCGAGAAAGTGTAAGTATGTTCATATGTGGATAATGTAAGGTTTGTAAGTGTTGGCAGTTGGGTGTGCAAGTTTAATTCTGGTGTTCTCCAATTTATTGTCCGGGTTTAATTATTTATTTCCGATACAATTGACTCTGATGCGAGACCGTTGAGTCGGCGACGTATTCTTGAGATGTTGCACCGTTTGACTCATGGAAGGGAGGTGTGGAAAGCATTGGATTTGAGTCGGGGCATGACAACCGGCTTAAATTGGTATCAGAGCAAGGACAGCTCGATTTAAGTTAATTAGAGTTTGGAGTAATAAGGAGTGGAGACCCAGAATAATGATGGTTGACTTGAGAAACCTTAGTGAGCCATAGATATACCTAATGCTACACGTACTCCAGACTGTTGTTGTGATTGTTGATTGATTGATGTGTGATATTGATTGGTGTGTAGGTGCGGCAGGACCTGAGGTGAGTACGTGTACCTCCTTGTTTGAGGTCTTGCGTTGTTTGTGTTTGGGCGTGTGCTGAGTGGTTGAATGTTATTGTGATACCTGCCTAGGACCTTAGACCGGTTAGATTAGTTTAGGTCCCTAATGCTTGAATGGAATTATAGCAGGTAGGTGATCATTGAGGCAGTAAGATTGAGGAGAAGGGGTAAGAAACCCAAAGGTATTTAAGTGCAGTAGGCCAAGAGGCCCAAGACTTAATATTAGAGGTTGTGACTCAGACCCTATAAGAAATAGGGAATGTATAGGCAAACAAGCTCGGGAAAGGGGTTGCCGTTATTGCCTAGGCTGTCGAGGTTGCAATAATTACTGCTATGAGTGGGATTAATGCCAGTTAGGCCAAACTCAGATAGTGGCCAATAGACAAAGGCGCTAGTTGTTGGAATGGTTTCTCAGGTTGAAATTGTATAAAGTCAATGGTAAGGGTGATTCCGAGATTGCACCGAGGTGGGTGTAGGAATTAGAGAAAGCCTTTGAGATTTTGGGGTGCACCGAGACTAAGAAAGTAACGTTGGCGAGGTACTAGCCGCAAGACAATGTTAAATATTGGTGGAAGATCGCCAAGGATAAGATATCCCCAATGAGTACAGCCCATATTCGAGCCATGATTGTTAAGAGTTCCTATGGGAAAATATTTCCCAGAGAGTGCTAAGAGAAGGGAACTGACAGAGTTTAGGTGATTTGCCGAGGGCAGATGACTGTGGAACGATATGAAATGGAGTCCATTTGACTGGTTGAGAACCCGCAGGACAAGGTTCAGAAATTCCGAGAAGGACTGAAGTCGGGTCTCTGAAACCTAATGATCTCACTGAACATCAGAAATGATGAGGAAGTGTATGAATGAGCTTAAGTGATAGAGCGAGATCAGTTGGAAAGTGCAACTACTTCTGGATAGTAATTTACTCAAACTAAGGATAACCGCCGCCTCGAGAAGAGGCAGACGGCGGGAAAACAGGCGATTCGTTCCACCGGTTAGGAAGGATATTAGAAAGTCGAATCGTCAAACGAGTAGTTTTAAGGCTTGCATCGAAAGTGAGAGTCGGAACAACTAGTTAAATTGGATGGGATGGAGTCTGTTGTGCTTGAGTCACGTTTGGTGTGACGATTCCTCGATTGATAAGGTGATGGTGGTGTTAAAGTGTCTTAACTGTGAGATAGTAATCGGGAGTAGAGAAAAGAGTGTCAACTTGACAGTGTTGGTTAGGTGCGATTTTGAGTGGGGAATTGAAATGGATTGGCTAATAAGACAGAAAGCCGTTATGGATCGCGACTAAAGGACGATCTAGTTCAATCCAGTTGAACGTCTTAGGATTGATCTTCAAGAAAATCGAGGAGGAATCTTGATTCCTTGAATGCCCTCGTTTGAGGTGACTAGATACCCGATGATAGTTGCGAAGGATACGAGGTGAATGTGGTTGACCCGATCGTGACGGAATTAAAGTTGAAAGAGTAAACGAGGTGTGTGACCTTTCAAGGTCTTTCCTTAGGAATTGTCGAGTTGCCACTAGAACGGAAAGTGAAATTGTGAAAGAATTGGCCCGGGGATGAAGCTGATTTCGAGGGCGCGGTGTTGAATGTTCTTGTTGAAAATTTAAGGAATTGAAAGTCTAGATGTAAGGACTCGTGGATAAAATTTTATCCGCCCTAGTGTGCCTCCGTGGAGAGTTCTTGTAGTGTGTGTGAGGAAAAAGGACAGGACATTGAGAGGGTACGTAAACTATCGGTAGTTGAAGCAGTCAGCAAAAAAGAGTAAGTACCTACTGTCGAAGATTAATGATTTGTCTGGTCAATTGTAAAGACCTCAATGTTCTCCGAGATTGAACCACGGATTTGATGTCACCAATGGGGACTCCGAAAGAAGAATGTTCCTAAGATTGTGTTACGGGCCGGAAATTTTCCGTTAAGGATATGAACAGGAGATACAATTACGACTGCTTAACGAATGAGGTGTGGGCACTATGAATGCATAGCGATGTCTCTCGATTTAGGGAATAACCCATTGTTTTTGTGGACTTAAGGAGCTGGGAATTCAAAGAACTTGTGGGTTAGTTTGTCATGGTGGTCGTTGACGACAGTTTGGTGTATGCGACAAACTCCAAAGAGCATAGGTTACAATCGACAGAGCGACTATGAACCTTAAGAGATCGCGCACTTCGCGCCGAGCATGACAAGTGCGAACTTTGGCTCGATAGAGTCGTGTCCCCTGATCATATAATTTCAAAAGATGAAATTCTTATAGATTCGACTAAGGTCGAGACGATGACTAAGTGGCCGAGATGGATGCCAATAATCGAGGCTCACAGTATTCTAGATTTTATTGACAATCATTGATGTTTGGTAGAAGAATTCTCGTCGATAGCTGTGCTGTTGACACGGCTATTTAAGAAAGAAAACCAAGTTTGAATGGAATGATAAGTATGAACGGAGTTTCAAGAGCTAAAGCGTAGGTTGATAATTGCCCCGGTATTGAATATTCAACCAGAACCAAGAGGATTCGAGGTCTATAGTGACGCTTTATTAAAAAGACTTGGGAGTGTATTGATGCAACACGGTAGAGTAGCGAATTATGCGTCATGCCAGTTGAGGCCACGTGAAAAGAATTACCTGACGCATGACAAAAATTTGACTGCAACACCCTGTATCGCCATGGAAAGACTGGATGAGTAATAGATACGTTAAGTTGTGAGTCGGTTGGGGCGTATGGGGTGATCAAGGAATGAACCTCGTTGGGAAAGCTCAGGGACTTGGAAATTAAATTTGAGGTGAACTGGATGTGGAATTTGTTGACCGCCTTGAGGATTAGTTGGAAATCCAGGCCCAGGACAAGGAATGGCATTATGTGGATCGCGAGATATGAAGAGTCATTAAGGTGGATGTCGATGAGAGAAAGTCGGATTTCCATATATTCGGGAATAGAAATCTTGAGGTTCTAGGAATGATTGTGTGTACCCAATGAGGCGAAACTCGAGAAGGAAAATTTTGAATGGAAATGTGACATGATCCCAAGGATGTTGTAACAGGATCAAAGTGAAGCCGGAGAAAACCCGATTCCATTAGAATAGCAGTTGATAGACTGACTAAGTCAGTAAGCTTCTTGACATTGTGAACGGACTTTGAGTCGGACAGATAAGTGGAGTTGTCAGAAAGGTCTCACAATCGGAACGACGACTTTTAAAGCTTGAGATTGGGAACTAAGTGACAGCCCAAGTGTTCATCAATGGAAAGATTATTCTAGTTTGACAGAAAAAAGGAAGTTGAGCCGAGGCATGTCAGATTGTTTGATATTTGGGAAAAGATCGGAGATATAATCTAGCAAATTGCCTCGTTGACTAATCTATCCTAAGTATACGATGTATCCCACGTGACGACATTGAAGAAGTATAAACCAAATATGACTTACGTTAAGGGGAAACGGACGTGGATGATAAAGTGTCGTACGTAAAAAGGGCCGATGAAGCTTGAGGATAGAAAGGATCATGGACCGCATAATAAGTCAGTCCCAGTGATCTAAGTGTATGGGAGCACCAAGGACAAAAGGCGCCGTTTGGGAAAGCGAAAAGATGATGCAATGTCAATACTCCCAGCTCTTTGAGCAGTAATAAGATTGTAAATCTTGAGTAGTGGTGAGATTGTAAATTTCGAGGGTGAAATTTCATAAGGGGGGAAGATTGTGACATTTCGAAATTCCACCAATTGAAATTTATTGAATAATTGAGTTTTATGAGACGTACTCGCAGTAAATTCTCGCCCGACATTCCTGAAAATGCTAACCATTAGGGAAAGGCTAATAGAGGAATTAAATTCACGCGATTAAAGAAAATTCGATCGTGAATGGATTTCGACCATTAAATTGCGGAAGTGATATTTTGAGCCACTGTTGGCCGATCCAAAGATAGTTAGGGGTCATTTCGTCACTGCCCTAGTAGTGGATCGCGGGTGATTCCGTTGGACCACGAAACGACTTGATGAATGATTCTGAAATTATACCGAACGATCGTACTCCTCGGATCAAGTGATTGATCTTCGCGATTTTAATGACAATCGAGGTCGTCACGCATCGAACGGATTTGCACGTGACTCGATTCAGTATCGGTCATGAGTCGATTCTGCGAATTTCCCCAGCAAGCCGCCCGTTAGCTCGAGAAATGCTCGAGTTGCGTTTACTAGAATTTAATTATTGAATTTTTGCCCAAATTGGATACCAGAAAATTAGGAAGTCACGACGGAACGTTAGGACGACGTTGCACTTGACATGTGTGAATTTTTTGTGCGCTCAATTCCTTCGAAAAAATTCGATTTGGACAAGAAACGGAGGAAGTGACCAAAATACCCCTAGGATTTATTAAAGGGTATGTTTTAAGGGTAAAGGGCATTTTGGTAATTTTGCTCCAAAATTTTGATTGGACAATTTTACCCTTGGATATTTTGAAAATTACAAGTATACCCTTGGATATTTTTGTGCAAGAATCGATCTCGGCCGTCGGATCAAGATAAAATTGAATCGGAACCGTCGGATTAAAAATATGAGTAAAGGGCGTTTTAGTCATTTCCGCAATTGGTCAAATTCTACTATTTGGTCCAAGAACACACACACTCTCTCCCTGTCTCTCTCTCTCTCTCTCTCTCTCTCTCTCTCTCATTTCTCTCCCCCTTCCACCGTGAATCCCCTCCCCTTTTCTTTTTTTGGCCGTGAAACCCCCTCCCCACCGTGACTCTCTCTCTCTCACGCCCAAGTCGCATCGTCGCCGCCCAAACTGATCGCCGCCACCCAGGAGCCATACATCGTCGCCGCCGTCCCTGTTAAGTACTGCTGCTCTCTGTTCTAGCTGCGCAGGTAAGTCGCAATCTAAACCCAATTTAGGATTTCGGGTATCAACAGGCGATTTTGGGCGAAACCGGAAATAGATTAGGTGCGGAATGGCATGATTTACGGGTGGGATTAGGTGGCGGGCCTTAGAATTGAAACAAGAAAATTTTTATTGGAAAATTCAGAATAATAGGGGCTACGAATTACTGTTCACGAGCTGTGATTTACTGTTCATGAGGCTGTGATGATTTGTTCGGGACGCAAGTTGAATTTTTAGAATCGAGAATTTATGGCGAGAAAGTCTCGTAAAGGACCCGAATCGATTTGAAACCATTTGGTTAGAGAAAAATAGCAATTTCCGTGTTTTCGTGTGTTGAAATTATAATTAAGTTGGGATGGTGAAATTGACAATATGCGGGTGCGAAATATTGGGGTTTAAGATCGAAAATGTTGTGGCGGGCCTTGAGGATTATTTTTGGAATTTTTGGAGGACAATTTGAGGTGAATTATAAGCTGCGAGTTACTGTTCACGGGGCTGTGATGATTTGTTCGGGACGCAAGTTGGATTTTTAGAACCATTATTTAATGGCGAGAAAGTGTCGTGAAGGATCGGAATTAATCCGACGTCATTTGGTTGGAGAAAATTGGCAATTTACGTGTTTTGGGCATGATTGAATTATTCTGGTGGGGGTGTCGGGGTTGAATAGTTGTTGCCTCGTGACCGGAATTGAGGCTTGAATGCGTGTTATATGAGGTGACATGAGGATGAAATGAAGATGTTTCGAGGCTGGAGTGAGACTGAATAGAGTGTCGGATGTTGTGGAATGGAATTGACGAGCTTAGGGCTCGATTTAAGGACAAGTGGTGTCGATTTGGTGTGTGGTAGTATGGTTGGATTGTGGTGTTTAATATGCTCGGAAATGTCGAAATTATGCCTATGAACGTAGCTGTGTTTGTGGGTCCATGAGTGGCCTTGTGTGTTTATTGAACTGTGATTGATGGATTGAAATGTGTTTGATTATGTGCACGCGTGGGCCAGATTAATTTAATTGTTGAAATTGGCCATGTCGAATGCTGAGTGAGCATGTTTTACGTGTTAATTGATGCGTGTATGGGCCACGTGTGATGGGCCAGTTGAGTGTGGTAAATGCTTGATGAGCATGTGCATGAGTAAGAAAGAAAAGTGGTGTGGCATGTGATTGTGGAAGCTATATGAAGGTGTGTAAGTGCGAGAATGGGATCGGGCCGAGTATCATAAGCTCGGGCAGCAATCACGTGGGTCTGTTGCATTTGGCACAGGTTGAGGCTTGAAAAAGCAAGAATGAGAATCAGTCCGACGCACGATCAGCTCGGGTGAGACCGGGATTGGACCGAGGCATTATAAGCTCGAGTTCCGATCATGTAGGCCTGTCACATTTGGTGCGGGCTGAGTATTGGATCGCAGTGTACCTGAGGCGTGTACGTTTACGCGGGTCACTGGCGAGTGATGTGGGAAGTGATGAGTGGTCGCAGTATACCTGAGGCGTGTACGTTTACGCGGGTCACTGGCGAGTGATGTGGGAAGTGATGAGTGGTCGTAGTGTACCTGAGGCGTGTACGTTTACGCGGGTCATTGGCAAGTGATGTGAGAAAGAGGAATTGAGAACGGAAAGAATGTGTGCGAGATGAGACTGGTACATGTGCGTGTTTGCATCTGATGTAATTGTGATTAAGTGCGGGTGTGCGCATGATTGAGCTTGACCATATCAATTGATGTGCCTACTTTGTGATTACTTGATGTACGTGAATGTGTGTGATTGCGTAATTGTCTGGAGGTAAGTAATAGCCTAAGTAGGGTTTAGGTTACAACTTATTGAGAAGTGTCTCATGGTTGTATAAACCAAACCATTTCAGATAACCCGCCTGAACAAGGAATCAATCACCATCGCTACCGTCAGAATGTTTTGGTACGGTCATGCACATCGAGGATAATTTCGTGGAGTACACCCTGAATGGATGTCGTAGCAAGGTCGCAAGGACTAGTGAGGAGACGATGAGCTAGTGTTTATGTAGTACCGCTTTTGGTAGATAAGGAATGTGCCTCTTTTGATTATGATTTTTTTACATAATCGCTGTGGATGTGTATGTAAAATTTATGGACCCAGAAACATCGAGAAGGTGTAAGTATGTTCATATGTGGATAATGTAAGGTTTGTAAGTGTTGGCGGTTGGGCGTGCAAGTTTAATTCTGGTGTTCTCCAATTTATTGTCCTGGTTTAATTATTTATTTCCGCTACGATTGACTCTGATGCGAGACCGTTGAGTCGGCGATGTATTCCTGGGATGTCGCACCATTTGACTCATGGAAGGGAGGTGTGGAAAGCATTGAATTTGAGTCCGGCATGACAATACATTTTCATCTATTTTTCATAGCCAATACATTTTAGCACTTAAATATTTATGAAACTATTAATTTATAACATCACGTGGGCTATATTATCCTTACAAAGTCTCCTCCTCCTTCTTCCTTACTTCTTCTCCTTCTTCACTGCATGTTCGAGCTTCAGCTCCGACACGATCGGAGTCTCGCCATGGCTGGGGGAGGGCTCACCCCGATCGTGGTCATCTCGTGCATCATGGCTGCCACGGGGGGCCTCATGTTCGGCTACGACATCGGCGTTTCCTGTAAGGACAGACGGTCGTTGCTTATTCCTTCCTCACGGTCGCAGTGTCTTCCTGTTTCTGCGTTGCTGTTGTCGTGGTCTGGTTTCAAATGATGCGCGTCCTCTGTGAGCACGGGGCTGAGAATCTCTGTTTTCTGAACTAGCTGCGACGCCTTCGGGCTTGAAATTCCAGTTCCTTTGTCTGTCTGATGCGTCTCCTTCGTCTTTTGTGGAATAAAGATTAGTGTATGTGTTTGATTCGGGGGAGATTGAACCTCACGAGTCCGAAGGACAGAGTATTTTGCCAACCGTGATGAGTCTAGTGATGAGAAAGAGCGAGAGAGAGAGAGAGAGCGAGAATATTTTTTTCATGTCATCGAAAAATATATTCTCTGCATGACAACGTAAAATACACGTTTGAATCAAGAAAAAGAAAAGATTTCTTCTTTCAGCCAAACCACACCTCTACTGGCTAAACGGAAAATACTTTACGTTTGTTGAATTGACAAATTAATCACGATTAGCTGAGTGATTTTTTGGCGCATGAGCTTTGACTAAAGGGGGTTAGTTTGCAGGATCTGTTGTTAATCTGCCTTTCGGTTCTATGATTGTTTGCGCAAGCTCCAATTTTGCTTGGGCTGGTATGGGGACTCGTCATCCCATTAAGTTGATGCGGAAAAAAACTTCTTGTATACCTTAAACAGAAATTATGCTAAAGCATCAAAAGGAGATAAGTTTTGATAAAAGCTCTTAAAACCTTTTGCATTTTTCCAAGGCATTTGCGAGTTTGGGGACCGCTTTGAAGAAAAGAAAGGGCCTTCAAACGAAATATGCAGTTGATATACTTGTCATGAGCAATTTGTTGATGAGCACTACCAGACCCGAACCCTAGAGATGATTGCATATAGACGATGAGAACAGAGAAGGAGCAATACGTTTTGTGATATAACACTTATTTATTTCGAAATTAACAACTTGGGTTGAGTTAGGCATACCTAAGAATAGTTATTCTTAGTCCATGGACTCCAGACATAGACTAAACTAAAATTCTTAATTTTTTCTCTGTCCTTCTCCCGCTTGACCTCCATCAACAATAGTGGCGATAAATCGTTGCTATATGTTTCTTAGTAAATGGATGCTTCTTTATGTGGATGGGGCAATATGTGATTACACGAAAACAATTCACCTATAGTGCGGTGAAATCTGATTACACTTGTCAAAGGAACTGACTCAGATTGCTTCGTCATTAATTTTTGAACAGTGGGTGTAACATCAATGCCGGATTTCTCGAAAAAGTTTTTCCCAGTTGTTTACCGGAAGTCTACCGAACCTTGGATCAACAGCAATTACTGCAAATACAATAATCAAGGCCTTCAACTGTTCACATCATCAGCGTATCTTGCTGGGCTAATGGCAACTTTCGTTGCATCATACACCACCAGGAGGCTTGGCAGGAAGTTAACCATGCTCGTCGCTGGGTTTTTCTTCATTGTTGGGGTTGTGCTTAACACTGCAGCTGAAGACCTTGACATGCTCATCACTGGAAGGATATTCCTAGGTTGTGGCGTTGGTTTTGCTAACCAGGTTAGTTCATGTTTACTGTTCTCTGAGGTTTGCGCGTGTTGTTTTGGACATTGTTTTTCCCTTAAATGGAGAGTTGTTCTGTGAAATCTGTATAAGTTGTAAAAGAGATCAAGTGAAAAATTTTAATGAGGTAAGCAGTAGACCAAAATAGGATGAAGCATCTAATTTTTCTTCTTGAAATTGAGGCAGAAATAAATGTGAACCAGATGAGATCTTTGCCAAGATAACATGATTTTTGAGAAGCTTTTATTTCATATACGTTGAAGTCCTACTTCTTATATTTGTGGCTATTATCCTTGTTCAAACTAGTCTAATGGAATATGATAAGATGATGATTGTCTGCTTGGAATTATCCGGGAAAAGTCTTCACTGCCCGATTTCTTTGTATCTTCCTCCTCACTTTTCGAATAGGCTTGCTTTTCAAAGTTCCTCTCTATCCGAAATAGGTGATCTAAGTCTTTTTTAAATTTAGAGATAAGTACACTAAAAACCCCAAAACTTGTCATAAAAATATAATTGAGTCCTAAAACTTTCAAAAAGTGCAAACAAGTCCTAAAACTCGTTAGGAAAATGCACTTGAGTCCTAAAACTTTCAAAAAGTGCAAATAAGTCTTAAAATTTTCAAAAAGTACAATCAATGGAAGGATTTGATTAAATCATTTTAACAAGTTTTAGAATTTATTTGCACTTTTATGACAAGTTTTAGGACTTGTTTGCACTTTTTAAAAGTTTTAGAACTTAAGTGCACTTTCCTAACAAGTTTTAGGACTCAATTGCATTTTCGTGATAAGTTTTAGGACTTTGAATGCACTTATCCCTTAAATTTATTTGGACTCTAAAGTCAAACTTGCAACTGTCATTTAGAAGACTTTGTAGGCTGTAGCTTTCGTGGTCAAATTCAACATTTGGGGGCATGTCATCCAATATGGATTACTGGGTGCTTGATCTGTATTTGTGCAACTCATTAAAATTTTGATTCACAATTGAAGATGCCCGGTTAGCAATTTGTTCAGAGTCATCTTGCATGTTGGTCTTGGTTAAATATGAAAGTATGAAAAGAATGCCAAGGTATTGCACATTGCATCAGGTGGCAACTTACATAGCTTTTTTTCTCATATTTAATCTTTAGTCATACGTCCAAGCCACCCAGAAAAAAAAAACAGAAGTCATATGTTACTCATTGGTCATGTCATCTGTTTTAGAATTGACTTAAAAATTCAAGTAACTTTAGTTAAGTGACATTTAGTGGTTTTAATTACTATAATCATTTTATTTCGATGGCTAATGAGCATGTTGTGATGTCTTGTTGAATGCATATGCAGGCAGTACCACTTTTCCTTTCAGAAATAGCACCAACAAGAATACGTGGAGGACTCAATATACTCTTCCAGCTTAACGTTACCGCAGGCATCCTTTTTGCGAGTCTTGTCAATTACCGCGCGGCGAAGTAAGTTCACTGCTTTGATTGTCTCGTTGTCTTTTTCTGTAGCTTCATTTCGATCAAGTTTTGTTAATCTAGCAACCTTTTAGTGGTAAATAAAGGTCAATCCATGTTTATCATGCGAAGGAACATTTAGATATTGGAACACCAACAATTGGAGTCAATGATAAGCATTTTTAAAGGATTGTAAGTACAGGACTACAAAAAACAGAAAGAAGCATGCGCCCTAAAAGAGGCACAGCTGTACTACTATTTCTAGATGCTACAATGAGTTGAAAGAATGAAGATGCTTCCAGAAATTGGAGCCGCAATCATAATTTCACTGGAAAAGATTATCTTAACTATTTCATGAAACAAATAAATGACAATGCATGCCTGGTTAAATTCACTTGGCTCATGAACTGCCTTACTTAACTGTTAGAAGAAAATTTGAAATACTATTGTATTCACTTGTACTTAAAAAAATTACAAGATGCATATATATAGGATTAACACACGACTCTACGTTTACTCTAGTCACATGAACAGACGCGTTTAGATTCATAACATTAAAGGCTATCTTGAAAAACATAACCTCCTAGGTAACAACTTTCTAGATTCCAAGTATCAAGATGAACTTGGATTACGAAAAGTCTCCTTGAGATCTGAAAAATCCTTTGCGATTTCCAACAGCCTCCCTTAAGCCGAGTTCATCTTGACCATTGCGATCATTCTCTTAAGTTTAAGGAAGGAATCTATCTTCAATGGCTTAGTAAACATATCAGCCATTTGGTCTACCGACTTGCAACATTGCAGCACAATCTCCTTGGACTTCACCAAATCTCGAATGAAATGGTATTTTATATCAATGTGCTTGCTTCTTCCATGGAAGACTGGATTCTTTGCAAGGGCAATTGCAGACTTATTATCGCAATTAATCACCGTCGGATGCTCCTGCTTATGCTATAACTCAGCGAGCATCGAACGCAGCCAAACTGCTTGAATAGTACAATAAGCTGCTGCTATGTATTCCGCTTTAGCACTAGACAAAGCAACCACCTGCTGCTTCTTTGAAGCCCAAGAAAAAATTCCATTTCCTAAAGAGAAAACATACCCGGAAGTACTCTTTCTTTCTCCAATATCACCTCCCCAATCACTGTCTGTATATCCCACAAGCTGAAAATTATCAGAAGCAGTGTAGAATATACCATCATTCACAGCACCTTTAATGTATTGCAGAATTCTTTTCGCTGCCTGAAAGTGTGATTGTCTAGGGCGCTCCATAAATCTGCTTACCATCCCAACACTAAAAACAAGATCTGGCCGAGTAGAAGTCAAATATCTCAGACTTCCAACTAGCCTCTTGAAATACGTGGGATCAATTTCGGAACCACTTCCGTCTTTTGTCAACTTCAACCTTTCTTCCATGGGAGTGCTGATTGGTTTACAAGTAGCCATCTTGAAACGCTCAAGAATATCCTTGGCATACTTTTGTTGACAAATAAAAATACCATCCTCTGATTGTGTAACTTCTAGGCCGAGAAAATAATACATCAGACCCATGTCTACCATCTCAAACTCATGAGTCATAGCCTCCCTGAAATCACAAATCATCTTTTGACAATCTCCAGTAAATATGAGATCATCGACATACAAGCAAGTAATGAGCATCTCACCGTTCAAGCCATTCTTAACATATAAAGTATGCTCATAAGGACATCGAGTAAAACCATGATTCAGAAAATAAGAGCCAATTCTGGTATACCACGCTCGCGGTGCTTACTTAAGGCCGTAAAGAGCTTTCTTCAATTTGTAGACAAAACCTTCTTGTCCTTTCTTGACATAACCTTCAGGTTGATCCACATACACTTCCTCCTCAAGTACGCCATTGAGAAATGCGGACTTGACATCCATCTGGTGTATTTTCCAATGTTTCTGAGCAGCCAAGGCATAGATCATACAAATGGTATTCATTCTAGCAACTGGAGCAAATACCTCAAAATAGTCAATCTCGGGTTTTTGTTTGTAACCCTTGACTACGAGACGAGCCTTCAACCGATCAACATCACCATTAGGCTTATACTTGGTCTTATAGACCCATTTCACACCAATGGACTTTTTGCCTTCCAGGAGAGATGTGAGCTCCCACGTATCATTTTTCTCAATCGTGTGGATCTCATCATTCATCTCGCGAACCCAACCATTATCTTGGGAAGTCTCCTGAAACTTTGTCGGATCACAATCTGCAAAGAGAGCAAAATTGATAATTTCTTCATCAAAGGGATCATCATCATTGGACAAAACACAATCCTTCAAACGAGCCGGTAAAATTCGTTCTCGCCGTGGACGTGAAGAACTTTCAACAAGATTTTCGATAGGATTTTCAACAGAATTCGATGAAGTAACTGTTGTCGAAGTCTCTACTATTGAATCTACTATCGAACTTGGTTCCACCGAAGCCGCTACTGGTTCAGATTGACTATATGAATCGGGCTAAACCGTCTCCTCCTCATCTAGGACAAAGCGAAACTGCTTCTTTTCTTCTGTGTTCCAAGTCCACTCACCTTCCTTGTTGAAGGTAACATCTCGACTAATTACCACCTTTTTCATTACCAGATTATACAACCAATAACCCTTGGTTTCATTGCTGTAACCGAGGAAGATGCACTTCTCGCTCTTCTCATTAAGCTTTTTACGAAGCTCATTTGGCACATAGGCATAAGTAATACATCCAAACACACGAAGATGCTGAACTAAAGGGATTCGACCACTCCGCTCTTCAGTCGGTGTCTTGTACTCAAGACTTTTAGTGGGACATCTGTTCAACAAGTAAACAGCATAAGCAACCGCCTCCGTCCAAAAATGCTTTGGCAAATGTTTAGAACAAAGCATAGTATGTAACATTTCGACAATAGTGCGGTTTTTTCTCTCCGCTACTCCGTTCTGTTGAGGAGTATATCGTGCTGTCAATTGATGCTTGATGCTGCATTACTTGAAGAAGCTGTCACCAACCAAATATTCTGTGCCACGATCAGTTCGGTGAATCCGAATTTTGTGCCCACTTTGGTTTTCGACATAGGCTTTGAACTCCTTGAAAGTATCGATGGTGTCGGATTTTTGCTTCAAGAAATAAACCCATGTTTTTCTGCTAAAGTCATCGATAAAGGTAACAAAATACCTATACCCGTGATTTGACAATTCACCAAGCGGTCCGTAGAGATCGAAGTGAACTAACTCCAATGGCTTTGACGCTCTCCATGATTTTCCTGAAACAAAGCTTTCTCCGGATTTCTTCCCAATGACGCATGGTTCACATATCTCCTTTGGAGAAGAAATTTTGGGCAGACCTCGCACCATCTTCTTTCGACACAACAGCTTCAAGCTGTCGAAATTCACATGTCCGAACCGCTTGTGCCAAAGCCATGAAGAATCTTGCACTGAGGCACTAAAACATGACGTAGCATAATTAATATACAAAGGAAAAAGGCGATTTCGGGCCATTTTTACCTTCGCAATCAATTCTCCTTTGCCATCATGAATCGTGCAAACCTCATCCTTGATGATCATGCGATAGCCTCGCTCGGACAACTGTCCCATGCTCAAGAGATTCTCTTGAAGACCGGGAACGTAATGAACGTCGGAAATGTTTTGAACCAACCCATCTTTTGTTTTTATTTTAATGCTCCCCTTTCCCATGATAGGAAATTTTGCATTATTCCTGAACCTTACCTCCGAATGAAAGGTGTTATCGAAATTCGAGAATAACTCTTTCTCGCCACATATGTGATTACTGCATCCAGTGTCTAAATACCAAACATTCTTATGGTTCTCCACTGAAGCATCACACGTGAATAAAAGAGCATTACCATGCTCATCATTGCTTTCAACAAATCTATCGACAGAACTTGCTACTTTAGCATGAAACTTTTGACCACCAATCCTTTTGCTTCGACACTCAGATTTATAATGTTCATACTTTTTACAATTAAAACACTGAATATAGGACTTATCTGTTTGTTGTCAAGGTTGCTTCTCCTGCCGCCTTTTATCTTTCTTTTGAGTAGAAAGAGTTTTCTTTTCATCGGGTAACACCCACTGGTTTTTTAGAGCCTCCTCCACCATCTTGGACTTCTCCTTGAGTCGTTGCTCGTGCATTTGTAGAGAGCCTATCAATTCATCCACGGTCAAAACTGAGAGATCACGAGATTCTTCAATGGAAGTCACAATATATTCAAACTGTAATGTTAGCGTCCGAAGAATCTTCTCGATGATCTGTTGATCACCAAAAGTCTCACCATTGGCCTTCATTTGATTGACAAGAGCCAATACGCGTGAGAAATAATCAGAAATGGACTTCGACTTTTCCATCTGAAGGAGCTCGTATTGTCGACGAGGAGTCTGAAGCCGAACCTTCTGGACCTTCTCAACGCCTTTGTAAATTTTGATGAGAGTATCCCATGCTTCCTTTGCCGTCTTCGAATTCGCCACTTTTTCAAAGATTGACGAATCTATCGCTTGAAAGATGTAAAAGAGAGCCTTACGATCTTTCTTACGATTTTCTTTTATCGTTCTCTGCTCCTCCGTTGTCGAATCTGCTGCTGCTTCTGGCTCGACGAATCCTTGTTCGATAATCTTGGTTAGCTCCTGGAATCCGAACAGCACCTCCATATGGATCTTCTAATGCTCAAAATTCTTCCCATCAAACCTTGGGAGTTGAGGTTGGACATTCCCGGCACTACTCACAGAAGCCATCTGACTCGAGATCTTTTAAAACTTAGCCAATTGGTTCTGATACCATGTCACGTCCCGAACCCCATCGGGCACGCAACACCCTTACCTGGTCGATTTGTGCTACGTCCCAGGAATGTCGCCGACCTCAAATAACCATCAGAGATTTAAAGCCACAGCAGGAATCACAATTTATCCTTGAAAAATAAAACTGGGGAGAATAGGGAGAATACACATATTTCTTTACATTACCAACTTATAAAATATTCACAATTACAACCGCCAGACTTTACCACCATCGCGTATACTTGCACCCCGTGATACAAAACATCGATATACCAAAAAGATCGATGACCTGACATCCTATCCCAAAAATGTTACTTTCCAAAAACCTATTAAGAACCCCTGAACTAACCCCTAACGCCCTTTGCTAGGCGTACATTCCGAGTCTAACTCCTCATCTTCCGATTTCGAACTCTCCTGAGCAGACTGCTCCTCTGAGGGCTCTGACTCTGCTTCGATCACAATCGGGTGATTGATGTAGCCCGACTCAGCTGGAGCTGCGTTTTGATACTCCTCAGCCAAGAAATCGAAGAAATTATACTTAGGCACGTAATTGGGATCCATGTATTCCTCAAAAGGGAGTATATACTCCGGGTCTTTTGCCGACTCATCCGACCCTTCAGACTCATCATCAGGCTCTAACTCGGGCTTCACCTCTTCTGGTTCCTCATCCTCTGGTTCTTCTTCCTCTGGTTCCTCTTCCTCTGGTCCCTCCTCGAGTATTATTTCTAAATTTATGCCCATCGGATCATCCTCAGCTTGCGATGCTTCGGGCTCGGGCTCATACTCAGCCTCCGAAGATCCCTGAGCGGCGGGTGTTGGATGCATCCTAGACTGCGCTACGCTAACCTCCGTACTTATTAACTCTCCGTCTATAGGAGGTATGGCAGCTGGGTCCCAATCTCCGACTAAATCAAAGGGAACGTCAAAACCTCTAACGGGCCCGAACTCAGTCCCGTCTCCATCCCGAAAGAACCAAGCAGTGTATTTCTATTCTTCAAAAAGAGGTAAACCTACGTCTACGAAAATAGTAGAAGTGTGCTTAATCCAAGTAAAATTATCGTCCATCGGGAACTCTACAACCTCAAACTCTGTATGCACAGGTACTCCAAAACGTTCTGGTGGCTGAGGTGGATTATTCATGACTCGGGTCGGGGTTCTGAAATATTTGGTTGAAAATAACCGTGAGACACTTCTCAGTAAGTACACCCCTAAATCCAACCTAGGCTATCACGTACCTCCAGACAATCATATAGACACACGTGCATTCGTACACATCAAACCATTACATTGCAGGCACATCAAATAATACAGTCAGACTCAAGCATGCGCGCGCCCGTACTCAATCACAATCACATCATATGCAAACACGTGTATGTATCATTCTCATCCCACTATTCTTTCCATTCTCATTTTCGCTTTCACATCCACTCGCCAGTGATCCGCGTTGAAGTACACGCCTCAAGCACACTGCGACCCTTCATTTTCCATTTTCACTCGCCAGTGACTCGCGTTGAAGTACACGCCTCAGGCACACTGCGATCATTCATTTTCCATTTTCACTCGCCAGTGACCCGCGTTGAAGTACACGCCTCAGGCACACTGCAATCATTCATTTTTCACTTTCACTCGCTAATGACCTGCGTTGAAGTACACGCCTCAGGCACACTGCGATCATTCATTTTTCATTTTCACTCGCCAGTGACCCGCGTTGAAGTACACGCCTCAGGTACACTGTGATCCAACACTCAGCCTGCACCAAATGCGACAGGCCTACATGATTGGAACCCGAGCTTATGATGCCTCGGTCCAATCTCGGTCTCACCTGAGCTGATCGTGCCTCGGACCAATTCTCATTCTTGCTTTTTCAAGCTTAGCCTGTGCCAAATGCAACAGACCTACATGATCGCGGCCCGAGTTTATAATACTCGGCCTGATCCCAAACTCACACTTTCGCACTTTCACACACTTTCCCATCATCACTTGCCACACTACAATTTCCTTCTCACTCATGCCATGCTCCACATGCATTTATCACACGCAACTGGCCCTTCACACGTGGCCCACATACGCATTATTTCACACGTAGCTCATGCACATTCAGCATATGACATGGCAATACCAATAATTAATTTAATCTAACTCACGTGTGCACCCAACAAACATATACAGTCACCCAATTGCACAACAACATACTCAATTTAATCACCACAATTTATTTATAATTTAAATATACGTCCAACAAGTAAATTCTCATTTTTCTCCCACCAAACGGCGTCGGATTAATTCCGATCCTTCACGGAACTTTCTTGCCATAAAATACCGGTTCTAAAAATCCAACTTGCATCCCGAACAAACCATCACAGCCCCGTAAATAGTAAATCACAGCTCGTGAACAGTAATTCGCAGCCCCTATTTTCTGAATTTTCCAATAAAAATTTTCTGGTTTCAATTCTAAGGCCCACCACCTAATCCCACTTCTAAATCATGCCATTCCGCACTTACCCTATGCCCAGTTTCACCTAAAATCGCCTATCGATACCCGAAATCCTAAGTTGGGTTTAGAGCGCGACTTACCCGTGTTCTAGACTATCGCGGCTAGAACGGAGAGCGGCGGCACTAAATCGGGGACAGCGGCGACAATGTACAGCTCTAGAGTGGCGACGATCGGCTTGGGTGGCGACGGCGCGGTTTGGGCGGCAAGGAGAGAAAGAGAGAGAGAGAGTCACGATGGGGAGGGGGTTTCATGGCCAAAAAAGAAAAGGGGAGGGGATTCACGGTGGAAGGGGGAGAGAAATGAGAGAGAGTGTGTGTGTTCTTGGACCAAATAGTAGAATTTGACCAATTGCGGAAATGACCAAAACACCCTTTACTCATATTTTTAATCCGACGGTCCCGATTCGATCTTGTCTTGATCCGACGGCCGAGATCGATTTTTGCACAAAAATATCCAAGGGTATACCTATAATTTTCAAAATATCCAAGGGTAAAATTGTCCAATCAAAATTTTGGGGTAAAATTACCATACCCTTTACCCTTAAAACATACCCTTTAATAAATCCTAGGGGTATTTTGGTCACTTTCTCCGTTTCTTGTCCAAATCGAATTTTTCCGAAGGAATTGAGCGCACCAAAAATTCACACGTGTCACGTGCAACGTCGTCTTAACGTTCCGTCGTGACTTCCTAATTTTCCGGTGTCCAATTTGGGCAAAAATTCAATAATTAAATTCTATTAAACACAACTCGATCGTTTCTCGAGCTAACGGGCGGCTTGCTGGGGAAATTCGCAGAATCGACTCATGACTGATACTGAATCGAGTCACGTGCAAGTCCGTTCGGTACATGGCGGTCTCGGTTGTCATAAAAACCGCGAAGATCAATCACTTGATCCGAAGGGTACGATCGTTCGGTATAATTTCGGAATCATTCGTCAAGTCGTTTCGTGGTCCAACGGAATCACCCGCGATCCACTACTAGGACAGTGACGAATTGACCCCTAACTATCCTTGGATCGGCCAACAGTGGCTCAAAATATCACTTCCGCGATTTAATGGTCGAAATCCATTCACAATCGAATTTCCTTTAGTCGCGCGAATTTAATTCCCCTATTAGCCTTTCCCTAATGGTTAGCATTCCCAGGAATGATCAGTTCCGGGCGAGAATTTACTGCGAGCACATCTCCTAAAACTCAATTATTCAATAAATTCCAATTGGTGGAATTTCGGAATGTCACATACCAAATGTTAGAAGAAAATTTGAAATACTATTGTATTCACTTGTACTTAAAAAAATTACAAGATGCATATATATATATATATATATATATATATATATATATATATATATAGGATTAACACACGACTCTACGTTTACTCTAATCACATGAACAGACACATCTAGATTCATAACATTGAAGGCTATCTTGAAAAACATAACTAGGTAACAACTTTCTAGATTCCAAGTATCAAGATGAACTTGGGTTACAAAGAGTTTTCTTGAGATCTGAAAAATCCTTTGCGATTTCCAACATTAACAAATAGCAAATATCAGTGTCTATATGACCAAAGTATGCTCTTTCTTCTACTTCTTTAGCTGATGCAACTTAACTGCTGCCTTTGCAATAATAGGATCGAAGCAGGGTGGGGTTGGAGGCTATCGTTGGGATTGGCCGGCATTCCTGCAGGTCTCCTAACTGTGGGAGCTATTTTTGTGGTAGACACTCCTAACAGTCTCATTGAGCGGGGTCGCATTGAAGAAGGAAAAGCTGTGCTCAGAAGGATAAGGGGAACTGACAACATTGAACCGGAGTTCCAGGAGCTTCTTGAGGCAAGTAGCGTTGCTAAAGAAGTGAAGCATCCTTTCAGAAATCTCCTGAAGAGGAAGAATCGGCCTCAGTTGGTCATTGCAGTGGCCATGCAGGTCAGTGTTGTTTCTGGCATCGATCATCATATCTCACCCTTCATTTCTCATCTCGTGAAACCTTTCTTGTTTAGTATGTCCGTCTACCAGAGTGTTCTTGTGAGCAGAAAATGCCAGATTATATTCGTCAACTTTGAGTTGTCGATCTATTGAATAATCAGCCTCAGCAGCTTCAAATGCAGAGACAATCTTTCTACAGGAAACAACAGTGCCACTTAATAGACAAACCATATATGCATAGTCTATAGGTTTGTTATATGGTTTGTTATATCATGTTCAATCACAAAAATGTAGTGATTGGGGTAGAATGTATCATAGAATAGATTTAAAAGACCATTTGAAACTGCATAATAGTAGGGTCAGGTTACTGTTGCGCATGGTATTGAGTTTTCTCTTCTCTAGGAAAGTAAGGTAACTGTTTTCTTCTGGCCCCAAAAGAAAATGTTACATTTTGCCTTCGGATTAAATCAACCAAACGTGCTATAAGTATTGAACTTTTGAGTGTGCTTGGCCAGTCAGATGAAGTTCAGTGGTGTCACTATTTGTCCTGATGACTGTTTTTGCGCTTCTTGATTTTAGCTCCAAGTTTATTGGTTTTAATTAGACTCACATTCGTCAGTTATATGTATGTGAAAACAGGTCTTCCAGCAATTTACTGGTATCATTGCCATCATGTTTTATGCGCCAGTTCTCTTTGACACCGTTGGAATGGGCAATGATGCATCTCTTTACTCCGCTGTCATCATTGGGGCTGTCAATGTTCTCTCCACCTTGGTATCCATTTACACGGTCGATAAGATCGGCCGCCGTGTTCTTTTACTGGAGGCCGGGGTCCAAATGTTCCTTTCCCAAGTTATAATAGCAATTATACTTGGCTTGAAGGTCAAGGACCACTCAGAGGACCTCAGCCATGGCTACCCGATCTTTGTGGTCATTATGGTGTGCACGTTCGTCTCTAGCTTCGCGTGGTCTTGGGGACCTCTTGGATGGTTGATCCCCAGCGAGACGTTTCCGCTAGAGACTCGCTCGGCCGGCCAGAGTGTGACCGTCTGCACCAACTTTCTCTTCACCTTCGTGATCGGCCAGGCATTCCTCTCCATGCTGTGCCACTTCAAGTACGGCATCTTCTTGTTCTTCTCTGGTTGGGTCCTTATCATGTCCGTCTTCACTCTGTTTCTTATCCCCGAGACCAAGAACGTCCCGATCGAAGAGATGACCGAGAGGGTGTGGAAGCAGCATTGGTATTGGAAAAGGTACATCAAGGACAATGACCATGATGCCGAAGCCGCCGTTTCGAACAAGGTCGGGCCTGCCAATGGCAATGGGTTTGATCCCGCATCACAGTTGTAATCGATTCGAGATGAATGTCTTTCAGGATTCAGATATATAGGAATTTCATACCTTGGAAAAATATTGGTTACAGAATATACACTAGAACATAAAGAACAACTACTATTCAACAGACCGAGAATTATTTCGATACTGTCATTATAGGTAGAGTACCGATTAAGCCAGATATATAGTCTTCGCGTGTGATTTGTGGCGCGCGCCGCCATGTAAATTGATATCGCAGGATATTGCCTTTGCAGAGAAGAGTGTGTTTTTTTGAAGTCTTTTGGCTTATCTTTTCATTTGACGGAAAATTTACATACGCAAAATCCAGCTGGAGTAACACGGTGGTAAGATTTGGCGTGTTAAGAAGTTTGTGTAGAGAGCAAGACTTCGGAATCCCTCTCGCTTTCTCCATACTCCAAGCAACAAAAATAGAGAACTAGTGGCCGACTGATACTCTTGATTCATTCTAATTTCTACTATTGTATTGAGTAATGGAGAACTTACGATCCTTAGGGGATCCCAAGCCTGTTTTTTTTTATCTCCCAAAACGTCCTTAATAGTTCTATTTGATCTCTCGATGTATGTTAGCATGAAAAGCCCACATTTTTTCTGTCCAACATCAACCTTCCAAAAAAGATTTTCGAGTCTTGAAATGTTTGCATCTCGCCGCATATTACTATAAATCTCCTTTGTAATCTATGTGCATTTGTCAATTTTTTTTTCATGACTTTTAACGTTAAAAAGATCATGTAATGAATTGGGTTTTGCTTAATCCATCAAAATGTCAAATATCATGAGCTTTCTTCCATAGTCTTCTGTAGTCCCGTGACGAAAACGTTTGATCGATCCCACCAAAAGACCTCCGGAAAGCAGCCTTTCCTTGTAAGACTCTCAACCGAGCTACACTACCTACGAGCGGCGAACCTCCCCCCTAAGGCAAAAAGCCAAAATCGCAACAAACGTCTGGTTTATGACACGTTTATTGTTGACTCCTAAGTATTCGTATGTGCAAAATAAAGTTGTTCGACAAACCTTAAAGTGTAGATGAGTAATCCGAATGTTGATGAATGATTCGAGCCAACTAATTTACGTTGTGTCCTTAAGACAATTTGTCCCATCCACTGGTACCCAAGGTTCTTGAACAATTGCCTTCCAGGATAGAATGGATCGCCTTTCCTATGAAGCGGCATTTCTTCAAAGGAAACCTTTGAACGCAATTTTGTAAATTAATCGCTTGAATGACAATGGTGAAGAATAAGAGAATAGTAGAAAAAATGCCACGCCAAAACACAAATATTTTTTGTTTTATTTAAAAACAATGAAGAGTCATGAAGAACGGAAAAAATTCGTTTGGTTCACAAACAAACATATCTATCCGAAAATAAATGGGCGAACAATCATGAACAGACGTATCTATCCAAAAATAAAATAAAATAAAATGCCAAAACAAAAATATGTCTGTTCGGTAAAAAACAAAACTATCTGAACCACACTCTCATTCACCTTCTATGGGATTTGGATACCAAAATCCCAACAATCCTCCACATGAATGAGAAGTTCAGATATCATGATTCTTCGTGCATGCATGAGATGCAATATACGATTATTCCATGAGAGAACGATGCATTGAGATAAATAGTTGGAGACTTTGAACTTTCCCTAGTGAGATCCATTGGACTTACTCAGTCAATAAGTAGATTTGATGTCTTTGAATAGTCGACTTTCGATGTAAGTCAAGACAATATGAATCACACAACTATCTCTCAAACAAAGTTGGTTCTCACTGTTATGTTCGTTTTGGTCATGAACACCACCTGGTTTGATGAATGCTTTCGAGAATTCGGCCTTTAAAATTCTTCATTGAAGCGGCCCTCACTTTACACTCACATAGGTGATTTTTGAATATGTGGTACAACACATACCCGAAATAGAATCATTAAAATCTTACACTTAACCTTCACATGTCAGTGCTGTCTCCATACGGAAATCAGCAAGAGTTGACAGTACTCTATACCGCTTGCATAACTTAATTGTCCCTTTGAACATAAATCTTGGGATCTCCAGTCAACTGTGTAGGATTTCCACTATGATGACTTATTTTATAGGCCTTAAACCCATTTCCTTTAATGTTTTCACAACCATATCTCTAGTTAGGCCTTTTGTTAATGGATCCGCAATATTATCTTTTGACTTCACAAAGTCAATTGTGATAATTCCACTAGAGAGTAGTTGTTTTATAGTATCATGTCTTCGACTTATATGTTGGGACTTCTCGTTATACATGACTTTCCTTACCCGGCCTATTGCCACTTGACTATCACAATGAACACACACAACTAGCACTAGTTTAGGCCAATTAGAAATGTCTTCAAAGAAATTTCGAAGCCACTCAACTTCTTCACCGGCCTTATCCAAAGCAATAAATTCTGCTTCCATAATAGATCTCGCAATATAAGTTTGTTTGGATGATTTCCAGGACACTGCTTCCCCACCAAGTATAAACATATAACCACTTGTGGATTTTGTGTCTCTTGTGCCGGTTATCCAATTTACATCACAATATCCTTCAAGTATTGCTAGATACTCTATGTAATGCAAACATAATTTTGAGTATGTTTCCAATAGCCCAATACATAGCTCTCCAATAATTTTCATTTGGACTTACTGTAAATCAACTTAGCTTGCTCACAGAACAAGCTATATCTAGCATAGTACAGCTCATGACATACATTAGACTGCTTAGTATACTAGCACACTCATTTTGTGCTTTGCTTTCACTAGTATTCTTTGAAAGATGTAAATTGATATCTACCGGGGTCTTTATTAGTACAATGTCTAGATTCTTACATTTTCCAAGAATCTTCTCAATGTAATGACACTGTGATAGAACTAATCCTCCATATGTCTTATGGATTTTAATCTCTAAAATAACATATGCAACCCCCATATCTTTCATATCAAATTTACGTATGAGCATGCGTTTAGTCGCCTTAACAACTTTAATATCGTTGTCTATTATAAGCATGTCGTCTACATACAAGCAAAAAATGGCAAAACCATTATGAGTGTTCTTAACATATATGCACACTTATTACACTTAATAATCTTAAAACCATTCGACAACATGACTTGATCGAATTTAGCATGCCATTGTTTCGGTGCTTGTTTCAAGCCATAGAGTGATTTGATCAACCAACATACTTTCTTATCTTGTCCTAGAATAATAAACCCTTCAGGTTGTTCTAAATATATTTCTTCTTTCAAATCCCCGTTTAAGAAAGCCATTTTCACATCTATTTGATGGATTTCAAGCCTATACACCGCTATTATGGCAATTAACATTCTTATAGGTGTAATTCTAGTAACAAGTGAATAGATGTCAAAATAATCAAGACCTTCTATTTGCTTGTATCCTTTTACCACAAGCCGAACCTTATATTTATCAATAATACTATCCGCTTTCATTTTCCTCTTGAAAATCTATTTACATTGTAGTGGTTCATTATCAGGACGAAGGTCAACCAATTCCCAAGTATGATTTGACAAGATGGACTTAACTTTATTATTGATAGCTTCTTTTCAGAACGGGGCTTTTGGGGATGTCACATCCTCTTTAAAGGTTCGAGGCTCATTCTCTAATAAATATATTAGAAAATCAGGTCCAAAAGACTTAGAAGTTCTTTGTTTTTTACTCTAGGTGTAATATCCCGAGGCCTCTTATCAATGTTAATTGGCTCATATACTATGTTATATGGAGATATATTCTTAGAGAACGAAGCGTCTCTTGACTCAATGATCGTATTAACATGTATATCTACGACTTCAGACTTATGAATGAGAAATCGATATGCATTACTATTAATAGCATATCCAATGAAGACAATCAACGGTTTTCGATCCTATTTTAACCTTTTTAGGTTTAGGAATTACAACCCTAGTCAAGCACCCCCACACCTTGAGATATTTCAAATTAGGCGTTCTGCCTTTCCACTTCTCATTGGGAGTTTGTTGTGTCTTTTTGTAGGGTACTCTATTTAAGATAAAATTCGCCGTCAAAACAGCTTCCCCCTACAAATTCTGTCATAAACCGGAACCAATCAACAATGCATTCATTATTTCCTTCAAAGACCGATTTTTCCTTTTCGCCACTCCATTATCTTGTGGCGCATAAGGAGGAGTAATTTGGTAAATAATACCAAATCCAGAACAAATTTATTTAAAAGGAAATTTATGTTCACCTCCTCTATCACTTCTTATCATTTTAATTTACTTATTTAGCTGAGTTTCAACTTCAGACTTTTAAGTTCTAAAAGTATTCATAGCCTAATTTTTACTACTAAGCAAATAAACATAACAATACCTCGAACAGTCATCTATAAAAGTAATAAAATACTTCTTACCACCCCTTAACGATATTGCTTTCATATCACATATGTCTGTGTATATTAAATCTAAAGGTTTCGTGATTCAATTATTTATAGAATAAAAAAAAGGCTTAGAAAACTTAGATTCAACACACACTTGCCATTTTTCATGTGGACAGTCAAATTTTGGCATTAACCCCATGTTCATTAATTTTTTTATTGACTTATAATTAACATGTCCTAGTCTAGCATGCCATAAATCAGAAGACTCAAGCACATAAACGAAAACAACTTTATTCATAACATCATTGGGTGCAACAATCATTACATTCAACTTGAACAGACCATCACTAAGATAACTCTTTCCTATATACATCTCAGTTTTGGAGAGTACAAACTTACCAGATACAAACACCCACTTGAAATCATTCTTGCTAAGGAGAGATCTAGACACTAAATTCTTGCGTATCTCTAGCACATGTAACGCATTGTTTAGTGTCATAATTTTCCCAGATGTTATCTTCAGAGCAACCTTTCCAATACCTTCAACCTTAGAGGTCGATGAATTACCCTTGTAGAATTTTTCATCACCCTCCACAGGCGTGTAAGATGAGAACATCGATTTATTGGCACATATATGATGAGTTACTCCAGTATCAATTCACCGTTCTTTGGGGTTTCCCACCATGTTGTATTCGGATATCATAACAGTAAGATTGATATCATCAACACCACTGGAAATTTGGTCCACTACATTCGCCTGAGTTTTCTTTTTTTCTTGGCTCTACAGTCTTTGGCACGATATCTAGACTTTCCACAATTGTAGCATTTGCCAATGAACTTTTTCAGGCCTTGGGTAGATCCCTCTCCATACTTTTTCCTCTTCTTGTTGGTTTTCGATCCTTCTTCAACAACGTTGGCCCTTGAGAATTCCAGATTGCTGCCAACTTTCTTCTCAGAAAGCCTATTGTCTTCCTCTATCCTCAATTGAACAATTAAGTCTTCAAGTGATAACTTCTTTATCTTGTATTTGAGATAATTCTTGAAATCTTTTTAAGACGGTGGTAACTTTTCAATGGAAGCAACCACTTGAAATGATTTACTAATTATCATACCTTTAGCATGAATATCGTGCATGATCACTTGAAGTTCTTGAACTTGACTTAAGAAGGTTTTAGAATCGATCATCTTGAAGTCCAGAAATTTGCCGACAATGAATTTTTTCAACCCAGTATCTTTTGTTTTGTATTTCTTGTCCA
Organism: Syzygium syzygioides; assembly: GCA_031216285.1. NCBI lineage: Eukaryota > Viridiplantae > Streptophyta > Magnoliopsida > Myrtales > Myrtaceae > Syzygium > Syzygium syzygioides. The sequence continues at coordinate 29,856,189 of CM062249.1, forward strand.
AACTTTTCCATAACTCCTTAGCCGTTTTCAGCAGACTATAAACGTTATAGAAGGAATTGTCCAGACCTCTGACACAGGAAGTCAGAATGCTTCCATGCATCCACAGCAGCAACCTTTTCCTTTCTTGTCTCTCCTTCATCCAACTTAGGAGCATCCTCAATGAGGAACCTTGCCAAATTCAAAGTAGTGAGATAGAACATCTTTGTTGCCATATCTTGAAATCAGCCCCATTGAACTTTTTTGGCTTCTCTCCATGAGTCGGAACAGACGCAGTAGGCATCATCAATGCTGTAGCCATTTCTGTTACGAAGATAAAAATTATTGAAAAGGCAACTATACAAACACACAAATTGTCTTAAGAACACAACGTGAATTCGTTGGGCTCAGATCATTCGTCAACATTCAGATTACTCATCCGCACTTTAAGTTTGTCGAACAACTTTGTTTTGCACATACAAACACTTAGGAGTCAACATTTATTTCACCAACGTATGCTTTTATGATCTGAACTGGAAATTAAACTAGACCTAATTTAAAAATTAGACGGTACCAATGTGCAATGATTAGCATTTCAATACTTTTGTAATCATGAGGTCTCAAATGGGTTAGCGTTTCTTCACGCGTGGATCTCGAAAGTCTTGATCGAGTCATCAAGCATTATAGCCACGTTCGTACATGACAAAGGATGATTTTAAATTAAGCTTGACCATTTGATTGAAGAAGATAAGGGACCGGGTGAGGGAGCGCATATAGAGGGAACAGAAAAGGACGGGAGATGACTCTCCATGTACAGAGTGCAAAGGCCTAGTGAGATCAGGTCTCCTAGAGATAAAATGATATAAATGATTTCTAAACTTTAACTCAATTTTATAATGTGGAATGTTCTTGAACTTTAATTTGATATGCATTATAATCTTGAAGTTTTAATTTATTCAATGTGATCCTTAAATTTTTGTTACATGTTCAATTTAGTCTCCAGTCTATATGAAAATATTCAATTTTGTTCATGATCTTGCCTTCTCCCAACCCCAATGCCAGCGAGGGCTGCTCTCGCTGGCTTCCCTCCACCATGGAGAGAAGAAAAAAAAGGAAAAAGAAAAAGAAAAAGAAAAAAAGACGAAAATGCCCTTAAGCCAAATTATTGTGGGGTAAATGTGTCACAAGTGGTATATTTTGAAATCTTTCATGTCACAAAAAAAAGTTCAGGGTAAATTTGTCATGAGTGGCATAGTTTGGAATTTTTGGTGATAATTTCCCTAAAAAGAAAGATTAATATGTGAGACCACTTGAGATTTTTTTTTTTCGCTTGCCGCTCTTTGACAAGAGAAATATCGCACATCGTGTTACCTCAACCTTATGAAAGAATCAGATTAACGGGTATCTTTAAGATGCTTACTGAGAAATTCAACGACGGAATACTTTGTTCTAAAAAATCACGGATTAAATGTCGGTCAATTCATAATGGCTGAGTTTTCTGATTTGATACTTTACCAAAAAATAATCTCTCTATCTTTCATATAAAAAGGAAAATCAAATATTTATTAATCTAATTTTTTTAAAGGGAAGTAAATAAATAGAAAGGATAATGACACAAACAGTCCCCGAACTTTGGCCTAATGTGTAATTTGGTCAATGAACTTTTAATTTATTCAATATGGCCCCTAAACTTTAGGTTAATGTTCATTGTGGTCCCTGAACTTTTATTTTGTTCAATGTCATCCATGAACTTTTGGTACATATTCAATTCAGTCCCTAAATTATATGAAAATATTCAATTCAATCCCCGGCAGTCTTTTCCATTAATTCAAGTTCAGGGACTAAATTGAACATGTTTCAAAAGTTTAGGAATGACATTGAATAAATTAAAAGTTTAGGGATTGTACATTGCACATTTTGTTAAAGTTCAGGGACTATATTGAATAAATTAAAAATTTAGAGATCAAATTGCATATTGGGTAAAAGTTCAAGAACTATTTGTGTCATTTTTCCTAAATAGAAAAAAACCGAATCTCTCCCGCTATCGTTTCACACGCACAGTAGACGTAACTCGAAAGGCAGCACAGGCTACGAAGGCAAGGAAATCAAGAGTCATTAGTTGACTAGCCAACCGTCGCTGAGAAAAATCAATGCACGTTAGCACTGCCATGTGGAAAGATCCCGGAGGCGGTGGCCCCACCGGATTGCTCCCCCCCTTCTATTCCCCACCTCTATATAAACCATATCCTTTCCCTCCATTTTTCGATCCACGTTACGTTTTGTATGACCAAAATTCGGAAGGGAAGTCTGTAAGTGATGACGTAATCCTTTTATGTGAAAAATTTATGATCTATGATCTTAGATCTTCATGATTTTCACAATAAGAGGGATGAAGACATACCTTTATCCGTAGCATTTTCCTTGAAGATAATTATTGCAGAAAACGGAAGAAACGAAGAAATCTGATTTCTCCCCCTTAACCCACTTTTCGCTTAATGTATTTTATCGATGGAGGATAAAAGATACAACATTCTTTTCTTGCGTTATCATGGGTGGAGAGAGGGCCAAACTCTATTTATATATATCCCTTCAAGTAGTACCTTCCATCAAAGCATATCCCACTTCATAAGAATCGCACCTCTTCGGAGGAACTTTAACTTCTCAATAGAATTACACATTTTCATCTATTTTTCATAGCCAATACATTTTAGCACTTAAATATTTATTAAACCATTAATTGACAACATCATGTGGGCCACATTATTCTTACATTCTCCCACTTGGCCCATATACCTTCCTTTCATGGTTTAATAAAGACCATAATGTACACGATAACATTATGCTAAAACCTTTCTTAAATTGCCTATCACACAATGATCATAGTTACATAAAGTAACTAATGCGAGTCATAGCGGTTGTATGCCATTAATCGACATAGTCCCTTTTATGTACTACAATTATAGCTCCATACTTAACATGATCCATAAATGAGAAGTATAGTAATGGTCCAACTATAATGTCTCTGTTAGAGATTGTCCTGTTACACATTCATTTATTTCCATAATGTATACCAAATAGAAAATAGGAATTATCAAAAACACATAATTGAGCTTATAGTGTCAAATAAATAAACTTGATGCATTCATAATACAATCATTAATGACATTCAATAATGCCCATCCTTTCAACATGTTCTTTAAATATTTTGGATGGCGGTCCTTTTGTTAAGGGATCTGCAATCATAATGTTGGTACTAATGTGCTCAATTGACACTCTTTGTTTCTTAACTTCTTCTTTAACAGACAAGTATTTAATCTCCATATGTTTCGCACCCTTGGAGTACTTGTCGTTCCCAGGGAAGGAAATTGCTGCAGAGTTATCACAATAAAATTTTAGCGGTTTGGCAATACTATTGACAATCATAAGCCTCGAAATAAAGTTCCGCAGCTATATCCCATGAATAGTGGCCTCAAAGTATGCCACAAACTCAGTCTCCATAGTAGATGTAGCAATAATTGACTGCTTTGCACTTTTCCATGAAATTGTGCCTCTAGCCAAAAGATACAAGTAACCAAAAGTTGTTTTTATTGTATCGGTATATCTGGTTAAGTCTGAATCTGAATATCCAATCACCCCAAGATGATCATATCTTTTATAAGTGTGCATGATTTTTCGTTCATTGTAAGTATCTGAGAACTTTCTTTGTAGCTTCTAATGATCTAATCCTAGGTTACTTTGATACTTGCCTAGCATTTCGACAACAAAACTAATGTTTGGTCCGGTGCAAGTTTGAGCATACATTAAGCTTCCGACAACAGATGTATAGGGAATACTTTTCATTCGTTCTTGTTCCAATTCACTTTTTGGACATTGCATAAGACTAAATTTGTCACCTTTCTAAATTGGAATTGCTCCTGCTGAACATTTATCCATATTAAATCTCTCTAAAATTTTATCAATATAGGCTTTCTGAGACAACTTTAATAATCCTTGTGATCTATCACAAAATATTTCTATTCTTATCACATACGTTGCCTCTTCCATATCTTTCATTTCAAAATTTTTAGAGAGAAATTTCTTGGATTCATATAATAAACCAAGATCATTAGTAGCAAGCAAAATGTCATCAGCATATAGAACTAGAAAAATAAACTTGCTCCCACTGACCTTCATGTATATACACCGATCAATGCTATTTTCCTTAAATCCAAAAGAAGTTATGGTATCATTAAACTTAAGATACCATTGTTGGGAAGCTTGTTTAACTCAATATTTTGATTTTTTTAACTTACATACCATGTGTTCCTTTCCTTTAACTTAAAAGTCCTAGGGTTGGTCCATATAAACTTCTTCCTCTAAATTCCCATTAAGAAAGGCAGTTTTAACATCCATTTGGTGTAACTCTAAATCATAATGAGCCACCAAAGCCATAATGATTCTAAGTGAATCTTTTTTGGAGACCGGTGAAAATGTCTCCTCATAATCAATGCCTTCTTTTTTAGTAAAACATTTAGCAACAAGTCTGGCCTTATATCATTCGATATTACCTTTTGAGTTACGCTTGGTCTTAAAGACCCATTTACACTCGACCTTTTTGCATCCTTTAGGCAAATTAACGAGATTCCAAACTTAATTTTGATCCATAGATTTTAACTCTTCTTCCATGGCATTGAACCATTTAGTAGAATCATCACATTCCATGGCTTCTGAAAATGAACCTGGATCATTACTAATTCTTAAGTCAATTTCTGACTCTTGTAGATAAACCATGTAGTCATTAGAAATAGTCGACCTTCTTTCTTTTTGAGATTTTCTTAATGTTATTTATTGTGGCTCAACTACTGTAGGTTCAATATTGATATTTTCATTATGGAGTGTTTGATTATTAATTTGTTGTTCTTGATTATTGTTGGGTTGAACTATAAAATTAGGAACAACTTTAGAAGTTTTGGGTGGAGAAACTTCCACCCTAACTTCTTGAATGCAAACCTTACACTTTCTTTCACTCCCACTAATGTCAACACTTTCAATAAACCTAGTATTTTCAGATTCAACAATTTTTGTACTATGATTAGGACAGTAAAATCTATACCTTTTGGATTTCTTTGCATAATCAATGAAGTAACTACTGATTGTTCTTAAATCAAATTTCTTTTCATGTGGATTGTAAATTCTTACGTTTGCTGGACAACTCCAAACATACAGGTGTCGTAAACTAGGTTTCCTTTCTGTCCACAATTCAAAAGGAGTCTTTGGAACTGCCTTACTGGGAACCCTGTTTATTAAATACATAGAAGTCTTTAAAGCATACATCCACAATGATAAGGGTAGAGATGAATAACTCATCATACTCCTAACAATTTTCATTAAAGTACGATTACGCCTTTCTGCTACACCATTTTGTTGTGGTGTACCTGGCATTGTGTATTGAGCACAAATACCATATCTTTCAAGGAATTTAGCAAATGGACCCCGAGATTATCCCGATTCATCATACTTTCCATAATATTCTCCACCTCTATCCAACCGTATTATTTTCATCTTTTTATTTAATTTCCTTTCAACCTCTTTAATATACACCTCAAGTACGTTCACTGATTGGAATTTATCATGCAATAGATAAATATAACCATAATGTGAAAAATCATCAATAAAGGTAATAAAATAACTTTCTTTACCAAAAGATGAAACATCAAAAGGACCACATATATCAATGTGTATAATTTCAAGAAGCTCTGTGCTTCTTGTGGCACATTTTTAGTGTGTTTTGTTTGTTTACCCTTAATAGAATCAATGCACACTCCAAGATCAGTAAAATCCAAATTTGGAAGAATTTCATTCTTCACTGATCTTTACATTCTTTCTTTGGATATGTGACCCAAAAGTTTATGTCAAAAGGAAGCAGAATTCTCATCCACTAAACAGCGTTTAGTGCCAACATTATGATGCAAGGTCATTAAGGACTTAGCAAAAGCATTATCGAATTTAAACTTGTAGAGACCATCATATAAAATTCCAGTTTCAATAAGATTATTATTCTTATATAAACTGAAAGATCCACAACCAAACTTAAAGGAGAATCCCGCTACATCAAGTTTTGGCAAAGAAACTAAATTGCGGGAAAAAGTAGGTACATAAATGGTTCAAAACAAATCCAAATAATGCCCAGTATCTGAGATCAAATTATAAGTGCCAATGCCTTCAACTGGAGCTTTGTTTCTATTCCCTGTGAGCACATAATTCTCATTTGGCTTTATGGTTTGGATCGAAAGAAATCCCTGCATCGTATTTGAAACATGAGTAGTGGCATCAAAATCAATTTATCAAGTATTATGAGAAACTTCAATAAAGTTTGATTCAAAACATGCTAAAGCTAGTTTTCGAATCAAGCTTCACACTTCAGACAATCTTTTTTCATGTGCCTAATTTTATTACAAAAGTGACACTTAATAATATTGTGTTTCTTCTTATGGATATGAGGAGTCTTATAAGAGTCATTTAGGCTGTGTAAACCTTTCTTTTTGCTCCTTCCACCTTTCCTCTTGGAATTCTTCTCAGCTTCTTGATGACTTAAGAGATGAACAAAATGAACCTTTTGATTCTTTATCCTTGTTTTCTCTTGAACAAGCGTACTGGCCAATTCATTTACAATCCACTTGTCCTTTATAGTGTTGTAATTCATTTGAAATGACCCATATTATTCATGAGGCGAGGAATTAAGTATGAACTGTACTAAAAAGTACTCATCCACGTTCATTCCCAAATTCCTTAATTTTGCCACTAAGTTTGTCATCTCTAGTACATGTTCATGCATGGTACATGAACCATCATATTTCATGGTAGTCAAAGTACTCATCAATGTACCAGCTAGTGACTTATTAGCAGTTTGAGAACGCTCTTCCACAAATTTCATAAATTCCTTAGCATTGTCAGTTTTGGAAAGAGTTGTCTTTAAGTTGTTGCTACTGTCATTCGCATAAACATTAAGCTTAATCTGTTTGATCTTTCCCAAGCTTTATGGAAAGACTTTTCATTATCGCTGCTCTCATCAGCAATAATAGCCAGTTTCTCAATTTGAAGTGCTAAATCAAGATCCACGACACTTGGGTGAAACTAGACTTGTTCACTCCAATCAGGGAAATTCATTCTATTGAATAAAGGAACAGACAAAGCATGCGAATGAAGAGAAATAAGTACAAATACTGCAAATATACAAGAATATACTCATACATTAATGCTTTGAGAATATCATAATATCATATTCAAATGAAACATTACATGTATATCATAGTTTTCATTTGGGTGATCTTATAATATATAAACATACAATAAACTCACAATGATGCTAATAACTTTTATTTGGTAATTATAAATACATCCCGTTAAAATTTATTTGATATCTTTGGATATACAAGCAAATTTAACAAGACATATTAATTACCAACTATTATGTTGATGAATTATAAGAAATTGATTTACCTTTGGGTCAATCCCTAAGTCTTTATAATAAATGAACTTCAATATACCCATGATACCAATAAGGATATGTAATATATCAATTCCAATCATAGCATCAATTAATCCTGGGTAATTGAAAGAAACATTATACAATTTAAAAAATTCAAGACATTATGGTTCGGCCACTTTGGTGACTAACAAACCACTCATAATTGAATTCTTAAAATTGTAAAACACTATAATTGTTTCATTCACAAACATTTACCAAATTGCATGCTGAGGGTAAAACCGTAAATTAATGCATAAAGGCAAAACTGTAAAATCAGAATCAATAGGGGGCAAAACCGTAAATTTAGCAGCTAGTGGCAAAATTGTAAATAATTCGATCAATGGCAAAATAGTAAATAAAACAGTCAAGGGCAGAACCGTAAAATCATGTGGAGAAAGGCAGAACCGTAAATAATCGGCAGAGAGGGCAGCAGGATCGTGCAGTGTACACGCCTAAATTGCTGTGTGGGCACATGCGTCACACATTTGGCACGTGGATCCACGCGCGTGGCTTCCATGCTCCTTCTTCATCACATCCATTTGCCATTTTTTTTTGTTCCATCGCACCTTCCGTCATTGGGGTCTCTTCCAACAGCCTATCTCCGACCAAATTAACAAGTGGATTTTGGAGACCATGCCGACGCCATCACACAGATTCGACGAAATGAATCATAATCATTTCCACCACTTTGGCACATAACAAAAAGACCAACATCGTTTGGCGAATCCAAACCCAGAAACCATAATCGGAAAATCATGAGATCCTAAACCTCGCTCTGATACCAACGGTAAGTGATAACGTAATCCTTTTATGCAGAAAATTTATGATCTAGGATCTTAGATCATCATGATTTTCACAATAAGAGAGATGGAGATATGCCTTTATCTATAGTGTTTCCCTTGAAGATAATTGTTGCAGAAAACGGAAGAAACGAAGAAATCTGATTTCCCTTTCTTAACCCACTTTTCGCTTAATGTATTTTATTGATGAATGATAAAAAATACAACGTTCTTTTCTTGCATTATCGTGAGTGGAGAGAGAACCGGACTCTATTTATATATACCCCTTTCAAATGGTGCTTTACATCAAATAATATCCCACTTCATCAGAATCGTACTTTTTCGGAGGAACTTTAACTTCTTAATAGAATTATACATTTTCATCTGTTTTTCATAGCCAATACGTTTTAGCACTTAAATATTGATAAAACTATTAATTCATAACATCACGTGGGCTATATTATTCTTACAAAGTCTCCTCCTCCTCCTCCTCCTCCTTCCTTACTGCTTCTTCTTCTTCACTGCACCGTCGAGCTTCAGCTTCGACACGATCAGAGTCTCGCTATGGCCGAGGGAGGCCTCACCCCGATCGTGGTCTTCTCATGCATCACGGCTGCCATGGGGGGCCTCATGTTCGGCTACGAGATCAGCGTTTCCTGTAAGGACGGACGGGCGTTGCTCATTCCTTCCTCACGGCCGCAGTGTCTTCCTGTTTCTGCGTTGCTGTTGTTGTGGTTCGGATTCAAATGATGCGCATCCTCTGTGAGCACGGGGCTGAGAATCTCTGTTTTCTGAACTAGCTGCGAACTTGACATTCCAGTTCCTTTATCTGTCTGATGCGTCTCCTTCGTATTTTGTGGAATATAGATTGGTGTATGTGTTTGATTCGGAGGAGATTGAACCTCAATAGTCCGAAGGACCAAGAGTATTTTGCGGATTTGTGATGAATCTAGTGGCGAGAAAGAGCGAGCGAGCGAGAGAGAGAGAGAGCGAGAGAGAGAGAGAGAGAGAGAGAGAACGTTTGAATAAAGAAAAAGAAAAGAATTCTTCTTCCAGCCAAACTGTTTCTCTCCTGGCTGAACGGAAAATACTTTGCGTTTGTTGAATTGACAAATTAGTCGCAATTAGTTGAGTGATTTATTGGCGCGTGAGCTTTGACTAAAGGGGGTAGTTTGCAGGATCTGTTGTAATCTGCCTTTCGGTTCTATGATTGTTTGCGCAAGCTTCAATTTTGCTTTGGGCCGGTATGGGGACTGGTCATCCCATGAAGTTGATGTGGAAAAAAACTTTTTGTATACCTTGAACAGAAATTATGCTAAAGCGTCAAAAGGAGAGGAGTTTTGATAAAACTTTTTGTATACTTTTTGTGTAGTGCAAAGCATAATTTTGGGCAAAAGGACACCATAAGTGCCATAACTTGTGTACGACACTCACTTTAAAACCAAAAGTTTTTGCCGGCTCACTTAAGTGCCAAATTGGAGGTAAAACGATCACTTAAGTACTAAAATTTTTGAAAAATGATCACTTAAGTGCTAATATCTGGTGAGCTATGTCAGCTTCAGAAATTAATAAAAAAGAAATGCCATGTCGGATTTCCATCAAAAAATTGTGTATGGCGCCGGAGTTAGCACTTAAGTGATCATTTTTCAAAAATTTTAGCACTAAAGTGATAAAAAAAAACTTATGACACCAAAGTGAGTGCCGTACACAAGTTATGATACTTATAGTATTTTTTACCCATAATTTTGAGTATACTTCAAATAGCCCAATACACGTTTCATAGCTCTCCAATGATTTTCATTTGAACTAATTGTAAATTGATTTAGCTTGCTCACAACACAAGCTATATCTAGCCTAGTACAGTTCATGACATACATTAAACTGCCTAGTATAATTGCATACTCATTTTGAGCTTTGCTTTCACCAGTATTCTTTGAAAGATATAAATTAACATCTACCGGGGTTTTTACTGGTACAATGTCTAGATTCTTGCACTTTCGAAGAATCTTCTCAATGTAATGACACTGTGATAAAGCTAATCCTCCACATGTTTTATGAATTTTAATCCCTAAAATAACATCTGCAACCCCCATATCTTTCATATCAAATTTACTTGTGAGCATGTGTTTGGTCGCCTTGACAACCTCACTATCGTTGCTCATTATAAGCATGTCATCTACATACAAGCACAAAATGGCAAAATCATTATGAGTGTTCTTAACATATACACATTTATCACACTCATTAATCTTAAAACCATTCGACAACATGACTTGGTCGAATTTAGCATGCCTTTGTTTTAGTGCTTGTTTCAAGCCATAGAGTGACTTGATTAGTCAACATAGTTTCTTCTCTTGTCTTGGAACAATGAACCCTTCAGGTTGTTCCAAATATATTTATTCTTCTAAATTCCCGTTTAAGAAAGCTGTTTTCACATTCATTTGATGGATTTCAAGCCTATACACCTTTGCTATGGCAATTAGCATCCTTATAGATGTAATTCTAGTAACAGGTGAATAGATGTCAAAATAATCAAGATCTTCTCGTTTCTTGTATCCTTTTACCACAAACCTAGCCTTATATTTATCAAAAGTACCATCTGCTTTCATTTTCCTCTTAAAAATCCATTTATATTGTAGTGGTTATTATCCTGAAGAAGGACAACTAATTCCCATATATGGTTTAACAAAATGGACTCAACTTCAATATTGATAACTTTTTTCCAGAACGGGGCTTCTAGGGATGTCACAACTCTTTAAAAGTCCGAGGCTCATTCTCTTACAAATATGTTAGAAAATCAAGTCTAAGAGACTTAGAACTAGTCATGGCCACGGTTCGAAACCGACCAGTTTCGGTTCGGAACCGGCTGTTCCGGTTCATGGCTAAGTATGAACCGGCCGGTTCCGGTTCAGGTTTGCTTTTCTTTCTTTTTTTTCTTTTCTTCCTTTGCCGGCCATAGCCGGGGTCGGCGGAGGTCGCTGGCCTCAAGCAAGGTTGCCCTCGCCGGTGTCGGGCGAGGGCTGCCCTCGCTTGGGCTGGGTGAGGCCGGCCTCGCCAGATCGGGCGAGGGCTCGACCTCGCTGGCGTCGGGCGAGGCCGACCTCGCCTGCAATTGGCGAGGCCGGCCTCTCCTGAGGCTGGCGAGGTCGAACCCTCGCCAAATCTGGTGAGGTCGAGCCTTGCTTGCAACTGGCGAGGCCAGCCTCGCTTGACGCCGGCGAGGTCGAACCCTCGCAAGATCTGGCGAGGCTCGACCTCGCTGGCGTTGGGCAAGGCCGGCCTCGCTAGTTGTCGGCGAGGTCGAGCCCTCGCCAGTTTGCTATAGTTTTCTTTTTTTTTTTTGTGGAATCGAGCCCGGAATCGGCGGTTCCGGGCCGATTCCTGTTTCAAACTGCGGGCTCGGTCAACGGGCCAAGCCCGGGTTTGACCAGGCCGAAACCGGCCTGTGGCCATGACTACTTAGAAGTTCTTTATCTTTTACTACGTCTAGGTTCATCCTCCACAAGATCACTTCTAGGTGTAATATGCCGAGGCATATTATCATTGTTAATTAGCTCATATACTATGTTATACGGAAATATATTTTCAAAGAATGAAGCATCCCTTGACTCAATGATTGTATTAACATGTATATCTAGGAACTCAGAATTATGAACAAGAAATTGATAAACAAGAAATTGATATGCATTACTATTAATAGCATATCCAATGAAGACAAAATCAACGGTTTTCGGTCCTATTTGAACCTTTTTAGGTTTAGGAATCGCAACCTTAACCAAATACCCCCACACCTTGAGATATTTCAAATTAGACGTTCTACCTTTCCACTTTTCATAGGGAGTTTATTGTGTTTTTTTGTGGGGTACTCTATTTAAGATAAAATTCGCCGTCAAAATAGCTTCCCTCTACAAATTCTGTCGTAAACCGGAACTAGTGAACAATACATTCATTGTTTTCTTTAAAGATCAATTTTTCCTTTCCACCAATCCATTAGCTTATGGCACATAAGGAAAAGTAATTTGGTGAATAATAACAAATTCAGAACAAATTTCTTTAAAAGGAAATTCATATTCACCTCTTCTATCACTTCTTATCATTTTAATTTTTTTATTTAACTGAGTTTCAACTTCAGACTTATAAGTTCTAAAAGCATTCACAGCCTCATCTTTACTACTAAGCAAATAAACATAACAATACCTCGAACAGTCATCGATAAAAGTGATAAAATACTTCTTACCACCCATTGATGGTATTGCTTTCATATCACATATGTCTGTGTATATTAAATCTAAGGGTTTCGTGATTCTATTATCTATAGAATAAAAAAGAGGCTTAGAAAACTTAGATACAACACACACTTGGTATTTTTCACTTGGACAGTCAAATTTTGGTAATAACCCCATGTTCATTAATTTCTTTATTGACTTATAATTAACATGTCCTAGTCTAGCATGCCATAAATCATAAGACTCAAGCACATAAGCAGAAACAATTTTATTCATAATATTATTGGGTGCAACAGTCATTACATTCAACTTGAACAGATCATCACTAAGATAACCCTTTCCTACATACATCTCATTTTGGGATAAGAACAACATTGGTGCCAAAACTTGTGTACGGAGGTCACTTTGGTGCCAAAACTTCCATTTGGATCACTTTAGTGCCAAAAATTTTGAAAAACGATCTTTTAAGTACCAACTCCAATTTGATTGTTCGGAAATCTAACATGGCAATTTTTTATTAGTATTTAAAGCCGACATGGCTCGCCAGAGATACAGTAAGCACGTACAATCAGCATTTTTTATTTTAAATAATTTTTTTTCTTTTTTTCTTTTTATTTCTTTTCTTTCTTTTTTCCTTCTTTTCATTTTTTTTTCTTTCTTCTCCCTTTGGTCATAGCCGGTGACCGGAGGTCGGCCACCGGTAGCTTGGCCTCGCCTGGACGAGGCCGCCGCCGCCCGCCACAGGCAAGGCCCGGCCGACCCTCGCCTGGACGACGGCGGGCAAGCCCCGGCGAGGTCGGCCTCGCCTCGCATGGGCGAGGGCGAGCCCCGGCGAGGGCTCCCCTCGCCAGATCCGGCGAGGCCGGCCGTCGCCCAGGCCACGGCGGCCCCGCCGGACGTCGCCCAGGCCACGCCGTGGCCTGCGCCGCCGTGGCCTGGGCGACGGCCGGCCTCGCCGGATCTGGCGAGGGGAGCCCTCGCCGAGGCTCGCCCTCGCCCATGCGAGGCGAGGCCGACCTCGCCAGGGCTTGCCCGCCGTCGCCCAGGCGAGGGTCGGCCGGGCCTCGCCTATAGCGAGCAACGGCGGCCTCGTCCGGACGAGGCCAGGCGGCTGGTGGCCGGCCTCCAGTCACCGGCAGTGACCAAAGGGAGAAGAAATAAAAGAAAAAAAGAAAGAAGAAAAAAATAAAAAAAATTCAGAAAAGTATTTAAAAAATCGAAATATATACGTGGAAATGCCACGTAGACTAATTTTTTTTTAAAAAATCCAACTAAGATTAAAAATTTAATTATAAATACCACGTATTAATTTGGCCGGAATTTCTCGCCGTTGGCACCAAAGTGATCATTTTTTCTCCGATTTGGTACTAAAGTGATCCAAATGGAAGTTTTGACACCAAAGTAGCCTCTGTACACAAGTTTTGGCACCAATGCTGTTCTTCCTCCTCTCATTTTTGGAGAGTACAAACTTATCAGATATAAACACCAACTTGAAACCATTCTTGCTAAGAAGAGATCCGGACACTAAATTCTTACGTATCTCTGGCACATGTAGCACATTATTTAGTGTCACAATTTTCCTAGATGTCATCTTCAGAGCGACCTTTCCAACACTTTCAACCTTAGAGGTCGATGAATTACCCATGTAGAGTTTTTCATCACCTTCCACAAGCATGTAAGATGAGAACATCGATTTACTGACGCATATATGACGAGTTACTCCAGTATCAATCCACCATTCTTTGGGGTTTCTCACCATGTTGCACTCAGATATCATAGCAATAAGATTGATATCATCAACACCATTGGAAATTTGTTCCACCACATTCATCCGAGTCTTCTTTCTCTTTTTGGCTCTATAGTCTTTGGCAAGATGTCCAGACTTTCCACAATTTTAGCATTTTCCAATGAACTTTTTCAGGCCTTGGTTGGATCCCTTTCCATACTTTTTCCTCTTCTTGTTGGTTTTCAATCCTTCTTTAACAACGTTGGCCCTTAAGACTTCTAGATTGCCATCAACTTTCTTCTCAAAAAGCCTATTGTCTTCCTCTATCCTCAATCAAACAATTAAATCTTAAAATGATAACTCCTTTCTCTTGTGTTTGAGATAATTCTTGAAATCTTTCCAAGACGGTGGTAACTTTTTAATGAAAGTAGCCACTTAAAATGATTCACTAATCATCATACCTTCAGCATGAATGTCATGCATGATCACTTGAAGTTCTTGAACTTGACTTAAGACGATTTTAGAATCTATTATCTTGAAGTCCAGAAATTTGCCGACAATGAATTTCTTCAACCCGGCATCTTCTATTTTATATTTCTTGTCCAAACTTTCCCATAACTCGTTAACTGTTTTCAGTGGACTATAAACGTTGTAGAGGGAATTGTCCAGACCATTGAGGATATAGTTGCGACACAAGAATTCAGAATGCTTCCATGCATCCACAATTGAAACCTTTTCCTTGCTTGTCTCTCCTTTATCCAACTTAGGAGCATCTTCAATGAGGAACCTTGCCAAATTCAAAGTGGTGAGGTAGAACAACATCTTCTGTTGCCATATCTTGAAATCAGCCCCATTGAACTTTTCTGGCTTCTCTCCATGAGTCGAAACAGATGCAATAGGTATCATCGATGTTGTAGCCATTTATGTTATGAAAATAGAAATTATTGAAAAGGCAACTATACAAACACAAAAATTGTCTTGAGATTGATGACTCCTAAGTGTTCGTATGTGCAAAACAAAGTTGTTCAACAAACCTTAAAGTGCAGATGAGTAGTCCAAATGTTGACGAATGATCAGAGCCCAACGAATTCACATTGTGTCCTTAAGACAATCTGTCCCCTCCACCGGTACCCAAGGTTTTTGAACAATTGCCTTTCAGGATAGAACGGATCGCCTTTCCTATAAAGCAGCACTTCTTCAAAGGAAACCTTTGAATGCAACTTTGCAGATTAATCGCTCGAATGACAATGATGAAGAATAAAAGAGTAGTAGAAAAAATGCCGTGCAAACACACAATTGTTTTTTTTTGTTTTATTTAAAAACAATGAAGAGTCACAGAGAACCGAAAAGTTTCGTTTGGTTCACGAACAGACATATTTGTCTGAAAATAAATGGGCAAACAATCACGAATAGACATATCTGTCCAAAAAAAAATGAAATAAAATTTCAAAACAAAACATGTCTATTCGGTGAAAAACAAAGCTGAATCATACTTCTCATTCACCTTCTATGGGTTTTGAATTCCAAAATCCCAACATAGCTTTCGTGGTCAAATTCAACATTTAGGGAGATGTCATCCAATATGGATTACTGGGTGCTTGATCTGTGTTTGTGTACCTCATCAAAATTTTGATTCATAATTGAAGATGCCGGGTTAGCAATCAGAGTCATCTTGCATGTTGATGTTGGTTAAATATGAAAGTATGAAAAGAATGCCAAGGTATTGCACATTGCATCAGGTGGCAACTGACAAAGCTTTTTCTCTCATATTTAATCTTTAGTCATATGTCCAAGCCACCCGGAACAAAAAAAAGAAGTCATATGTTACTCATTGGTCATGTCATCTGTTTTGGAATTGACTTAAAAATTCCAGTAACTTTGGTTAAGTGACATTTAGCGGTTTTAATTACTATAATCATTTTTTTTCGATGGCTAATGAGCATGTTGTGATGTCTTGTTGAATGCATATGCAGGCAGTACCACTTTTCCTTTCAGAAATAGCACCAACAAGAATACGTGGAGGACTCAATATACTCTTCCAGCTTAACGTTACCTGTTGCGGAAGCCAAGCGATCGAACAATGAAATTGACAGAATAAGGAAATAAATCGGACACCAGATTTACGTGGTTCGGTCGTAGTGACCTACGTCCACGGGGAGAGCAGCACGGAATTCCACTATAGATCAAGCGATACAACGGAGATTACAACCACACTCGAGTCACTCAAACACTCTTGGTGTTTCCCAAGCCCCAATTACACCCAATAACTCACGCAGTGTTTAGCCCCACAATTCCTCACGAAATAAT
Source organism: Syzygium syzygioides (assembly GCA_031216285.1). Taxonomy (NCBI): domain Eukaryota; kingdom Viridiplantae; phylum Streptophyta; class Magnoliopsida; order Myrtales; family Myrtaceae; genus Syzygium; species Syzygium syzygioides. The sequence continues at coordinate 29,872,710 of CM062249.1, forward strand.
CTCTCAATCTCGCAAAAGAATTGTACACTAATCTTAACACAAGATTTAATCGCTTGAACACTGATCCTTCTTGGATATAATTCACGAACGAAAATCCACGGAAACACTCATCGCCAAGCACTCACGAACGTCTTCACGTCAACCGCGGCGCTTCAAGACTTCTTTATCAACAATAGCTCTTCAAGACTTGCTCTTCTTGCGGCCAAGTTCAAGAATAAATATGTATGCCCAAGAAGTAAACGTAGAGTGGCCGACTCCAACTTGGAAAGGGAAACCATACGGTCAACAAGTCCAAGTTTGGACTTTCCTATTTCTTCTTTCCTTTTTCTTTGTCTGACACATTGACCGAGTCAAAGTTCAACATAAAATCCATGTGAACTTTCCAGTTTGAGAACAAAGACTCCAACGTGCATTAGGAAAGTGAATTTCAAATATTTCCCTTTTGCTTGGTTTCGGAGATCCACAAAATATTCAATTCGAAATATTTAGATTTCGCTTCGGGCTTAAACTCGAGACATATTTTAACATTACCATTGGCGTCCTTTTTGCGAGTCTTGTCAACTACCGCACGGCGAAGTAAGTTCACTGCTTTGATTGTCTCGTTGTCTTTTTCTGAAGTTTCATTTCGATCAAGTTTTGTTAATCTAGCAACCTTTTAGTGGTAAATAAAGGTCAGTCCATGTTTATCATGCGAAGGAACATTTAGATATTGGATAACCGACAATTGGAGTCAATGATAAGCATTTTGAAAGGATTGTAAGTACAGGACTACAAAAAATAGAAAGAAGCATGCGCCCTAAAAGAGGCACAGCTGTACTGCTATTTCTAGATGCTACAATGAGTTGAAAGAATGAAGATGCTTCCTCAAATTGGAGCCGTAATCATAATTTCACTGGAAAAGACTATCTTAACTATTTCATGAAACAAATAAATGGCAATGCATGCCTGGTTCTGCCGAATTGCCTTTGATAAATTCACTTGGCTCATGAACTGCCTTACTTAACAAATAGCAAATATCGGTGTCTATATGACCAAAGTATACTCTTTCTTCTACTTCTTTAGCTGATGCAACTTAACTGCTGCCTTTGCAATAATAGGATCGATGCAGGGTGGGGTTGGAGGCTATCGTTGGGATTGGCCGGCATTCCTGCAGGCCTCCTAACTGGGGGAGCTATTTTCGTGGTAGACACTCCTAACAGTCTCATTGAGCGGGGTAGCATTGAAGAAGGAAAAGCTGTACTCAGAAGGATAAGGGAAACTGACAACATTGAACCGGAGTTCCAGGAGCTTCTTGAGGCAAGTCGAGTTGCTAAAGAAGTGAAGCATCCTTTCAGAAATCTCCTGAAGAGGAAGAATCGGCCTCAGTTGGTCATTGCAGTGGCCATGCAGGTCAGTGTTGTTTCTGGCATCGATCATCATATCTCATCCTTCATTTCTCACCTCGTGAAACCTTTCTTGTTTAATATGTCCGTCTACCAGAATGTTCTTCTTGTGAGCAGAAAACGCCAGATTATATTTGTCAACTTTGAGTCGTCAATTTATTGAATAATCATCCTCAGCAGCTTCAAATGCAGAGATAATCTTTCTGAAGGAAACAATAGCGCTACTTAATAGGTAAACCATGCATATATGCATAGTCTATAGGTTTGTTATATGGTTTGTTATATCATATTAAATCACAAAAATGTAGTGATTTGGGTAGAATGCATCATAGAATAGATTTAAAAGACCATTTGAAAATTGCACAATAGTAGGTTCAGGTTACTGTTGCGCATGGTTTTGAGTTTTCTCTTCTCTAGGAAAGTAAGGTAACTGTTTTCTTCTGGCCCCAAAAGAAAATGTTACATTTGGCCTTCGGATTAAATCAACCAAACGTGCTATACAAGTATTGAACTTTTGAGTGTACTTGGCTAGTCAGATGAAGTTCACTGGTGTCACTATTTGTCTTGATGACTGTTTTTGCGCTTCTTGATTTTAGCTCCAAGTTTATTGGTTTCAATTAGACTCACATTCGTCAGTTATATGTATGTGAAAACAGGTCTTCCAGCAATTTACTGGTATCTATGCCGTCACGTTTTATGCGCCAGTTTTCTTTGACACCGTTGGAATGGGCAATGATGCATCTCTTTACTCCGCTGTCATCACTGGGGCTGTCAATGTTCTCTCCACCTTAGTATCCATTTACACGGTCGATAAGATCGGCCGCCGTGTTCTTTTACTGGAGGCCGGGGTCCAAATGTTCCTTTCCCAAGTTATAATAGCAATTATACTTGGCTTGAAGGTCAAGGACCACTCAGAGGACCTCAGCCATGGCTACTCAATCTTTGTGCTCATTATGGTGTGCACGTGCATCTCTAGCTTCGCGTGGTCTTGGGGACCTCTTGGATGGTTGATTCCCAGCGAGACGTTTCCGCTAGAGACTCGCTCGGCCGGCCAGAGTGTGACCGTCTGCACCAACTTTCTCTTCACCTTCATGATCGGCCAGGCATTCCTCTCCATACTGTGCCACTTCAAGTACGGCGTCTTCTTGTTCTTCTCTGGTTGGGTCCTTATCATGTCCGTCTTCACTCTGTTTCTTATCCCCGAGACCAAGAACGTCCCGATCGAAGAGATGACCGAGAGGGTGTGGAAGCAGCATTGGTATTGGAAACGGTACATCAAGGACAACGACCATGATGCCGAGGCCGCCGTTTCGAACAAGGTCGGGCCTGCCAATGGTAATGGGTTTTTTTTCGCATCGCAGTTGTAATCGATTCGAGATGAACGTCTTTCAGGATTCAGATACATAGGAATTTCATACCTTAGAAAAATATTGGTTACAGAATATACACTAGAACATAAAGAACAACTACTATTCAACAGACCGAGAATTATTTCGATACTGTCATTATAGGTAGAGTACTGATTTAGCCAGATATATAGTCTTCGCATGTGATTTGTGGGGGCGCGCCGCCATGTAAATTGATATCGCAGGATATTGTCTTTGCAGAGAAGAGTGTGTTTCTTGAAGTCTTTTGGCTTATCTTCTTTTCATTTGACGGAAAATTTACATATGCGAAATCCAGTTGGAGTAACACCGTGGTAAGATTTGGAGTGTTAGGAAGTTTGTGTAGAGAGCAAGACTTCGGAATCTCTCTCACTTTCTCCATACACCAAGCAACAAAAATAGAGAACTAGTTGCCGACTGATACTCTTGATTCATTCTCATTTCTACTATTGTATTAAGTAATGGAGGACTTACGACTCTTAGGGGTTCTCAAGCCTGTTTTTTTTTTCTCTCCCAAACGTCCTTAATAGTTCTATGTGATCTCTCGATGTATGTTAGCATGAAAAGCTCGCATTTTTTCTATCCAACATCAACCTTCCAAAAAAGATTTTCGAGTCTTGAAATGTTTGCATCTCGCCACTTATTGCTATAAATCTCCTTTGTAATCTATGTGCTTTTGTCAATTTTTTTTTTCATGACTTTTAACGATAAAAAGATTATGTAATGAATTGGGTTTTGCTTAATCCATCAAAATGTCAAATATCATGAGCTTTCTTCCATAGTCTTCTGTAGCCCCGTGACGAAAACGTTTTGATCGATCCCACCAAAAGACCTCCGGAAAGCAGCCTTTCCTTGTAAGACTCTCAACCGAGCTACACTACCTACGAGCGGCGAACCTCCCACCTAAGGCAAAAAGCCAAAATCGCAACAAACGTCTGGTTTATGACACGTTTATTTCACCTACGTATGCTTTTATGATCTGAACTGGAAATTAAACTAGACCTGATTTAAAAATTAGATGGAACCAATGCGCAATGATTAACGTTTAGTTACTTTTGTGATCATGAGATGTCAGATGGGTTAGTGTATCTTCACGCGTGGATCTCGGAAGTCTTGATCGAGTCATCAAGCATTATAGCCACGTTCGTACATGCCAAGGGAGGATTTTAAATTAAGCATGACGATTTGATTGAGGATAAGGAACCGGGCGGCGAGGGAGCGCACATAGAGGGAACGGAAAAGGACAGGAGATGACTCTCCATGTACAGAATGCAAAGGCCTAGCAAGATCAGCTAACCTAGAGAGAAAATGACATAAATAATTTCTATACTTTAACTCAATTTTACAATACGGAATAAGGTTTCTGAATTTTATTTTAATATGCAATGTAGTTCCTGAAGTTTTAATTTGTTCAATATGATCCTTAAATTTTTGGTATATGTTCAATTTAGTCTATGAACTATATGAAAATGTTCAATTTTGTCCATGATCTTGAATTAATAGAAGGAGAACATTGAACATTTTCAGATAGTTCATGGACTATATTGAACATGTACCAAAAGTTTAGGGACCACATCGAATAAATTTAAAGTTGAAGAACCATATTGAACAAATTAAAAGTTGAGGATCCATATTGCGCATTGGGTTAAAGTTCAATGACCAATTATGTTATTATCCTCCTAAGAACCACCAGCTGACCACATTACAAATGCTAAGGGTGTCCTTGATACGTGCTATCAGAATTGGTTCAAAACAAATGAGTCATCTACCAATCTCGCGAATTGCTAATCACGAGGAACTTTGAGATGATTTTAGAGCATGACAACGCCGTCTGTGCAAATCAATCACAGTGTTCAAGTTGCACGAGAACATAGGTAATATGTGGTGATTGACTTGCATGGACAAGGATGATTTCGAAAGAACTTAAGACTGCTGAAAATAAGAAAAACACGTCCATTTGTTGAGCTATTGAGACATATTTGACAGGTAATAATCCATGGTAGACCTAGATGTTAGAGAACGAAACACTAAAGATTTTGATTATTAATGGATGAACAAAACTTATGCATAATTAGAATCGAATGAGAAAATGTGAAAAATTCTATACTGACCTCTAGCCATTGATGAAGTTCGATTGAAAACCACATTCGCAGACTCTTGAATGATAGGTGAATGGGTCTTTCTAACCAATTACCCTCTCAATGTCGACGGTGTGTTATATTTGAGGGGTTTGGCTTAGACCTATTCATATTTCCATTTGCTCCCCTTCATATAACTTCTTCTATCAAATCAGTTATCATTATCATGACATTGGGCAATTACCATGCAGCTTATTGTGGTTAATGGGCAATTATGGCGCAACTTAATGCAAATACAAAATGTCAGCAACATGGGCGACAATGAATAGAATGTAGGATCACATTATCGGTACAGTAATACTAGACATATGTGATTTTTGCTATCGAGCTCAGCAGCTGTTCATTTTTATCGCGTCACACTTTCCTTTTTTCGTCGATCCATACGAAAATGATTTTAGAGACCAGACCAAGTGACAATTGGTGGCTCAGTTTCTTGGACGGACAGAAAGAGGATCGAGGTAGGTGCGTGCCACTCAAGCATTTCATCAGACGTGAGGTCGCTCCAACCCCACACGGTCCAAGACCCCCAAACTTATGAGTGTCTGCTGTCCATTAACGCGCACAGCACTGCCTTTTCTCTCTCTGCTCTGCTTTGCTCTCTCTCTCTCTCTCTCTCTCTGAGAGCCGCAATTCAGTTCTCTCCCGCACAAACTTCCAACCTCCACACGTCCAAATCCCAGGTCGCTTAGCCTGATTATCATCTTTCCAGAAAGAAAAGAACCCTCGTCTCTTTCTCGGTCAGTCCTTCTCTGTCTCTCCCGGTTTCTTTAAATATACTGCCCAAGTTCTCTCCTCGAATCCTAAGAAAGACGGTCTGGTTTGCAAGTTGGTCTTCGCGAGACAGAGATGGGTGTGTTGATGTTGATGGTGGCGGCGGCGGCGGCGATGGCGATGGCAAAGCTGTGCGATGCAGCAGTGTACAAGGTTGGAGACACGGCGGGTTGGACCACCATTGGCAACGTCGACTACAAGCAGTGGTCTGCCACCAAGACCTTCCAGCTTGGCGATACCGTCAGTGAGTTCACTTCCATTTCCTTCTAATTTCGTCATTGAAAGGAACAAGTCAATTTCTTTTTCTGGGTTTCCGGTTAATTTACAAGAATAAATAAAGGCTTTTGATTCATATAGGCTTCTGGGTTCTATCAGAACTGTGAAAATATCAGATCTTTGTCTGGCAAAGGCAGCTCTTCCTCGTGCCAGTCCTATGCACCTTAGATTTTCCGAGCAAAGCTCTGTCCCTTTTGATTTGCTTTTTTCTGTGTCTGTGCGTACACGTTGATGTTCAAGACTGACAAATGGCCGATAGTTCTTGAATTCAGCAAAAAAACTCTCTGGATCTTTCAGAGCACTTCATGACCAAATTGTCTCCTTTCTCGTCAACCCAGGTTATCAAATCTCATGCAGAATTTCATCACTCTCTCTCCGAATTGACAGTTTCTTGCAAAATCTTTTACTTGCTTTACCTTTTTAACTGAGAAGAATAAAAGAACACAGACGGGGAGCAGATGTGTCGCGAGGTGTTGGACCATGGCGACAAGTTGACCATTAAGTGGGATCCATTGCTCCGCGTACGTACAAGACACCGCATCATTAGCTCCGCTCGCACTGACGCACGCCTTTGATCGTTCCGACATTATTCTAGCTTTTGCCCGAAACAAAAGCAATCATCCCACGACGCCATTCTAACATCATGCCATTGGCTAAGTGTTTGCATACTTTAAGTGGCAATCACGAAAGCTTGTTTACTATGAGCAAACACAGGTGTCGCGAATCATCGTATGGTCCTTGCTCTCCTTCTCAGAAGTGCTAAAAAGTCGATTTTGAGTGAGATTGGACAGCTAGCTCCACAAGTACAGTCCTCACTGTATTTCTTGCAAAATCTTAAGAAGGCAAGAATAATTGTCGAATCAAATTCGATGTGTTCAAACTGCTACTGCAAGTTTAAAAGTACCAAACTGATTTCTGTAAAAAAAGTTAAATCATAAATTCGGTGGTGTCGTGACAAAATGATGGATGGAATTTGAGGAGGTGCATACCATAGGCTTTTCATGCTAAGTTTGGGGCATTAGGTGCAATTCCCTCATAGTTGAAGGGCTGAATTGCAATTTCTCCTAGATATGAAGGAAACTGAAGCTAACTGTCATTATAAACTGAAATATGTGGTTCGATTTGATTCAGATTATTGATTTTCAAATTTCTGAACTAGAAGAATTGAATGATGCTATGGATACTAAGATTGATTTATAAGAATGAGATATTCTATAACTCATGTTATGGTGTGAAAATTCCTAACATTGTGGGTTTCTCTTGTGCACCAGTTTTTCAATACAATGCCCAATTTCATAACGTGATGCACGTGACGCACGCCGAGTTCCGGGCCTGCAATACCACATCTCCCAAGGCGACCTACACGACCGGCAATGACTCGATCACCCTCACCAACCGCGGCCACCACTACTTCTTCTGCGGTGTCCCAGGTCATTGCCTAGCCGGCCAGAAGGTCGACATCAACGTGCTTCGCAACCCCGTGATCGCACAGACCCCTTCGCCGTTGGCTGTCCCTGCTTCAGGCAACCAGGAGCCTTCTCCAAATGGCGGCCATCTGCCTCACGCTTCGAAGGCCTCCTTTGCGATGCTCGGATTGCTTTCGGTGGTTCTTGTGGTTTGCTGTTGATGTTGATGTTGTTCTTGCTTCTGAGTCACCTTTTGTTTTGGTATATACATTGAGCTCGAGCAGTCAAACTGAATCCGGCTAGAAACTTCCAGATTATACACAAATCCACTGTATACTTTTTGTTTTGTTCTGATTGATTTCCTCTGTATTACACATCTCTTTTGTTTATTTCTGTTGTGCACTTTTAAGAACATGTCCTGTCAATCTTAGATCCAAATGATCTTCTCAGTTATATTGACAAAATAAGTTCCCTAACAAGAAGAGAATTGATGACTTAAGGAAGTTAATTTCAGTCGAGTATCATCTAATAGAGAGTAAACGTGAGGAAGAGAAAGTGAGACACAAGGTTTTCTTTTATTTACCCTTAAACTAAGGCTATGTTCAACTGAGGATTTCATTATATTTAGCGCCTCTCACATCTCTGTTACATCCCTCAATTACAAGAGAAATAGATTGTACATACTCAGTAGATATTCATGGGCCCAAATTCAAATCACGAATAAAATACATGTCCAAATTATAAAAGCCCTATGGCATCATGGGACACCCTCGCCGAGATGGCCCCCCAGACCTAGCTCACTCAATGAGGAGTGGGACCCCGTGCTTTCCTGTCAATATGGTGTATGAAGCACACCCCAACATATTATAAACCGTTCCAATGTGATGGCAAACATTTTTTTGCCAAAAATTTATGAAAAATTGTCAATTTGTGTCAATTTCAAGTTGACCTCGTTGTATTATGTCATGTTCAATTAGGTTAGGTTTTCTCAATAGGTTCATATTGTATTCGACTTATTTTTTTTTTGTAGAAGAGATTGTGAACCCCAGTATGAAAAAAGTCGTATTGATTTTACTTCCTACATCACATTGTAGTTTGATTAATCTTTTCCATTTAGTATCCCTGCTTCCGGCAACTGGGGGCCTTCTCTGAGTAACGGCAATCCACTGCACGCTTCAAAGGGCTCTTTTGCTGAAAGCTCGGATCGCTTACGGTGGTTCTTGCGGCTTGCTGTTAATTCTGTTCTTGCTTCAGAGTCACCTTGTGTTCTGGGATATACATTGAACTTGAGCAGTCATAAAATGAATATCGGCAGGAAACTTTCAGGTTACATAGTGTGGAATGTGATTCCGCTTCATGGAGAGAAGTATGGCAAGCTCATCTTATCCACTAAATCACTGTATAATTATGTTTTATTCTGATTACTTTCCTTTGTGTTACACATCTCCTCTTTTGTTTAGTTTTGTCGTCCACTTTAAGGACATGTCCTGTCAATCTTGGATCCAAACGAACTTCTCTGTTGAATTGGCAGAACAAGTTCCCTAACATGAAGAGCGTTGATGATGACTTAAAGCGGTAAATTTCAGTTGAGCATCGTTGTCCTGCCTATCTTGTTCTAGGAATTCCAAGGAAATTTTGATCCAACAACAGTTGCTGCAGAAGATTAGGTTTCAGAGAAGCAACTACTGGGAAATATTGATCAGAAGATCCTTTCAATTCACTAGATTCCGTTACTTAAACACACATCTCGTCGAATCATATTGACTAGTTGATTGACTAGTTGGATGAGACATTTCGTGCCCAAGGCATTACATCTCATGGCTAAAGATCCAAAATTCATGATCTTTTCTCTGTTATTCTTTTCACTGCTCATATTTATTTACATTTTCAGCGAAACAAATGAAAAGTACATTAGTTACCCGGCATTGGTATATGTTGAGACGAGCCACCACGACCATCCTTTATCCTTTGACGACCTCGTCATCATCATTCTCATCGTCATCAATCATGTACCGCTTCCAGAACCAATGCTGCTTCCACACCCTCTGGACCATCAAGTCCACGGGCACACCCTTTGTCTCGGGCAAGAAGAACAATGTGAAGAGCCCCATGAGCAAGATCCATATGGCAAAGAAGAAGAAGATGCCGGCCCTCATGTGGCACAGCATCGAGAGGAAGGCCTGTGCGATAATGAAGGTGAAGAGCATGTTGGAGCTCACTGCACAAGCGAAACCAGACGTCCTCGTCTCCAGAGGGAAGGTCTCGCTCGGAATCAGCCATCCGAGCGGACCCCATGACCATGCGAATCCCATCACAAACACGCACACTAGCACCACCACGATTATCGCCTCGGCATGGTTGAGAGACCCCGTTGGTTGCAGGTGTAGAAGCAAGAGCACTCCTATCACAGTCTGCAGCAAGAAAGAAAATTTTGTGGATTAGAAAGTATCAACGCATTAGATCAACCTCTCTCCTTCTAATCGAACAGAATTACGCAAGTTTGATGTGATTTTCCGTCAATCGTGATTGAAGAAACATGCGAAGACAACGTGAATTACCTGAGTGATGAACATCTGGACACAAGCCTCAAGGAGCAACACCCTCCGGCCAGCCCTGTCCACCGTGTAGATCGACACTAACGTGCTGAAAACGTTCACGAGCCCGGTGATGACCGTCGAGAGCAGCGCGGCATTGTTCCCGAACCCGACTGTCTGGAACAGGACCGGTGCGTAGAACATGATGGCGTTGATCCCGGTGAACTGCTGGAACACCTGCAGCAACATGGCTATGACAAGAGGGGGCCTGCTCGATGGTTTCATGAGCTTGCGGAACGGGTGCTTCACTCGCCTTGCGGCCTCACAGGCAGCAACAATCGAATCGAACTCGGCAGTGACGTCATCGGTGCCGCGGATCCTCTTCAGGGTGGCCTTCCCTTGGTCGACCCGTTTGCGCTCAATGAGGCTGGTTGGGGTCTCGCAGATGGCGAATGAACCCACGAGGAGAATCATGGCCGGGACGCCAGCCAAGCCAAGAGAGATCCGCCACCCGTGAGGGTGAATGTTGGATGTGAAGTAGTTGATGATGCCGGCGATGAGGATTCCGATTGTAATGAAGAGTTGGAAGCAAATGTTGAGAGCTCCTCTGATTCTGGCAGGAGCTAATTCAGAGAGAAACAGAGGCACCGACTGATTACCGAACCCGACACCACAACCGAGGATGATTCTGCCGAAGACGACCATCACAAGGTTGACGCCACCGGCTTGGAGTGCAACCCCCACGATGAAGAAGAAGGATCCAATCTGCAACGTCGTCCTTCGGCCAAATTTGGAGCACACCCTTGACGCTGCAAAGCTGGCTAGGAGAGCAGCTATGTACAGCGAAGATGTGAACAACTGGAGGTACTCGTTGTCGTATTTACAGTAGTTGTCCTCGTGGGCACGCTTCTTTTTCTCATACACGTTCATGAAGAATTTCATCAAGAAGTCATCCATGGCAGTCACTCCACCTGAAATTCAATGAAAATCCACATAAGCATTGCGAAAAGCGAGTCATTTTACAATGACTGATGCATTCTGTACTTGGAAGTATAAACTAGCCATTCACAAGTCAAAATGCAATTTAAACTAACCCATACCAGAGGCAAAAATGTGATACGATCAATTTCTCTTTTAAATCAAATAAGTTTCTCCTACCCGAAATTCCGATGTCGTATCCGAACAACATCCCTCCGAAGGCCGCGATGATCACGCACACAATGACGTAAAAAGTTATCTTCCCGTCATGGTCGGGCATTTGGCCGCCGTGGCTCACGACAACAGCCGGCATCTTTCACTAGCTTTCTCTCCGGGTGAAGAAAGACAGACAAAGGAGAGAAGCTTTATATCAAAACGTATTCGGACAGAAGAAAGACGACCAGAGTGAAGAAGCGGGGGGTAAAAGATCGAAGAGCTTTAGATCTTGTCCGAATACGAATCTTTACGTGCATTGTATGGGGGTATTTATAACACGCCAAGAAGGCAGGGAAAGGCTAAATGAAGATTAGAGGACAAATAATCGCGATATGATAATGACGTGGTTTTTGCTCTTATCTAAAATTGGATGAGATAATCATCCCTTAAGTGTCGGGCTTCTGATGATTCGTCCTCGGCAAATAGAACAGATTTTGCAGGTTAGTTTGACCCAGGAGTCACTTAATGCCAAAAAGAGAAAATAATCGTAGATGGGAATGAAAGGTGGTATCATCTTTGACCAGTCTAAATCGGAATTGACACCGAAGTGCGTCGTTGGAGTTTTCCGAGGAGATGAAAAGAGTTCATTGTCTGATTAAGTGCATACTTGACTTTAACCCTTGAATATATAAACAGAAATTAGGGGGAAGAGTTCTTGAAAACTTGAATTAAAACATAAACCAAAAGTTTCTTTTTTGTTTATGTTTAATTCGAATTTGACTTGCAATTAAGATGAAATAACGATGGTGGTGATTGTTTTCCAATAGGTTTAGGTCCAGGGATGAACATTGCATGTTGCCATGACAGAGCTGATTGGTAGATAAAAGTTGGTAAGTTCGTTTGAAAAGTTGATAACTTCAAAACGATCGGATAGCCCATGGGTATAACGCTGAGACTCAAATTATGATAGGGTAATTTGATATACAAGTTGACAAGTTCAAAATGTCAATAAGCCGCGAAAATCAAAGTTGTAAGTTCGTTGCAAAAGCTGGTAATTTCAGATGTGCACGAATAGGTGGATGACCCAAAAATGGTCAATAAACTAAATCAGGAAAAAAGTTAGTAAGCAACTTGAATATGGCTGATAATTTTACATAAGAGTTGGTGAGTTTAAAGCGTCAATAAGCTATGAAACCGAGATTGTTAAGTTGTTACTATTGAAGCAACAAATCAAAAGGCAAAACATCATAATGTTTGCAATGTAGAATCTTCCACAAATAAGCACGAAAATAACATATCAAGGAGAATATCCACGAGTTGATCATTTAGAAATCTTTTCAAATTTGTCTTTTATTCAATTTTCTTGTAAATCAAATTGTATCTTTTATCTTTAACTTCTATTATAATTATAAGTGATGATATCTCTATTTATACTGTAAAACATATCAATGAAAGGTAACGCTTCATTGACTCAATTCTTTATTTTCTTTATGGTATCAAAGCCACGCAAGGGCACACTACTCTTTACTTGTTAAAAAAAAAATTGATACAATCATGTCAAACCCGAGATTTCCATTTCCTTCAAACATCAATGTGGCAAATTTTGTTACATTGAAGCTCAATGAAAACAACTTTTTGCTTTGGGAGACAGGGGTATTGTCTCTGATTGAAAGTTAGGACCTATTTGGTTTTCTTAATGGAGAGATAATTGCACCACCGCAGACTCGGACATTGGAGAATTCAACTGAAGTCAGTAATCCAGAATATACATAATGGGTGTGTAGTGACCGCCTCGTAAAGTCCTAGATCATGGACACACTCTCAAAAGAGGTTCTCAGACATACTATTGGACTTCAAATAGTAGCATAAGTGTGGAAGGCTCTCACTGATCATTTCAAGCAAAGCTCGGTGACTCGTGAACTTGATCTCCTTGAACAACCTCAACACATCAGGAAAGAAAATAAGCCGTCATATGTTTATCTTCATGACTTCAAATCTATTTACAATCAATTGCATTCCATTGGTAAACCTGTGTCGAATGCTAATAAAGTCTTCAGATTACTTGAAGGATTTGATGATAGCTATAAGTCATTCAAAACGATTATGTTCAGGCCTCCTCTTCTATCTCATGCTGAAGTGGTTGCACAACTTCAAAGTTACGAGTTATGAAACAAGCGCACTTCAACCATGCTCCCAAACAGTTTAATGGCCATTATCTCGCAGCGACATAATGGTGGCTACATTAATTCTAGGGATCGTGGCTTTTCTCAAACAAACCGAAATGATCAGTGATTTTCAAGAAATTACTATACTACTCAACAATGTCAAATTCAAACTTAGGAGTGCCATCTCTCATCTGTCAGATTTGTAGGAAGAAGGGGCATGATGCATTGAATTGCCGGTATCGTTTCGATAACAGTTATTAGAGTATTAATATACCCCATGGCCTGGCTGCACTTCATATCTCAAACTCGCAAGATGAAGAATGGCATCCGGACACCGATGCCAATACTCATGATATCGTTTCGAGAGTAAGATTTGAATGGTCACCTCTAAAGACTATGACGAACATCTTGTGAACATTAACGATCTTTTGCCATGACACATCCACCTTCTCTTGATCAATTTTGACAAAGAGAACGAGTGCAGCAATCTGGCCGGTTTTGCAGCATGATATCATGAATCATTTGGAACTACTACGGATCAAACATAGTGCAATCTCCAAACATCTCACAAGACCAGTAGGTCCAGTAATCACTTTTGAATGCAAAAATAAAATCTTTACTCTATGAATTTCGCACGCCGATAAAAATCTATAATCGTTGCAAATGATGCCAAACACCGGTTGGCGTCCATAGAGGTCTCTAATCTCTTCTTCTTTTATTTTCAGTTACAAAAAATATATGAATAACCCTATTTCTGTCAGGTAGTACAACTTTATCCCTTCGTTTACCAGATGACATTTCCTTTTCCTCCCTTTCTTTGGATTTAACTCTTATAATCTAGCTCATGATACGTTAGGAGAGAACAGCTATCCAACCAAAGTGGAATCAGATTTCACAGGTGGAAGCATCTAGCCAAAAGTTTAAAGAAGACGGAGCCGATGATCCGCCACAGTATAAAGCCAATAACCAACGAGCCAAAATTGGAGCTGCTGACCTTTAATGTCATGAAGATGCAGGTTATACTAATTACTTCTCAAGGCCAGAAGCAGAAAGAATTTTGCTTCAGTGGAGATGCATCACTCCTGTTAGCTTGATGTACGATTTTGGACCAGGAGATCATTTAGAAGTGGATCGTCCATATCTGCAGTCCCATTGACTCTTCTATCACGGCGTCGACCTCTGCAGAGACATCCAAAACAAAGCAATCGATTGGTAGGATAAACCCAGAATTTTCTGAGCTAGGAATATAGAGGGGAGATGAAGAAATTAACTTTTTGAAGCACTTGTAGCGAAGACATGCTTGACATGATGTACAACAATGGCAGTCCATTGCGCTAAGACTACTCGAAGACAATAACTGCTATATAACCTCCAGCCTCCAGTATAACAAAACCAAACCAAAAAGATACTTTTCTTACAACAGAAAATCAGAGTATTATGATGCAATTAATACAGAGACAATGAATAACATAGTCCAAATCTTGAGGGGAGGCCCCATTTGCTTAGAACAAAACTGTTTAGCTTGAGGTTTTTCCAGGAATGATTTTGCTCTAACATGCAAGAAACTGTCAATAACATTTTTCCATCTGAAACAGATTTTCTCCAAATATTTCCTAGTATGGAGCCATTATTAGTGTAGCTGGTCTCGCATTTGATCCAGCACCCCACCTTTACAACGCAGGAGTACTGTTTAGTTAAAAATCCGGCACTTATTGCCGTACATAGCGATGATAAATATGGATACTTTCTATGGGGGGAAAAAGTGAGTTTTGATCACCCAGCTGATTGATGCTATGGTCTTCTGATCATGACAGTACCATGGATCGTACAGTCGGGTCATCATAGCCTATGAAAACTGTTAACTGATAGTATCACAGAGGTAAATAGGCAACAGTGGATCCAAGTACCTTCAGAAAAATGACATTCATTGAAAAAAATTGAATTTCTCAACTCATCTTTCCATAAACAAACAGAGACTGAAAAGCTTAAGCATCTTGTAAAAGTGCGAGTTATGCGGGTAACGTAGTCTTGAGTATACGTCTTTGTTCCCTGTCCCCTAATTGCAAGTGCCAATGTAATAGCATCAAGATCATATAGTTTTCAATAAAGTAAATTAACTTGCAGTTGTTTTCATAAAAGCCAAGCAGAAGAAGAAGTCCCAACAAAACCATTCATGAGAAAGTGAAGATGTCACAAGCCTCTATTGAGCGAAAAATCTCAAATCCTTTTCTTGTTTCTCCCTATCCTTTTTCCTTTTCATGCGATTCTGGAGCTCATTCCAGCGCACAACTTAAGGAGACAACTGACTAAAGCCGTAAAGCCTTATTTATCTTTCTCAGTTAAACACACAAATATACATACATCCATGTTAAATGAGTAAAGAAACATAGAGACCTTACACTGGTCGATTGAAGCTCCACTGTATCCAAATCCTCATTTTCCTGCAACACAAATACATGTTCATCTGTTGAGGTGCCAAGCAAAACTTGCCCACTTCAAACCATTTAGTGGCTATAAACTACATTACCTCTTCAATCAGCAAATCCTTTCTTGTAATCAGACCAATAACACGAGATGCACGAGGTACCACAAATAGATGTCTTAAACCCAGCTGGCGGAAAAGGTTGTAAACCTACAGTGTCAGCAAGAAGCAACATTTATCAACTCATAGGCCCAATGCCTAAGGATCGTTATCTCCGAAATGTAATAGTAACTTCACCTTCGTCAGAGACATGTCTTCAGGTACCACGTAAGGAGAGGGATTCAAAAATGGTTCTAGATCTATATACATTTCCAAGTCATCAGAGCTTAAATGTATATCATCAATTGACAAACCTCTACTGGTGGCAGGTTTGACAAACTCATTGAAATTGTGCCTGAAATTCACAAATAAAAAAAAAAGCATCATTCAAAATTTTCATAAAACTGGAGCACTAAGGAGAAGAACATTCATCAGTTTTTGGCTTACCTAATAATCCCAGATCTCTCGCAGGGCAAAGGACTGTGCTGGAAATCTACTTTAGACCGCAGAAGCACCAATAAATGACTGTACCAAGAATTTTAATTCCGATTAACCAGCACTCTTCTTCTTATAAAGGAACAGAAGGTACAGACTCAATAGCACACTACCTGCGCAGCATTAACCCTATGACCAGTGTTTCTCCATTTCTTGTATGATCTATTACCTGAGATAAATTAAGTTAAAACATCAGGGAGAACTATCAAGAACTAAATGGAATGAAGCAGCATAAGCAAGGAAAAAGCACTTGCATACAGGAAAACCATTGTGTTTGTTGCTCCGCAAGATAGATGCTAGATCAGACACCTTGACAACACGTGGCAAGGAAATCACCTTCAGCGACAGGGAAAAAAAGGAAACAATGTTGAGTGTTGAAAAATAATAAAATATACAAATACAAATCACCTACATGCACCATGTAGCTCAAGTTCTTGTTCTTAGAGCAATTTTGATAACTGAGCCATGATAATAACCACAAATCATTATCAAAAGCCAGAGGCAGTAAAACTAGTTTCTAATTCATGCTGATATATTGCTGACAAGAAAGGCAAAATCAACATCTGATAACCTCACACAAGCTTTAACAGTTGATGGAATGCCATAGTTTTCTTAAAACTTTTGTTGCTTACAAGATAAAAGAATCAAAATAAAACTTCCATATCATAAGATTCCTTCTTTTCATTTACTTGCAAAAACAATACAAAGCAACGAGGCATTAATTTAAGTTGGAAAATACTACAAAACCTATTGTACAGTACAACGAATGACAGTATTATCTCCTATCAACAACAACCAAAATGCCAGTTTAAGATAGAATTCTTCCTTAGGAAAATTGGAGGGGAAGCCAGCTAGGGAATGGGCAGTTGATGGTTGGTATGATAATTTTCAATTTCTTGAACCAAACAGCAATGACAAAGATTTACACTCGAGAATATAAACCAGAATGAAAAGCTCAAATGGGCCAGTAACAAATTTCAAAAACGAGCAGGGTGCACGTGTGCACATTCCTGACATTAGAGTAATTATGAATTAGACTTTTTTTAATATCCTATTGGAACTACAATTGTGTGCCCATATGTGTTGGAACCAGATGCCCCTGATCACAGGAACGATGTTTACCTTTCGAGTTCCACAAACCTCTTTTGCTGTCATTTTGCGCATCTGGTATTTAGGTCTTGATTCTAGCAATGGAATGCCCCTCAACCGAGCCTGTTCTTCATAGAGACCTTCATTAAAAGCATCACCAACAGCCTGCAGCAGAACGGACTTTAGTACCCTTGCAAAGACGCAAACGCAAGCCTTTACAGTATGAAGTTGATGAAAGCATACCTTTGATATAAGAAGAACAAGCATGATAAGGGGCAAAAGTTTCAAATTGTTTGTTATTTCAACCATAATTACACAAAGCGACACAGTCATCCTCATTGAACCTCCAAGGAAGGAAGCAGCACCCAATAATGCATACCTACAGAAACAAAGACTAATTACATTACAATCAATGAAAACAACAATCTACCAATTTGATCTATGTATAAGGACAGCAAAAGGCTTTCTAATAATAAAACAAGATAAGGTATGATTAGAAAGACATGAGGAAATGAAAGTCAAATTAAAAATGGAGGGAGTCCAGCAGATTGTGCCTTTTATGGCATGTGCACTCAATCAGAAGGGAAAGGTTGAGGTTGGGCCCCTCATTTGGAGGCTTGTGCATCCTATCCCTGCACTTGGTAGTGGACGGACGCAAAATAGCCTAAAGGAAGGGGAAAGGAAGGAGTGGTCTGAGAGCACAACTTTGCAGAGAAGTCCACAAGCAGCCAACAGATACCGAAAAGATAGAAGTGGGCCTCCCATTTTAATGGAATAAAAACACAGCAAGTTGGAATAAGATGGTGTCTCTCCAAAGTAGGGGCGCATCTTCAAAAATTGTCACTTCTTTAACCATTAATGGCATTCAACTTGAATCACATGAAATATTGTGGGCAGCATCATACTAGATTGAATCCTGACACATATTTCACTGCTAAAGGAGGAGCAAACTGAAAAATCAGTTGCAAGATGGATAGCCCATATGAAAATGCAGACTCTATTTCCCAGCATCATCTCACAAATTACCTATATCTGTGAAGTCAAACCATTGCTTTCATTCAGCAAATATGTCACTAAAGTACATTCCTCAAACAGGATAATTCCCTGAACTGTTGCTCTAATATCAAATTCACTCGAAGGTATAGCAAATAAATGCATATCAGGGTCTGGGTCGGTATGTCATCACTTGAGTTTGGCAAGAAGTGGAATGTAATTGAACCAAGTGATGAATGATTGAGCAAGAACGAGATGAATGACATGTAAAACAACCAAGATGTTCAACAAATCAGTGTGTCATGTAGATGTGTTTGGCCCAAACATAGAGGGGGTACTGCTGCTTTTTAAAACCGAAAAATCCCCCAGTGAGCATTTGGTAAATCTAGCAGCAGCTTTGGCCTTTTTTTTGGGTTCAAAAATCTACAGCAGCTGTGGCTATTTTGCTAGATCTTTTGAAAAGCAAGGGAAGGTGCTTTTGGAGCTGCAGTTGTGTGCTTTTACAAGGTTAAAAAGTAGATGAAAACATAACTTACCACTTATAAACTTATTTAAAATAAGTGTGATGCAAAACATGTTGCCAAACGCCCTTAACAGTTCAGCCACAGCACAAGCCAGCACCACCACAACATAAAAAGCTACAACAATATCAAACAGGCTCTCAAACAGTTTTTGAAAACCATATGGGTGAATGAACCAGTCGAGTCACCAGATCATGGTGTAACCGATTTGACCGCTTCGTTATTTTATTGGTGTAAAATATGTGTAAGCTGATAAAACAGTATTTGGATGCGGCTTAGTGGTCTATTGTGTGCATATTTTTCATTGAAAGCATGCTCCATCCAAGGTTCAAGTGCTTTCAAAGCTTTTTCTTTGCACTGGTTCCATCTTTTTTTATAGGGAAAATGACACAAATGGTCCATGGACTTCGACCCAATATGTAATGTGGTCCCTGAACTTTTAATTTGTTCAATATGGTCCCTCAACTTTGGCCTGAGTAAGTTAAACATGAACCAAACGTTCAGGGGCCATATTGAACAAATTGAAAGTTTTGGGATCACATTACCCATTGGGCCAAAATTTATGGATCACATTGAACAAATTAAAAATTTAGGGACCACATTGCACATTGGGCCAAAGTACATTGACCATTTCAGTCATTTTCGCGTATTTATAATGTCGATTGATTGCAATGTACACAAGATTAGAAGGTGAACATGACTGGATGAGTGGTTCTCACATGGTTTGTTCACATAGGAGACAAAAAAATGCATGCTTTTCTAGGCAGACACAGTTCAACCCAGTTCTTAACACGGTTCAACTGCCCGGTGGTTTTTTCAGTTTAACCAGGTCAAGCGGGTTTCAATCCAGTTTTGGACACAGATGGTTTAAGGTTCATACCCCTTCCACAACTTAAGCTGGTAGCCAGTGCAACCAGTTGAACCAGCCCGGCCATTCCGCTCCGATTTACAAAACATTGATTAAACAACAGAAGTGACACTTGTAATTTGAAGAAAACAGCAGCCACCACTAGCATTAAATCCATTAGTATGCAGGCTTGGTCTAAACTCACCTCAGAGATCATTAATTACTTCAAGCTCAAAGTTTCATTCAACAATGGCTGCGGTAAATTTGTTCATTGACGGCACCCCCGAAACAATGATGGCATTATGCATGTGGAAATGATAATCCTCAAATGAAATGAGAAGTACAACTATACAAGTGAAGAGGCTTACGTTCCCTCCTCAATGTTAAGCTTCTGGTAAAAGTTGACAACAAACATGCCAACCAGGCGTCCGTATGTCGATCCTATCATTATTCCAGGAACAAACTGACCAGCAGGAACAGCAGAACCAAAT
Source organism: Syzygium syzygioides (assembly GCA_031216285.1). Lineage (NCBI taxonomy): Eukaryota > Viridiplantae > Streptophyta > Magnoliopsida > Myrtales > Myrtaceae > Syzygium > Syzygium syzygioides. The sequence continues at coordinate 29,892,858 of CM062249.1, forward strand.
GTGATCACTGCTAAAGTATAAAACATAACCTGAAGGTGGTAGGATGTAATAGACATGAGTTACTTTTCAAGTATTACACCAAAATATGCACAAAACAGAAACAAAGACATGGATTTAGCAGTGCGTTAGTTATGACAGCATGTTTATTTCCAAATTCTATGAAACAAGCAGCTTCAAACTATTCCATCCAAAGGTTTAGCACCTTCTTGGAGTCGGAAGAGAAATATTGATAGATGTGAAGCAAAATGCTTTACCAGAAAGGTCAACAAACTTTGAGCACTGTACTCATGAATTGTCTTTGCACTAAACAAGTTCCTGATGGCATCATCCTGTAACAATAAAGTAGATTTTGTTGATTGGAATCAGTTAAAACAAGAGCTTCCATCACCAGCAAATCTATTCACAGGTATCTATTACTTTGCCAACAAAGATAATTTTACCAAATGTGCAAAAAATAATGGCTGGAGGATACATAATTCTGCAAAAGAACATACAGGCATCAAGTAATTTAGATTACCTGAGTATTAAAGAAAATAGTAGCAAGATCATTGTACTCCTTGTCTCTTCCACAGTAAAACTGCAAATCAAATTAGATAACCTCAAGATTTAGCAAAACCAAAACTAGAAGTATACAGAGGGTATATTCCATGCGAGGGTAGAAACACCATCTATGAGAAGAAGTGTTATCACATTCAGTAAATAGTTCATTAAAGGTGAAACCAGGCAAGCTTTCCTACTTGATTAAGGCAGGATAGCTTAGGCTACAGATCTCAAAAATATGATTTAATACTAAATCTCGCCCAATAACTGAGACGTAATTGAACACGCTGTAACACAGATGAATCTACCTTCAACATATTTTATGTTGTGTTTTAGTAAGTTAAAAAGTTCAGCATCATAACTTATATTGAAAGGAAGTTATTTACATGCATAGTGATTTGACGAAGCTACAATACATATAGTAACTCGTTATAAGAGGAAATCACCCTGTCTGGGGATAGAGACAGATGAAAATAGTGGAGAGTGAGGCCAGTAGGGAACAGTTGACAGGAGGAGGGGACCCTGGAAACTCATGCTGAGACTGAATGGAACCTTACCAAATGTCTTTCCTCATGCAAATCATCGATTTAATCAAACATGTCAAAAAAACTGTCTAGATATAAACAATTAACTAATGAACAGACGAATTATCACAAAGACAACCACCACAGTGATCAAAGAGTTCCTGACCTTACATCTGTGAATTAACTACTTAAAGCTAACTCGTAGTGGCAAAAGAAAGTACACCCCATTAACTGCCACATTATGGTTAAGTACTATTGTAAAATTTACTGGCTTAATATGAGAATCTAGATATAGAAAATATTATAATTCAATAGATTGGCTTTCACATTTTTCCAGAAAATGGGGCCAAAAAGATAACTAGTGAATCAAATTTGTCATCTGACCAAAAAAAAAGAAAATCAAATTTGTCCCAAATACTAACAATGAAAATGAACTACAACAATGAAACTTTTATATCCATAGTATTAGTAATGATTTTAGTGATTCAATCCCCTTCCACTAATGTATCCCATATAATGGTAGTGATAGCAAAAACAATTGTACCTTCACATAATTTCCAAACATTCCTGGAGAATGTGGACATTCTATTCCAGAAGCGGGATCTGTTTCAGGACATGGAGTGCATTTTCGCAGTAATGGTAGACCAAAGGATATCACTGATGTTAGCAGAGATATGAGGCATGCTTCAATTATCTGTTCCAAAAATTTTTATGACATGCCGTAAAATGAATATAAGAGGAAAAAGGTCCTGAGCAAGTAAACACATGCACATCGTCTCACATTGAATGTTTACCTTGACACGATTTCCTTTCTTGTGCAGATAATTTCGACGCCAGTGAGTTATATATAGAGTAAGCTGGTTAAATAACGCCCCTAAAGAAAATATACAGCCAGATCAGAGGGTGCAAAGAAAGTAGTAACATGAGATCCAACTAAACAAACACCAACCAAGGAGACCCCCAATAACTCCGATGACAGCCATTGGCAGTAACTCCTGAAATGAGTAATCCTCTTGACCACTGCAATGAAACATCATTAAAAGTCCATTAGCTAGAAAACCTTAAAACAATTCTTAAACTTCACCAGATTAACCAATAAGAACCAACTCTGATATGTCCCATATTATGAATCCACCCGCGCCAAAATGTCCACACTTTCCGCTTTTACACCAACCCATTGCAGTTCGTACAACGACGGCAACAATTGCAGAAGTGAAGAAAACACGCCACATGAGTTGACTCCTCCACCTTAGCAAACATTAAGAGGATAACTCTCAAATGATATTTTGTCCTTGATAGGTCAACAAATCCATGCATGTAATCCTATCGAGGAAACACAGCTTAACCAAGTAAAAGCAGGCGGGTCATTTACCACGACGTAACTTCTTCCAACGCAAATAGAACACCACCAACTGGAGCTCTGAAGGCAGCGGCAACTCCAGCAGCACATCCACAGGTTACCTTGACAGAGTATTGAAAAAATTGACAATAAGACATAGTATTTCATTGGCATAGCATTGCTACTAGAACAGATTGAACATTTGAGCATTGACATGCTCTTTTTTATTTTGACAAGCAAAGAAAAGTATTAACACAAGAAAAAGGAAAGTTTTGGTCTGCATATAGACGGTAGTAAGTGGTGGATGCCAACACTCCCAATCAGACCAGGCATGCACCATGATTAAACTGATAAAAGAAGGCCCTCATCTTTAGTATGGACTATGCGGTACAAACATCCAAACTAAACCAGAAAAAGGAATAGGGGATGAAGCAGTCAAAAGTTTCAAATTTAATGGTTTCCATTGTCAATCGAGTATAAACAATGAACTTCAGATGTCACCATAAGAGATTACTAGCAGAAGAAGGACATCATTTAATGTGTTTCTGGTATAAAATAGTGTTTGGGCCAACTGAACTTCTTGTGAGTGTATGTAGCTTCCCTTCAAAATTTAATTTTTATAAATCATGAAAAAGCCCCACAAGCCATGGGTGAGATGAATAAATGAGTCCACGTGCCAATAGAAGTAAGGGAAAAAACTAAATGCCGCTGAAGAGGTGCCTCATTCATCAATCTAAGAGGCTTTAGTAACTTACAAGATCACGGCGATCCCGATCACTCTTGAAGACTTGAAGCCATCTCGAACTCACATGATATTTTGTGGATCCCCCCTGAACTCGGAATCACATCAAAGAAAAAAACCGTGTTCATGACTTTCGGCAAAGACACAACCATGCTTGATCACTTGATCCTTTGTGATTACTGGATGAAATGTAAGGTTGCAAATAAAGGAGCATCATGGTAAACAGCAAGGACAATATGAAAAATATATGAGAAACACATTCCAACAGATCAGCCCCTGCTTCGGACGATTAACAAGGTTTGCACAAGAACCACCTCTTTAGCGAAACACCAGCCGAGGTTTATTTGAAGCACAAGACCAAAAACAACTAGTAATCACTCACAGATTCCAGGCCACCAATTCTATTCTTATTTGTACAAAACAAGACGACCATATCACTACATTTACAGAACAGCTAGTTCCTTCAACTACTTTCAGGAAACGATCGGTTATCTACCACGTGGTTCATGCAGGTGCGGATGCATAAAGCAACACGTGTATTAGTAGACCAGCAGCCATAAAATAATTATCTCTTTCTCTCTCTCTAACAACTTCTTCGATTTTCTCGCTTACAGCCTAGTACATAAACACTGTATTTTTTTTTTGTGGGGGGGGGTGATCTCACATATAAACTCTGGTTTAATTAATATCAAAAGTAGAAATATGTACAGCTACACGAGACCAAAATAGGAGGTACATAAATTGGTCAGACACTGATACAGAATTTGGCTAATTCAAGCTCTTTAAATTGCTAAACATGCTCATTGAAGAACAAAGCATCTAAAGAAGCTGTCAATGAAACATGCAGTCAAGGAACATAGCCTTTAATCATATGAAGATACAAAAACTATTCCCAATACAAGTATATGAAAGCATAAAGTGACAATCTGGCCCAACCCTCAGATCGTAAAAGATCACAAAATGAAGGAAAAAGTAAAAAATTAAGCAGCGCCCTTTGAACAAACAATAAGGTGCATATTAAGAAAGTATTGGATGTGGCATGTGCACTAACTTGTCCAAGCAATGAAGCAATACAAGCACCCGTATGAACAAGAGGACCCTCCTTTCCAAGAGCCAGCCCACCCCCAACAGAGCCAATGCTCCCGAATATCTGTGGAAATTAGAGATTAAGTGACCATCGCAATCCATTAGAGAAAGTTATTAACATAATTAAACAGCAAACAATTGACAGGCGATTTACCTTTCCAATCAAAGTTCTGAAGAAAAGAATGCCATGAATATCAACTCCTGAATATTTGAGTTCAAAACGATGAGTATTCTTGGACAAATGATGCCAAAACATTGTGGAACAACAAAGATACAGAATGCCACTCAAGCGTACCATTTAGATAACCCTTAATTTCAGGAATGCCAGAACCAGCAGCTGCTGGTGCAAAATGGGTAACTATATATACAGAAGACAGCACTAGAGCCAAGTTGAATAATACATATATTACAAAACCAGCAAAATAAGATTTCTGAATTATTTGAAATGTCAAATGGAACTTCCATCCAGCAAAGTTCTCGACGGATATATTGATGAAAACAGCAGCTAATCCAGTACCTGAAAGCAAACAACCAAATAAGGAACCAAAAGATTTTCACAAAATATACATCCAAAAAATACAGAACGCCACATAGAGCATACCCATAATAACTCAGAAGCTTTCAGATAGGACAACATCAACTACATGTACACAGTAACTATAAAACAGAAATTGTTGGTAGTTCCTGTTCAAACCAATGAAACAAAAGCTACAACTATCCGTTGCGGAGGCACCCCAAAAACTTCTACAAGTAGTTCATTTTCTTCTACTTATTGGCAAATTGAAAACGCAACAATAAACAGCAAGGAGTTTCATTCAAATTCCATCTGCCTCTTCATTCCGAAAAGGAAAAGGAAAGAGTTATGATGGTCTAATTGAGCAATTTCTAAAAATTTTCTCTGGAGAGAATCTTAACTCTGCAATTAATCCGGTCGCCCACATCATCGGTCTAATTTACACAAACGAGCGATTCAAGAGGCACTAAACCTACCACCGAAGAGCATAGTGCACAGACCGTTTTTCCAGTTGGCCTACGAATTAGGTCCAGTTCAAACACACAATCATGGAAAAAAGTAGCCCTAATCTCCGGCCTACCAACAAGAGTTGCGAAGTGCACAGATCATAGCTTACCAATTCCAATGAGCAAAGCAAAGAACCACTTCACCGCCACTTGATACACAAAATACACCTTCCCTCTCTGCGCCTGCCATCAACCCGCAAAAACCCAAAGCTCAGACTCGCATCGCCGATCCACAACACCGCAATCCGCCTCAACCAGAAAAATCCTTCCCGAAACACGACGAACGAGAAAAAAAAACAAAAAAAAAATCACCTGCTCTTCTCGGTAGGCATCATTCTCGATGACTTCGTAGTCCAGACTCTCGACGCTGCCCCCGTCGCTCTTCTTCGAGATGCCGACCGCGTCGAACTCGCCCTCCTCCGCGTTCGGGATCCGGGACCAGACCAGCCTGGCCGTCTCCATGCCGTTCTGCAGGTGGTTCGACAGCATGATCGGCGGCCGGTCCCAGAGCCCTTCCAGATCCCCGTCCCCGAACCCTACAGACTCTCCCCTGCCCCCGAAGGCACCGACCCCCGGCACGGATCGCGAGCGCGAGGCGGCGGCGGCGGAGCAGGATCGTGCCGGGCACGACGGCGGCGGCCCCGGGATCGCACGACGGAGCTCGACCGAACCACAGCGCGAAGGCACGGCGAAGACTCGCGGGGCGACCCCCTCCCTTCTTCTCTCTCTCTCTCTCTCTCTCTCTCTCTCCCTCGCTCGCTCGCGTGGGAGCGTCTGAGGTCTCTGTCTTTTGACCTGGAGCTGTAGGCTACGGCCAGCAGTAGTATTTGACTGCCAATCGGAATTCCATTACGCCTGCTTTTGGCGACGACCGAGGTGGGACGCGCACCCGAACTTCTTCAACTTCCATTCCCCAAATGACGCCATGCTCCTCCACCAAAGAATATGAAAGCTTTGACATTTCTTTTTCTTTATTTGGCTTGAAAATATTGATTTTATTTTTGGAAAATATTCCAACGCACACACATATACATATTTTTAGGATCGCGCGAAATTTCGATGTAAAGAGAGATAAAAAAAATATCTTCGCGTGGGATACAATTTACCCTAAAACCGGAAATGAGCACTATTTCTAGTACAGCTCGGCCATATGTCGTACACATAAACCGACCGTTCTGTTTCAATTTAGGCGCGTCGAGTCCATTGCACCAAACCCGTGCATTATCTCGTTGGTGTCGTGCCGGCAATAGCTTTATAGGAGTATATTTAGATTGCGAGATAGTTCGTATCTAAATTAAGAGATTAATTTAGGAGGAAAAGTCCATATGGCTTTACTTAATCTCGGTTCTCGCTTCCTGCTTTGTACGTGTTAGTGCCGACACAAGGTTCGAACCGTTACCCTCTATTAGCTATGATCCATTACGTACTATAGACAATCCTCGTAGCTCATTTTTCTTATTCGGTACTAATCATAAAAGTTAATTAACAGTCATTTTCGTAGGATCATGGTTTTAAAAAGGGAAAAAGTCGCATAAAATCTCAAACTATGCTTATTGCAGCACATTTACACTGAACTTTTTTCGTGACATCAAGAACCCCAAATTATGACCACGGTGATATATTTACCCTAAATTTTTTCTTGAGACATAAATAACCTCGAACTTGTATCTATTTAGATAACATATTTACCCTATTTTTAGGCCAAAACAACGTCGTTTAAGTTATGTGAGCACCATGTTAATATTGTTCGCTTTCTCACGTCCATGTAAGTAGGTTTTTAACGGTTCTCATTGACAATACTACAAGTACAAGGTTTGGATTTTTTGTGTCACGGAAAAAAGTTCATGGTAAATGTATCTTAATCGACATAATTCAGGATTTTTTTTACGGCTTTGCTCTTTAAAAAATTACAAAATTGTTGGAAAAGGAAACTCTCCTCATGTTTGGATGGCACGACCATTCGGGGGTGGGGCCTAAAATTCTTCGACAGTCGGCCTAGTGACTTATTTAGTGTTTTAAAAAAAGAGAGAATTATTTAGTATTTTTTTTTAATTTATCTAGGCGCATGCGAAAAACTGCAATTAAATATTTACATTCGATCTTTTTCTGTAACGACAAACGCGACACCATGCAATCAACAAGGGCAAGCCCCCTCGCGTCATGGGATGTCCATTCTTTTCAAAGTTAACATTCGTCGCGAGTTGTTTGCTTTGTTTGTCTTGGTATGATCCAACCTGGCATTCCTCATGCCTACGATATCTGCAGCGGCGCCAAATTCGGCCGCGCGATACCGGCGATGGCGTCGACAACAATCGTTAGTCGCGGAAGACTAAGGACGAAGAATGTTGCTGTTGCGAGACATGCTTACTTGCCCGTGCACTGTCGCGGCCCGAGTGCAACTCGAGGATCGCGGGATTTGGTATGAGGATTGCTCGAACGACTGAGTACTTGGTGCATGCGTGGGCGAGTGATTTCAAAATTGGGGATTTGAGGGGTTAAGTGTATGGATCGGTGTATGGAATGACAATGGGACGATGGGTAAAGGACGAAGGATATGGAAGGTTCACCACCAATGCTTAAAAGCACGGGCCACTAGCAAAGAATAAAGAATCGAGATAGATGGCAGCTTACCATCAAGGCATAAAGGATTTCTCCACCGGCGAAGAATAAAGAATTGTTTGATTCACCATCAACGACGTTGGGTAAAGAATCGGATAAATATTTCAACTCATGTAGAAGAAATCTCGTACATACATCAAAATCTGCGTTACAATGGAGAGTTCTCTTCTATTTATAGAGGGACTTTGACATAAGACATAGATACTCATTAAAGAGACGTGAGACTCCTCAAATATTAAAGACATAAGAACTGGAATGTAATTAAAGTCCTAGGAACTTAGATTTTTGACTCTTGGAAAACCTAACTCATAAAAACCTACGAACCAAGAAATGTAAATAATGACACGGAAACTCGAAATCTTGACTCTTTGGCTTTCACGGTTCATCTTTCAAAATTCGTCCACAAGCCTTGGCCAGAAAATAACTGTCCTAGAATTTCAACAAATAACCAAGGAAATTGCTTAGTACAGCCTCCCATCGATATGTTGTTGATTGGTGTTGAAATTGGCAAAATATTATAGTGAACCGGTAACTCAATACTTGATCCGTAAGGAATAATCGACAACTCCTCAATCGATAACTTGGTTGATAGTCTTCTTATCGGCAACTTCATTTTCGACCAACCGAATGAAGTTATGACCCAATTCTACCTTGGCTTGAATGAATATTGATCGTGTTGGATTTGTCGATGGAATTAAGTCGGATACTCCCGCAACAGCACTTGAATGCAAAAATGGAAAAGCTTATGCTTATTTTTGCTTGGATGCTGCTGATTTTTGCAATTTCCAGAGAGCACACTATCAGCAGTAATGCCAGAACTTTCGAGATTGGTACAAAACTTTGTTACTGTTATCAGATGATCGGACAAGAAATTTGAGTTAGCGTTCAAATTACTAGCGATAATGTCGAAATTCCTATCAAAAAGTGTAGGAACATGTGGATTGTGGAGTCTGCTTTCCGTGTGCGTACATCTATTTATCTCTACACGAAGTAATCAGTATTGTCCTATGAAGCCAAGAGGATTTCTTATTTTTAATGGATCTCGATCATTTTTCTCTCAGTCTCACGTATTTTGATATTAATGTTTGAATCCTTTTTTTATCCAAAATAAACTTCTTTAAAAGATTCAAATATATTTCGTATATATTTCTTTGGTCCATCGTGTGTCGTTATTGATATTTTTTCCATAATTTAGTCATTAGAACATTGGTTTATTTTATCTCTTAAAACTCCTTTCCCGAAATATGAATGGTTCGGAAAACTTCTTCCAAAAAATGATCGCTTATATTACAAAAATGACCGAACGAAAAAATTTTCATCGTTCACAAAAATATTTAGATAATAATAAATTTTTTTCATTAACTAATTATTCCAAACAATACAAGCAATTTATTTTAGGAAAATATGCTTTAAATCATTCATTTTTCATGAAACAAAATGCGCCTCAATGTCAAATGTTTTATTGCTAATTGTTGGTGACGGTGGACTGGTGGAAGAGTTGGCCTTATTGCGGTGGTAGGGGAGCTCATGATAATGCTGGTGATGTGGTGGTGGTGATGGCAGAGTGGTCGACTCCTGGTACTGGTGAAGTCAAGAGAATGATGACCGTAGCTAGACGGTGGAGGCCATTGGTATAGGGGTGGTAATTCTGATCGTGGACCGTGTTTGTGCTGTGTCGATATAAAGGTAAATCACAAAATAGGCCAATCCGAACGTAATAGGATCAGTTAATCGTAAATCAACCTACATGACACAAATATGATCCAAAAATTAACAGAAGAACATGACACCACCTGTGCGACACGATTGAATAATATGTTGATAGGTTGAGACAGTTGCATGACCTCTCATGACATGAAATCAATCCATGAAATATCCTTAGTTTTTTTTTATATTACGACTCACAATAATCCCTCGACAAAATATCATCAAATCAAATTACATAGCATTTTCATGGTCAATGTGACATCGCCTACTTAAAACCTTGAGAGTGATGCCAAAAAAGAACCTTTTAACTAATCGCATCTAAACTGGTCAAAGCACAACTCGTGTCGATGCTTACCTGCTATATTAAATGGGTTCTCCGAGTGGATTTTGTGTCCGACAGATTGGACATGTACACAACACGATTATTAATCATGTCTCACTGGTCGACATGATATTGACCCAAACACGATTATCCTTGTTACGCACCAGTTAATTCCATGTCATATTTAAGTCATGTTATTATGACGTGTTAGAAATCGTCATCCCTTGCATAGTGGTGCCAATGAAAAACTTAAAGCAGTGTAATTGTGGTAGGTAACTGTGATGTGGCAATGGTGGTGGTACCCACGAAGGGGGCAATGAAGTGGGAGAGAGACGATGACTATGATGACCATGGTGATGAACTCATCCGTGCAGTATCACTTATAAAACAAGGAACAAGCAACCATCACAAACAATATGGAAATACCATTCTTGCTCAGTTTCCATTCAAAATACCGTTTTAGCTCGTAGTTAAGTCTGATCAGAGAGAATAAAAACCATATCTGAGAATAACTTCAGCATCTTTAGTCTCACCAGCCGGATTCGATTGGCTGCTCTATTGATTCCGAGAATAACATCCACCCGGTAGCATTGCACATAAAGCAGCAGTCCACGAGCAGTTCTCAGGCCACCCGGTTCATCCATCCCTTCCGACATATCCAATAAAGATGGAGGAACACTAGGCTCTTTCGAAGAATTACGGTTGGTGTGACAAAAAAATCACATTATTAGGATAAAGAATTGTCGTCCTTGATGATCACAGGATATCTTCCCCAATTATGATACAAGCTTATTTGGAGAAGAATAAGGATACAACTGAAATAGAATGCCGGACTGGGTTCTTAAAGAAGTTCGCTGTTGTCCCATCATTCCTTGTAGAATCGTCAATTTCGATTCATGCTCTGCATCATTACATCTTTGGAGAGGGATCCGATGAAGAAAGTTCCGCATACATGTTGCTTATGGCCTGTGCAAAATACTCCTTCGCTTGAGGCCTCTTTATCTGTCGACCAAGAAATGAAATTATGAGAGATTTTAATATGATGAGGGATTTTTCTTAGTATTGACCTGTCTTTGAAATCTAATAAGAATCTCAGCTTTCCATGTCTAATGACTTGCCTTAAAGGTTGGCGTAAGAAGCCCATTCTCTACTGTAAATGGTTCCAGCACCAATGTCACTGCTTTCGCAAACTCGAAGCCTCTTAGCTGAAATATGGAGGTAAATTCAAGTCATAAAATCAGTTCGTTGTTCAAGTTGTCATAATATGCAAATTTGATATGAGCAGTAAGAACAGAAAAAAGGATATAAGTAAATCTGGCACACTTTAGAGGGTACTTGCCTGTGCTTCTCTACCAAGGGCATCCATGTCAGCAAGAACAGCAGATCTTGCTCTTGGATCGTTGCCCAGCTGTCCTAAATCTGCATACTGCAGTTTAGCAATCACAGAAGCATAAGTCTGTATGCAGTTTTCTACCCACAGCTCACTGCATGTCATACAAGCAGACAAAAATACAGAGGCAAAATACATCTTGCAAGTTCTAGCAAAATAATTAATTCCTTCATGACAGTCCATTCTTTTACTTTCATGCCTGTGTTTTCCTCTTGGTGTGCGGGTGCATGGGGGTTGTATAAATGTTACACGCGATATTTGAACACAGCAAAACAAAAGTATGTACTCTTTCTTCACCAAAAAACAATTGTTTACCAAGTCAGTCGTCCTCCATAAATGTAGACATTTTTTTTTTTTGGGGGGGGGGGGGTGCAGTGTGTGTGGTGCGGTTTGCTCAATCTTCCAGCGAAATACCAGTAAAATAGCCACAGCTATATCTTAGAACCCTACCAAGCAAGAAGTACCAACTTCACAATTGGAAATACTTGAATTCTCTTGTTAAAACCAAACAAAGAATTGGACAAATAACCTCGATTCCTTCAGAAGCAGCCCATGCTTTGAGTGCATCTGGGTCAACAGAGACAATTGCTACCAAAGAAGAGTTCAGGCTGTCACCTATCACAAGCAAACGCATAGTTTTCTTAGTGATCCTTGAAGAAGAGGGAAGTGCTGAGAGAGGAGGGGGGTTGGGGCTATCATTCATAGTATACCATCTTACCATAAATGAAACACTGTGCAATGAACTTGCACTTCGCATAAACATTCTCGATTTTCTCTGGAGCAATGTACTCTCCCTGCGCTAATTTGAAGATGTTCTTTTTCCTGCAAAAGCACAAGTTACTTGGAGAAACTGCTTCACCATAATCCATCTCCAACACAGCAATCTTAGGTCCTAGTCCTCTACAAATGGAACTCTAAAACCCTTTCTGTGCTCATTGTAATGCGATATTAAATGCCACCATTTATATGTCTATAGACTTAAGAGTGAGACACTCGACATTAAATAAAAGTCTGATTTCAAATTTCAAAAGTCAAAGAAATAGCCAAAGGCTACAACAAATATCCACTCATCATTGTGACTTGTCCTCTTCAAAGCAATGATAAGGGTTGCTATATATGACATAGCTCTATTGTCATGATACCAGAGATGCAAACACCAAACCTCCAGACTCATTCACCTCATCCTAATACAACAAAAACCCAGGTAACACACCAAGTGCAGGAGTAACAGAACCAGGGCATCACATTTTAGGGAGTGAACATTTTTGGGAGCTGGAACATTTTGCCAGCTATTAATTTGTCTTAGAACCAGTAATTGAGGTAAAGATGGCAGTTACATGAGCCACAAATTTTGACAAGGAGCAAGCTTGATGCAGAACTGAACCAAACTAAAACTACTTCTTTTGCACACTTATTCGCAGTGCACAAATTATATCAACTACACACCATTAATTTCAGAACGAGCTGGTTGATTCGTCAAACAAGAAAGCTACAAAATTATATGATCCCACCTGTCAATGATCTTGAGACGGCCTCCAGGCAACCACAATCCTATGTCTCCGGTATGAAGCCATCCATCTTCATCAATTACTTCTTTCCTACAAAATTCAGCATATACAATACTTTCTTGAAAAAGTAACTAAACATAGAACCCAGAAACAAAGTAATAACATACGTCTGCACTTCATCTTTATGATAGCCTCGGAAAATGATAGGACCCCTGACACAGATTTCACCACGCGGATATGGCTGATCCTCAGAAGTGTAATTCATCTCTGGAACGTCCACAAGTTTAATTTCTGAAACAGAGAAACTTTGTCATCTCAACCCAAAATAAGAAAAGGCAGGGAATCAAAAAATTAAGATTCATAAAGAAACCCAATCTAAGGCACCATTTCTACTCTGCGAATTAAATAATGCTAGCTTTGACCAAAATAAAAGAATTAATTCATGCTTACTATCAGGTCCAAAATTTCAGGAAATTAACTATCAGTACCAAACAAGAAACAAAAAGAGATAATCATTAGTCCCACAAAGATATTAGTGTAGTGAAATCATGCGAAATTTCACAATAAACCATTTGTTTTCAATTTTGACATAGGAAATCACCAAAACTCTCGATGAAAACGTTAATTGCCAGAATTTAATGTCTTCACTCGTCAATACCACAACCATACAACAATTGATAACTCTATATACTTGACAACCAAGAATACAACCTGACTAAATGTAGCATATTTGTCTCACCATCCAACTAGAACAGGACCAACCAAGCAGAAATGATTTTTTTGGGGGGCTAAAAAGCAGAAATAAGACGATTGCATAGCATTTGAGAACATTTTCTGTGATCAAGTCGATAAGAAGAAAAAGTAATGCAAGTAGAAGTCGCAGTGTCATAACGCTAATTAATTGAAGTACGAATGTCGAGTACAATAACAAACGTCCAATGACAGTTATGTCACAATGCTTGACATACCGCAGGCTGGATTAGGAGAGCCAACATGACCAGTTAGGTTGTCACCCTCATCCATAGAACTTATAACACAAGAAGTCTCTGTCATTCCATATCCTTCAGTTACCCGACCACCAAAGCAACTGAAGAGAATCCAACATGCCCGTCAGAACAACAGCAGAATGATCTATACATCTATAATTGTACAAGTTGACTCCTCCAATTTTTTTTGTGTCAAAGACTCCTCTAATTAATGAGGTGTACAATTACAAATTGTCTTCTTGAAATTCTTGAAAATATAAAGAGTCCAAAGACATTCTTTAAAAAATATGAAACCCGGATTTGTTTATCATCACAAAGAAATGAAGAGGAAAGTTTAGAAAATGTAAAGTACTTCTTATCACCAAAGCAGATCCACATTTAACGAACTTAAATTCCTAAAAACAATATGGCAAAAAGACCAAAAAAAAATGCCACACCTTTCACCCAATGACCACTTACATACCACAATAAAGTTCACATTTATCGGTCTTATATAATGTTGGCAATAACGAAAGAAGAAGAAAATGTTTTCTGTTTCAAATTTTTTCATTATCATCAATTAAGTTTATGATCCCCATGAAGTGAACAAGCTAATTAGCTAGTATAGATATATTAAAAGCGTAGCATTTCTATCAGCAGCAGGCAAATGAAAATTCCCAGAAAAGAAGCTGACTTACATCTTTAAGAACTCCATCACATCAGGTGACAAGGGAGAAGCGCCTGATGTGAGAACACGTACCCTTCCACCGAGCTTTTCCCTAATCTTGTTGAAAACCAATCTATCCCACATGGGAGATGGGTTCTTGCCTGAAATTATTATTTTTGCAGAAACTAGTAAGCTTTTCAGTTGATAGGTACGCAAGAATCTCCTTGCGAGGGAACCAGGGGGTTGCAAACTTCACAAAGAGAATTGACAAACTTCACAAAAATCAAGAGCAGTTCTAAGAAATCTGCAAGGCAGATAAATCAAGTATACCATTTTGCAGTGACAAATAAATTGCAAATGTCAGGTTCTAACAAATTCCACTCATGCCTTGTAGCAAATGGCCAGGCGGAACAATGAAACTGCATTAAAATCATCTGGGGGTGCTGACTACTTATTGCTTTAGTAAATTTTTGGCCTCTAAACCTTGTTGGGGTGTTCCAATAGTTAAATGAGCAATATAGAAAGTTTTATCTCTTTAGCTGTCCTCAACATAGTTAAAAGAATGTTTTGCAATTTCCCTCCCTTTCTTGGCTTTCATTCTATAGCGAAAAAAGTACATCTTTAGAATTCAGAAACAGTTCACAAAAAGCCATCAAGGTGAAACCTTAAGAGATAAACACAATAAACTTAGGAAAGTCTATTCAAACTAGGATTGCTTTTTTACCATTCAACATCGCCTGCTTCTTGGCATTGTATGCAGTATTAAAGAGCCTCTCCCTCAGTCCACCAGATGTTTTCACAGCATTCATAATACTGCACAGTTGAGGCACTCAATAAATTGACCACATGACTATGCATCTGACAATAAATAAAGTTACTTCTCATCTTACCCAGCATATATCCTATTGTACAAGCGAGGTACACTGCAAAATATGGTGGGTCTTAGGGCAGCCATATCATCCATTAATTTCAGATTATCCTGTACAGAAAAAGATAGGAGCATGTAAGGCCACTCTTAAAAAAAGGATGCATTCAATAAAATGTCAAGCCACTAGAAGCAAAAAATGGAAGTGTAATATAAAAATGTTAGTTCTTTTACAATTGCTGATGGCTATATCAAAAAACTCCATGAAACCAATGGTCTATCCTATAATGAACCGTGAAGCCCAATGACATGTCTCTGCTTTCTTAAAAAGTTATCTAATACCAAGATAAAAATGGTACATGATATGCGAGTGCAGAAACATAACATCTTAACCATTAACTTTACGACAGCACTACATGTATTCGGATATGTTTCCACACCAAGTGAATGATATATAAATTATCACATTCACGAAAAAATAGATGTATGGAGAAGCAAGTTCCTTCCCTCTCAAATTCAGATCATAGCTCAACTTAGAAACAATCAAGACAAGGAGAATAAGGAGTACAAAAAACGGCGAAAAAAGAGAAAAAATAAGTAAACTGTAAGATATGACTATCCATCCCTCTGTAGCAGGTGCTTTAGTAATGTCGGCAATCAAGTTGATAGCTCTACGAACTAATGGATTGGATCAAATCAAAATGCATGGCAACAACCAGGTAAAGATGAACTGTCTTCATAGTAAATTCAGTGCAGAAACTCTAGCCACTATAACTGATTAAAATGCAATTTACAGACAGAAACTGTTCTCTCATTTCATTTAAGCCACGAATGTGCTCATAAGATATGCAACTCCAATGATTTATTTGAAAGAAAGATCGCTATTGACTATTGATTCTCTCAGTGGCTGCAGCAGTGTCTCTTACATTGGAAAGAGAAAATCTCAATACAGATCTAACCCTAATAAAATCTGCAACATGGCTCTCCCATGTGCCTAATGAACAACTTTAAAGCTATGTCCTTACACAACTTGGTAAAGTACTTAAACAGGTGGCTCCAAAAGGAATCTTCCCAATGAAAAATGCCAATACAATGGATCCAAACAAGTATTCAAGGCCTTCAGTTAAATTCATCAATTAACCCACTGACGAACAATCTGTTCTTGAACAGCAAATACTGAATTTGTTCCCTCACAACTCAAACTTTTGTTTCTTCTCCTATAATCAACTCATCAGTAGCATGGAACTTCTAATCTCACAAACATCAAAACAAACATGTTGACATGCATCATTCACTAGAAGTAATAGAAAAATTAACTAATTAGTAATGTCTCAATAAGCGTACCCCCTGGTAGAATCCAACGGCAACTCCGAAATAAGCTGTCATGACTTGGTTGGCTCTTTCATAGATATGTGCCAGCGGAAGATATGATATGTAGCTGTGCAAATAAAAGGTCGTGAGAGAAAGAACAAGCAAGTAAAAGGTGGCGAACAAGACGACCAGAAAGAAAGCCCACTACTTACACATCAGAAGGGTAGAATTTAATATTAGTAGTGGAGCCAGCAACATTTGCTATTAAGTTGCCATGGGTCAGTACAGCTCCCTAAGCAGTTAGCACAAGAAACAAGGAGTCACCATAAGTATTCGACTGTTACAAGGATCAAAGCTTGCACATAAGGACCGGAAATTCCCTGAAAGCAGTATTCACCTTTGGTGTTCCAGTTGTACCACTTGTGTAACAAATTGTAGCAACATCATCTGGTTTCGGTGGGCAGAATGGCTGGATGCTACTATGACCCTAACAATTATACATGATTAAGAGAAATCGCTTTCTCGGGAAAACACATATTGAGCATAGTACAAGATTGGGAGTCACAGTGACATAAAGTAATATATGTGCAAATATAATGAACTCTTTCTTGAGACACTGGAAACAGGCAAATTCCATGTGATCAAAGATGATTGCCTGAGTTATCAAAAATGCTTATATGTGGACGAGGAAATCCCAGTCTTCTACATGGCCATTAGGAACAAATCAAGGTCAACATGGAGATTACTAAAGTCAAGAACTATGGCTTCAAGTACACTCACTGTCCTCCGTCAAGAAATTATTTACGGCATGCCACTCGTTCTCATTGTTTTTTCCATAAACAATTATTCCCCCAGCAAAGGCTTGACTGATCTACAGCTTTCAACTTTCAGATAGACAAACCTAAACATAGTAAACATTATTCAGAACTTCACTAAGGAAGATAAGATCAACTTGATGGATTATCTTCAGGATTGACGCAACAATTATAGATCAGCTTAATTTTCATTTTACAAAAGAAATGTATTGTCTCAAATTATGTCATACCTGACTGATTAGTTTGGAATATGTTAAGACTTTTACTCCGGTTGTAGATGGAAGTGACGGAATTTGCTCATCTATGCCTCCAACCACCTATGAAATAAACAAGCATGGGGTTGAAAAAGACAAAAGAGTTTAAATATCTGGAAGCATATTCTCATCTTTTGCAGGTTAAATAGAAGATTAGGCTTGGTTAATTACCACTATAAGGCGTACAGTTGGAATCTCAGAAAGGAAGCTCAACAACTGCAAATTCAGTATAAAACAAAGGAAAGTGAGGACGACTGAACTCAGAAACTAAATACAAATGAAGCAGAATTTAGAAAGAGTAATCAGAAGATGGAAAGCAATATGACCACTATGGTGCTGAAAAAAGAAAGGCTTCAGAGGGCACACTCCCTTATTTCCTCCGTAGACCATCCGGCACCAATGTGACCAAACCATAATGCTAGTCAATTCCATTTTTTAGAACAATCCAAATAAACAGTGATCATCCAGACAGAAAAGGGATGGACTAACCCCATTGAGTGTTTGGGGAACACAAAATATGGCTTGTACTGCAGCATGGTTCACAATATACTTGACAGCATCCGGTCCTGCAAAGATAGAAACGAAGATGTGTACAGTAAAAAAGATAAATATGGAGTAATCAGGCTTCAAACAGAGCTCTGTTGACAAGCAAGTGTATACCTAGAGTGTCATATAGAGGAACAGAAATGTAAGAGTATGCGGAGCACGCATGATCAGTAATAACCCACTCTGGTCTGTTGATAAAGTACAATCCTATTGAAGATCCCTGAAAAGAATCATATAAGACTGATTTCAGAATCACTTTTGCAAAGGAAAAGTCAAGTACATGCTTCCCAGTTGAGGTAGAATAGAAAGAACCAAGTTTGAGAGCATATAGTTCACCTTTGGAATACCATGATATATTAGCCCGGAACCTAAAGCTGCTCGAGCAGTGCCTGCCTCTCCATATGTCATCCATTTGTACCTTTCAGCATACATTTAAACAATGTCACTAAAGAATACCAACGCCAAACAGCAACCTATTCATAGATATGAGGAAAGCAAAGGCTAAACTCACTCTCCAACAGTTCCATCTACCCGTACTCGAGTACCCAAATATTTGTAATCTTGAAAAGTTTCTACGGAGTGCCTGTGTGACCATTCCCGGAGAGGACATTTTAGATCATTTTTTCAATAAAATGAATGCAGAGAAGGATCATACAGTACCCAAGTCACAAGAGAAAAAGGAAAAGATCGGTGCAGCGGTCTGAAAACATTTCAAGCTAAAAACATGGAAGAATGAAAAGCTTTAACCCAGTAAATGGGGAATGCTTACACAAAATTATCGTGCAATGTACCGATTTCGGGATGGTCAGGGAATCTGCTCACAAGCGTCAAAGGAGCACGAACAGACCTGTTATCATTCAATCAAACTTTAACTCAGTGTGATGAAGCAATACAGCAAAGAGTCGAAGACATATATAACAATTTACCGGTATACATTCCACTTTCCAGTCTGCAGTTTCTCTGGGAGCACAATGCTATAGCCTTGATCTGCTCAGAGTACAATATGAGAAACTGATGTGATTAATGTAGATATGAGACCATATTGACTAAAGTACTCTCATTTTATATAAGGTGGCAACTAGCAAGGACAAAATAGCAAAGATTTCAGCACATGACAATGAATGGACAAGCTGTTACACTATTTTGAAATAGACATGCTGATTTATTAACTTGAACCACAGGCAGGACTTGATCACCTCAAAAATATAGAACTTCAAAAAAGTAATGCACGCATCATGTAATTTAACAATACACAGGCCACCCCGTAGGCTATCGATCAATCAAACTTTCTAGTAAGGCACATATGTACTAGCCCTATGCAACATGATAGGGCTTGATGCACCTTGTTTCCACAGTAATAAACCAGAGGAGAAAAAGTAATAAATGATTCTGAAATTATTTCCTAAACACCAACTAACTGATAGGCTATACATGATCAATTGTATGTGCATCTCTTATCAACATATGAACAACACCTAGATATTCTTCCTAACCAACCAATTAATGATATTGATTGGTCACCCTATAGGCTATCGATTGGTCAAATTTTCTAGCAAGGGACATATGTAGCAGCCCTATGCAACAATGTAGGCCTTGATGCACCTTGTTTCAACAATAACAAGCCAAAGAGAATAAGAAAAGTAAATGATTCTGCAATTAACTGTCAAGTACAAACTAATTGATAGGCTATACAAGATCAATTGCACGTGCATCTCTTATCAACGTGTGAAGAACAATTAGATATTCTTCCTAACCAACTAATCAATGTAACAGCGATTGCATGTGTGTATCTTTATATAAAAGCTAATGACCCTAAAGAACACTTGTAGATACTTCCAGCTTGTGAGAGCTGAAAAACCATTCAATAGCTGCTTCAAAAACTTCAAGATAACTGGCAAGTCAACTAAATTGCTGCACTCACTGTAGACTCTATCGTGAAGATAAGGTGAAGGTCAGGAAGCAACATTTGGGACCATTCTGAAAGGATACTGACATTAACAAACCGCATGGAAAAACTCCAAACAGAGAGCCGTTCTTGCCGCGTGTCTTGATGCTTCACTGGAAACACTCCTCACTTCGTTATATAGACAGCAAAATAACCACGACTCATCTGCTAAAATACGACATCAAAATGAAAAACAGCTCACATTTCTTGTCCCTATGCCCTCCCCTATTTATATCCATCTTGTTCCTTCAAGAGGGCTCCAGGGAAAGAGGTCGCTGGTGCAAATTGCACCCTAACATTGCCCTTTTGTTCACTAAAGGTGCAACCAATCATTACAAACACAAGGGCACTTCACGTTCGAGAAAGCAAACCTCCTCCCAGGGAGGATATCATTAGATGCGAATTCAAGTAAAGCAACCTCATGGATGGACAATTCCAAACAAATTGCAATCAAGAACCTGAACTGACTCTGCGGATTTGACGATGCAAAGCCCGCTTACAAACAAGAATCCATGCCTCTTCAATCGATCAAGGCAATCCCAAAAAAAAAACAAAGAAAGAAAGAAAGTCACTCGGGTCGTTCAGAAAACAATATAATTGGGATGATCAACTCGATGGGTACCCAATCACCACAAAGAGAAGCTTTTTTCGCGACGCAAATGACCCCACAGATCCCACCCAAAGCAATCTGCGTTATACCGGTAGTGGAGGTGGGGAACAGTGCCCGACTTTTCATGACGGACCAAAGTCTTAGAGGAAATCATAGCAACAAAAGAACAGAAGGCACGTATGAAAACCATCGATTGGACAAGCTCACCCGAGAATCCAAAAGGCGCGAGTCGCGTTCGCGGCGCCCTCCCGAGTAGCAATCACGTTGCGACATCCACAAAAAGTTCAGACCCACGAAGAGAAAGAATCGAGCCTTGACCAGCACTGCCTTCGAAAAAAACGGCGAAGCAAATCGAAAGCGACCTCGTACGACACCCTCTCATTATCTCCGAGAGACCACGACAACCGCAACGTCGAGAAGCCACGGCTTTCCCGTCCCCGCTCAGACGCACAAAATTCACAGCGAGAGAGAGAGAGAGAGAGGGGTAGAGAGAGAGAGGTGAAGTCGGACGTAGCTCACCTACGAAGAACTCGCCGGCCGTGGGGCTCGCAGCGAGCCGGGACCCGGAGTCAGACTCGTCGGCGGCGAGGTGGCGGCGAATGGCCCTGAGGCGTCGCTGAGCTGGCGACGAAGCGTCCATCGAGATGCTTTCCTGATCCACGTCGCGCGCGCGGGTGGTGAGATGTCTCGTCGCCGTTCCCTCTCGTCGAGGAGACTTTCCCCGGGGTGGGGGGTTGGGGGTTGGGTTCCCGTATTGATTTTCTGACCGTTTCCTGGGAAAATTATCCGAGCGAGAAAATCCGGTACGGCACGCTTTCGAAGGAAAACGAAACGAAGATGATACTGTGCGCGACCGAAAAATACGACGAAGACGATGAGGGTTACGTGCGCCGGTCGTGGCGATAAAACGTCGCCACTTTTTGGCTTTTCCGGGAGGAAAAATGACACAAACAGCCATTGAACTTTAATTTAATATGCAATTTAACTCCTGAACTTTTAATTTATTCGATATAATCCATAAACTTTTGTGTAATATTCAATTTGATTCTCAAACTTTTAATCTGTTCAATGTGGTTCCTGAACTTTTAGTACGTATTCAATTTAGTCCCTAAATCATATGAAAATATTCAATATAATCCCTGATCTTAAATTAATAGAAGGGCTATATTCAACATTTTTAAACAGTTTGGAGATTAAATTGAACACGTACTAAAAGTTGAGGAATCACATTGAACGGATTAAAAGTTTAGAAATCGAATTGAATATTAGGGTAAAGTTCAGGAACTACAGCGAATAAATTAAAAGTTCAAGGACTAAATTGCATATTAGGTCAAAGTCTAGAGATTATTCGTGTCATTTTTCCCTTTTGAAATATATTCTTATTCCGTTTTACGTACCAAAGGAATTTGCACATTTTTACGTCCGTTTATGCAAATTCCTTTCTTTAGTTGGAAATTCACGGCCGTTTCCAAAATTTTTCTATATGTCGATAAATAGCTAGACACGTGGACTCGCGTTACACGAACGCGAGGCAAGGCTTCGAGTCCATACCCGCAGCATTTACCTTCAAGCCGGGAACGGATCCAAGGGGGGCTGAAATGGTCGCGGTCGGACTGATTCCGATGCCCCGGCCCCCGTTCGTTCGCCCGGAAGCGGCTTTGCTCTCGCCGGGCGCCCCCTCTCCTCAGCCGGAATCTCGAGAACGGCGGTGCCGGCCGGATGGTTCGGCCTCGACGGGAACGGCCGGGTTCTTCGACGGGAGATGCAATTTTGGGTATTGGATTTCGAGACGGGATCGAACGCACCTTTATAGGAAGGTTTAAACTATACGAAAAGTACGTCGTACCAAAAAGGTCGAGATTATGGCGGGGGTGGGGGGCAAAATCCGAACGATGTTGGCCCATTAAAAACGCCCTTTTCTCGGGGGCAATTCCGTCCAATCGGCGGGCGGGGCTTCCAATGGAAAAACGGCCCGCCCTTTCATTTCGTTCGTCGAGAAAATCGGCGAGAGGGGAAATGACAATCCTACCCCTCGCTCTTTCCCTTTTCTTTCCTCCTTTTCTTTTGTTCCTTTTTTGGAAATTTCACAGTAGCGGAAAAGTGTAGCCGATGTTTCTCCCTTTTCTCGACCGTAAAGTTTTTACCGATTGGCGTTATCGCTCGGGCGGACCGATTTCATTCTCGAAAATGGTTTTTCTTTCTCTATCGTCTCTCCCTCTTTCTCCCGCGCTGCTACTACGACCAAAATTGATTTGGTGTGTCGTGATCACGTCCCGTGTCAAATTGGTTTAGCCTAGAATATCTCGATTTCCAAATACACGGAGGTTAGACGTGTCATACCATGTCATTTTCGGATTTTCTCATCGTAATCGGCGTTTTTACCCTCATGTTCCGTATGTGTCGTGTAAATGGATCACGTCGAATACTATCAGCCCTAACTGTTCCGTTAAGAAGGAAAAGCGATTTTCTATTTTTGGAACCAAGAAGTTCTTTTCTCTTCCTTTCTCCTCGAAATCTAGTTTGTTATTCGAATTTTAAAAAATTATATAGGACTATTCAAATTTATATGCCAACATCATCAGCCATGACGACTTAAGTGCTATCTAATAAAAAAAAGTTCAAAAGATCTAAAGTGCTACACTTAAAAATAATAATAATAATAACAAAAAAGAAACATGGGTTGTTCCAAATTGCCGGCCCGATGGAGACCAATTAGAATGATTTGCAATCAATTGGTGAACTATATAGATTATTGTACTAATCTTTTTGATGGATATGCGCATGTCGTTTTCGAAAAATCTAAGCCAAAAGAGGTTCATTTCGAGCATCATTTGCATCCATCTTCATAAAGGTATTTGGGAATCATTCCGTTCAATTGTGCATATTTTAAGCCGTTTGATTCTTTCGCTTTTGTTTTTCTTTAGGATCAATACCGCGAAAATCCCAAAACGGGTATACCCATGACAAATTTACTCTAGACCAATTTTTGAGTGGCCAAAAACTCCAAACCGGTATACTCGCGACACATTTACTCTCCATTAGCCATGTCAAATTTTACTATGAAATTGCTAAGCTAGATGAAGCTTGACAATGATTCAAGTAACTTTATCGCAAATGTACCAATTTAAAATTTTTGATGACCCAAAAATTAGTTTGTCACACTTGCGTAAAAATTTAGAATTTTTGGTGGTATTAACAATTTTCTTTAAGCGGACAAACACTAGTTCTACTTCTAGCGGTCGCGGAGATGCGACCACCCATTCTTCAATGGCTTTAGGTTTGACTCTATAAAATTTCACAGGTCTCCAAAAAAATTAATGAAAAATTTTATGTCGTTGTCTCGAAAATTTAATATCTTTCGTAATCAACTCCGTGTATGTTTTAAATATCTCTAGCTGAGTTTTTATAGGTTAACAAATTTTCTAATCAACTCTATCCGAGCCAAGCTCTGATAAAGATGATTTATGCTGGTGTTCACACATATGTGGCGCAGAAGGGTTTAACCAGTACAAGAGAGCATCGGAATTATGATGTCGATAAATTACAGCCAGTGTCGACATCCACATGGATGTTCGATTGGAAGAATTTTATTCAGGTTGCATTATGACATCATTCGGCGGCTGCGTTAGCTGGATCTGGCCCTATTTGGCGTCGGACAAATTGAATTGGAAAATTCATGAAAATAGAAAGGCTCGATTCGATAAATTAAAAGTACATAAATTTAATTAGAAAAAAGCGCGGAAGTACAAAGACGAAAAGTAGAATTTTTTCAACAGAAAAAAAAAAACTTCCTATGTTCACCGGCACGCAATTCTTGCAGAGAGTTTTTTTTTTCTTCCTTCGGTGGAGAACACGTCTGCAGTACTGAAACGACAACTATGAAACGACCCGGCGTGACAGGACAACAATACGCATCGTGCACGAATCCCATGCCTTGTCTCCAACCAATTTTGACTTTCCTTGAACTTCAGGTAAAAAGGCCGAAAACAAAAAAAAATCTTAAATCTACCCGCGCCGACATGTTTATTTTGAAATATCCATGGCCACACATTTATTTTAAATTTTTTCTTGCGAAATGAAAAATCTCAAATTTGTATCTACACAATATATTTATCCTTCATCAAAGCTTCGTTTGATGATTTTTCAGCTCGAATAACGTCGTTTTTATTTTACTTCATATCAATACATTTTGCTTTTCGGCGTTCGTGTAGATAGATTTTTAACGGTTCTCATTGACAGAACTTTGACGGAAAGTAAATGTATCGCAATGATACAAATTTGAGATATTCTATGTCACGGGAAAAATATTTAGAGGAAATATATCATGACAGGCCTAGTTTACGATTTTTTTTGTGGCTTTAACCCTAAACTTCGTTGCGAAAACGCAGGGTGGGGGCGCGGCCTGTTGCGTTCTGTCTCGTCCATACCTTCTCTTCAGATCATCTTCAAGCCACGGATTCGAACCCACAGCAAAATCCTTTGTCGACAAGAGAACGGCAAAGTGGGGGAAGCACAATTTTGCTTTGGACAGTCTCGTGACGCGACAGGGGAGGGGGCGGGGCAACCATCATTTACGTCGAGGATCAAGATGCCAAAGATAAGAGAAATCGTTTGAGGTCGTCATGTTTGACTTGGCAACGTCGACTGATCAAAAGGAAGGTTTGGGGACTCCAAACCCCAAAAAGTTAAAAGCATTTTGAATTCGACTGCCGGCTTCAGTTTTCCGCCCTCAGATTGGTCGAATCTTGAGGTCCAAAAATTTGGAGGAAGTGGACCGGTCCCCGAAAAGATTCGATGACCATGGCCATTGAATGTGTTGGCCCCGTGATGAGACCCGCATTATCAATGACCTTTAGACTAAATCTATGTCATAACTTCTCGTCGGTCTCCGGACGGTGTCATTGCCTCGGTGCGAAAAGTATGGGAAGTTTCTGGCGCAGTCCTACATCGTAGCTATGAAAGCTTAGAGACAGGTACACCGACCGGGATAGAATTCGACGAAAACAAAATAGAAAATCGCATGAGAGAATAATAGCCCGAAACAATATTTGCAGTCCAATTCAAGTGCACATTGCAATTAAGGGTAAGTTTGTTTCGCCATGAATCAACAGTTTCAAAAAGAAAAATTTTGAGTATTATTTGTCATACAGCATAGTAAAATGATTAATAAAAAAGTTATTTTCATTAGTACAAAGAAGGCCAAAGCTATGTAAATGATTGACAATAAAATTATTTTTTATTAACTCGATTTCCTAAGTTACATAAATGATCTAAGTCATGAAAATTTCTTTCTAAATGTTGCTTTTCCATGAAATAAACTCAACATAGCACAAGAGACATTCATTCAATCTAATTACGATTTCATAAACCTTTGATATTTGATAAAGTTTTGAGCTGAGAAAACAGTCCTCCATTTGACCTCCACATCTTGTCTTCAAAGTTCAACCCTGTCTAGGCAATTCAAATTCATGCTCACGCACGTATCTCTCGCACTTCTTGCAGACCTCGACCACTCAAAACATAACCGGTCTCTCCAAACTAAGTCGACACGAAAGTACATTCGACGATGTAATCTCTGGCTTGCAGCATTACTCTTAGCCTTCTGCCATATGTCACAAGTTCAAGAACATGACCGCGGCCGCTGTGATAAAATGTACCAGCCAACGGTGCAACAAACAAGTAGCAAGTGGAAACAGGATATCGGGAAAGCAGAGTGCTCAAGCTCATTTGCATTTGCAAAGTATAGTCCACAATGCCATACCTTTTTTCCCCGGAATGCATATAACTTAACTAGAAACTTTTATCAGTGACTGCATTTTTCATTGCTTTCTGCTCACTGTACAACCCATCTACTCAAACTCAAGACACAATTACAGCAACGATGTCATCGAGAAGACGTGTGTCCCGACTTGTGACATTAAAAGGGCTCTCCATCTTTCAAAGATTAGAAGGAGCAACCACAATATCGCAAAGCAACAGCAGCTTGTTATCTCCTAAAACAGCTCCATCAATTGTTGGGCCACATCTGCATAAAATAATCACGGCAGCAACCAGGCTACGGTCAGTCGCAAACTGGGGTCGATCTTGAAATGAAATGGAACCATTGAGAAACAATCACAAGTAATCCCAACAAGCTAACTGCTGACATGTATTCACAGACATAAGTAAGAGCCGAAATGTTCAAAACCATACAAATATGTTCATTCTCGCCTGCAAAAGACTCTAAATGTTAGTGAAACCACTAAAACTCACAAGGGGAAGTTAGGGAGACTCTTAACCTCAGCTCTTGCCATGTAATTTTCTTGGCAACAGCATATGCACATATGAAGCATAGCATCTTATCTAAATCTACAAGCATCTGTCATAATTTACATAAGGAAGCAAAACTTGGATACCATTTCATTACCTTGGAGAATAGATGGTGTTACTTGAAATTCCTGCCAGATACTATGGTAAGATGCAAGATCCATATTGAGGAATTTAGCAGCAAGGTACGCAGCTCCAGCAGCAATCTGACGGGGTTTAAATTGAAGCCAAAGCGAGCTCCGAAGCCTAAAAACCAATACACATTAGATAAACATTGTCGAGGGAAAAAATATAAACAACACAGAAAAGTGGCAATGGCAACCATGTAATAAGAATATTCTCGCCATATAGATGTCATACCCAATTAGCATCAGGCATTATCTTCATAATTAGATTATCTCCTTAACTAGTCCCACAACAGCAAGATTCATATCAGCTTTGCATGAATGTGCATATTCGGCATGTTACCAACTGGTCCTGAGACAACAATAGTGACAATATGCGAGAAAATAAATGCACGTCAAGTTTATACCCTTACCAATTGTATAGCAGCAACCCTGGTGGATTATGTTCCAACATTCTTGGATGAGGTGATGATAACAGTACCAACAATGCAAACATCTAATTCCATACAGATGACATATCAACTCCAAATTCAGCAGCAGGGGCTCTCTTTGGACTCCATGGACACATTGAATTTAAATGAGAAAGTAAATAGGACAGCAGCACAATTCACAGCAATGCTAGACTGCTCAGTGCAAACGCCAGAATCTTCCGCTCAGCAATCCTCAAGATTGACATGCCTATCCTCATGTCACGTGGCATGCATAAGTCTGACTAAAGGATTATGAAGCAAGACCCGATCCAACAATAGTAGGGGTAGAATGGATGGAGCATGAGGCATTTCCATGGGCTGAATTTCTGTTGTACTTCATATGTTACAGTTCGTGGTGCTCTTGAATGCAACTTCGTAAAGTTATACGACCAGGTAAAACTTTGGCAGGAAGCTGGTGACATAAAGCTCCTCAAGGGATTTCTAACAAGATGTCGGCGATTTTCTTGTAAATTTCAGAAAAAAAGTCCAAAGAAAATATAAAGAAAAAGAACCTTTCCTTTCTATCTTTCCACTCATCAGCCATTCTTTGGTTTCTTTTCCTTTCCCCCATTCATTTTCCCCATCAGCCTCTTGTTTCTTTTTTGAAGAGATAATGCATGCAGTGAGCCAATGTTACTCCCTTGATACAAGAATTCAAGTATTCTTAAAATCACAGGGAAATGTCAAATAAGAATGCTGAGACTTCATCTTGAGAAAAAAATGATTTATTGGTGAAAGTGCCCAAGTGAGATCAATTGTTTTCCCAGTAGATGTGATAGTAATAGCAAAAGGAGGAAATGTATGCACAGAGAGAGAATAGAGTAAAAGTAATGGAAGTTATGGATACAATATTATAATCATAACTTGTACCATATACACAATATTTAAAAATAATACATACTGCGAGGGCAGAGAGAGAGAGATTCCTCTTGATTTATCACAGCTGAAAAATAGGATATAAGTTTAAGACTCACGAGTTAACTTAGCTGCCGCATGACGATAAAATCAGCAGCAAAGAGCAGCAACAAGAAGAAAATTCCATGGCATGGCTCCTGATTATATTTAGTGGCATAGACAATCGTCCAACTGTTTTTTTTTGGGCCACAACAAGTGTCCAACTGCTGGATTCATCAATTTTAGAAAATTTTCTGAAATTTTTAATGGTTAACCGCAGTACTAAGTCTCGTTGTCGGATATATGGGTCTTTTGGATTTAAGCAAAGGAGCCACACAATTTACATTGACAGCCATAAAAAAAATTTTAAAATTGATACAGCAAAGATGCACGGAGGACCCCATATAAAGCTTGCGAAAATCATTTTTCCAACTAGATAGGAAAGAGAATTTGAGAGGTACATCCTGCAGCATTGTCCTCTCACCTTTGATGGACGGTATGACCATGAAAAACGGTCAGCTATAACAGCAATCCTGCTCGTAATAAGCAATCATAGCACACCCTAGACATCTTAACCAGGTGAACCCAACAACCAACTTCGTTGCATCCCATCCAATTGCCAACATCCAATTGAAAAACAAGACTTCTATTATGAGATAATTTACATGGCATAGCTGCCAGCCAACATAAAATGGTTCCAGATGGTACCACAAAAGATGACTAGGTCAGAGAACTTCCTCTATTTTCGGGCAAAAAAACAGACTCCACTACTTATAGACCAGACTCACTGTGTCCTAGCATGAATAGACTTGATAAACTACCGCTTCAGTATGTGGAGCCAACTTTTCCTCTAGAAATTATTCTAAAAGGCCAAAGGTAATTAATATACAAAGAGAAAAGTTAAGTTCCCTCCACCAGGAAAATAGGTTTTCGCATGAGAACAGATCATCTTAATTTGTTAAAGGTAAAGAAAGGAAGAAAAAGTGAGTATTGAGTTGACATGATAATTTATCGTAAAAAAAATGGGATACTGACACAAGATATGAGAGCGAGTTTATTGCTAGTAGTCATCAATGAGCAATGATGCTACATAACCATTCACAACCTTGCTAGATGACTACCATGAACTCTATACTTGGGCTTAAAAACTTGATACTTTTTTTTTTGGTCAATTGAAAAAAAAATGAAACATGAAAGAAAAAAACATGATGGGAACTTAAAAACTTGTACTGGCAAGTGCTTAATCCACAGATAAGCTGAAGCATAATGAAAAATGAAAGAAAAACAATGATGGGAACTTATATTGTCAAAAGTCTAAAAACATGAGAATAGGTATTGTTAATGCATAAATATAGACGGATATTTACAGCTGGTCCGGCCGAGCTCCACTAAAGATCAGCTAGATCCTAAATTTTCTTAAAATAGTAGCCCTATCGCTGATTAATTGAAAAAATTATGTTTATTATGCATTATGAACCGAGTCGTCGTGATAAAACAATGACTAAATCTTTGTAAAAGGCCTTCGCTTGACGTGAATCAATGTCGATATAACCAAACTCCTTTGGATGACTGGATTGCAAGCACCTTCTCGTGAGCAACACTAAAACCAAGACCAACCTACCTCACAACCAATATCCGCCACATTTACAAGTCACATCAACCACTAGGGTCGAGGAGAGGCAAGTGCTCAAATACGGAGAAAGTTCCTAAGTGCCTCCTCAAAATAGAAGGGAAAAATCAGCGGCAGGGGGAACTTAATCAAAAGACTCCACTGACAAAAATCTGCAGCAATAGTGCTACAAAGTTGCTAATTTGTTTCAGAAGCAGGGATCCCTAACAAAGGCTGGAAACTCCTATTCAGAAAGGAAGATATATCTACCATCTTAAATAATGACAAAGTCCAAAACTATGCACTACTTGAAGAATTGTTCACTTGAAAATGAGGCAGCTTGCAAATTGATGGCAAAAAAGCAACCCAAAAAGCGGAAGTTGTTGGGATAGACAACTGGCTCTATACATGATGGGGTGATCCTTGAGAAGGAGGGACAAGTGTGAAGGAATGTGTTCAAGATAAAGCCAGTCAATATAAACCAGCACTCCAGTGGAAAATAAAACTTTCCATGAACAGCACATCAATCCGCCAGCATAGTCTATCATTAAGAACGAGCACTCTAATCTGGTATAGACCCTGCAATTATATGCCATTCCAAACAAATCAATACCCCATTGCTCAAAAGAGGGAAATCAAACAGATAGCACAGTGAATCATATAAAGAAGCATGAAGAATTCGTCTCTGAAGAGACCCATACCTCAACTTGCACACAGACTTAAAGATTCCTGCAACCTATATAAATCTGTCATTCAGCTAAGGCCCTAATGCCCACACCAAACATTGAGAAACCCACCTCAATTTTCTAATTTATGTCGAATTGCAGTTTGATAAAAGCAAAATGTAGCAACACAACATCGGAGTCCTAAATTCTAATATACAGGATAAAGGTACAGTTAATATCATAATTGGTTCGGAGTGCACTTGAGCTTCCAAGATTTCCAGCGACAAGGTACCAGCAAATAAAGCACTAAAATTATCAACTTACCCTTCACTGATCAGGTTCAGAGCCAGATTCAACAGAACACCTTGCGAAAGACCCAGCTTGTTAAGAGTCGAGGTAAGAGGAGTGTACGGATGTTGCACATTGAGCTCAAAGTTCAATGTCGTCAAAATCAATTGCTCAGCCTCAGTTACTCGCTCCCGATATCGTTCAAACCAATCCTGCTCAACATAATCAAGAGTTAATAAAGCCAGATGCATCTTTCCACAACCTATGCATTGACAGAAGCCAAAAATAAGAATTGTTACAGAGAGTCAAAATTTGTTGATCTGGCTTCATGAAAAACCAGAAAATATGCAAATTGAACTGTGAATTACACTTACACATCTCACTAGTTTCTGCACCAACTTTTCCAATAGAAAGAAGGTCTATGATACTTACAACAGGGAGTATATAGGACAAAAAAGAAATGTCCTGTTTGTGAAAGATTTCGCAGGATGCCCGCAAGACATTGTTCAGAGGGCGTGGTGTCTCCTCAGACTTAGCAGCTAGAAACAGAGCAGCAGTGGCAATTAGCTGGAACAAAGACATCAGTAAATAAGTTCAAAAATAGTTAATCACATGAGAGCTTACCAGCAAAAAATAACAATAATAAAGAAGAAATTAGACTTAGCGTATACCATTCAAACACATCCCAAGGATGAATTGAACACAACAATGGAGCATATCAAGAAGAAATTTGTTCATCAAAAGAAAAAGAAAGTAGTTCCACATCCCCTCATGAAAAATCTATCGGAAAAACTTCACTAGTACAAAAAACTGTTCTCCACAAGAGTAGATAACTCAATTTATCACATCAGAGACATGAAAAAGGCTTCAAGATGACTCACTAGAGCACATATACGGCTGAATTGTATACAACTTCTGAGCAAACCAAGGAAGAGGTTTAAATGCCTTTGAAATCCCCAGAGAGAGAGAGAGAGAGAGAGAGAGATCCATCAAGACAAATGTAAGACAAATGTAATAGGCAAGCTCCACTTTGCTCATAGAAGCACCTTTTAACAAATAGATCAGTTACTATATTTCAAGAACATTAAATTCATCAAGCTTAAAAAATTCTAGGATATAAAAGATATTCAGAAACTCACAAATCTATCGTGGCAAGCATGAGACCTTCGGACGAAAAACCGGTGGCAAAGAACCATGGCAGTTCCGATAGTGGTCTGGGGTCTGCATCAAAACACCGATTTTCTAAGCACAATATAGAGTAGCCGATTTCCCAGGGAACATTAATACTAATCATAAAACAGAACTACCAAATATGAAGCCACTTGCATCTACCTATATGCAGCATAAATAAGGAAGTATAGTGCACAAGAACAAGGACTTACAAGTCGAGATGCAATCCAAGATCTTGAAGAAAAGCACAATATGAGTACCGCAATTGGGTTTCTCGTAGGGCATCAATGCCATCCTTTCTAGATGGAGAAAGTCTCTCGATCTCATCCCTTGACATGAACACCACCTCATCATCCTCTAGTCGAGACCTCTCACGCTTCCCACTGCTAGAAGTAGATGGATCTGCATTTATTCTTGCAGGAAGAGGTACTCTATTCTTCCAAGCAAGAGATGCGTTATCATAAGCTCCCCACGAGGATGATGAATATTTTCTTCTTTTCACGGAAGGCGCATCATTGGGCTTCATATGTTCAAAGTTGAAATTGTCAACAGGATCCCTGATTTCCCTGGAGTTCCCACGGAAACTTTCATAATTCCCAAAATAAGTGCTGCTTCTGTTTCTGGCTATGTAATTGTTGTTGCTGAAGCTGTTTATACGGGAGGGCCAATAACCATCATGGTAGGTTCCTCCCTTCATGTCATAATTCCTTGTGAAAGACATCATTCCTGCAAGTTACGTAACAAAGAAAATATTAGAGGAAGGACCATGGCCATGTGATAATCACATCAGCTTCACGATAGCTAAAATAGCCTTAAACCTCGCCTAAATTCAGTAACGACTGACTATGGTATTCTTAAAATCCAGGATATTACAGACTTAATTGCCAAAATTGAGCCTTGATGTTTCCCATGCATCGATCAACAGACTTTGCAAAATTAAATCAAGACAAGGGGATTAAAGTAATCACAACAAAACCTTCTAACCTTACGGAAAAAAGGCTAGTTTAGTCTACCGTCATCAATTGCTATCGAGTAGAGCAAGGTGATCCGAACAACTCACAAAATCTACAACCCACATATAGAAGCTAGTTCTATAATCCTTCATCGACTATCAAATCCACTCCATTCTTATTACTTCTAGATGCCTACCTGACCGTGTCAATCGACCATCAACCGAGAACACGATCAATCAGCTCGACAACATATCACGCGTCGGCACACGCGGCAAATCTCTCCTCCCAAAAGATCGAGGCGCCAGCGAAGGGGGCGACTTCGCATTCACATAGCAAACCAAAACCTCGGATCTAACCCAACACCTACCCCCTCACCGGAACCGCAAAGGGTACGCGACAAGGTCCTCAAAATCCCGAATTTACCGATCTCGCGCCGATGCGAGGCGGATCAGCCACACGAGACCAACACCGATCAAGACGACCAGCAGCTCAAGAAACGCCTCTCAAAGCCATCAAATCCCAACAAGCCCCCAGAAACAAAAAAACATCCAGCGCAAAATTCAGCGCCCCCCCCTCCACCCACCCACCCCCCGTCCAAGACGAGGGAAAGAAAAATCGATCTCACCTGGTCAAAACGGGGGCCCCCTCCGAAGCTCCCACGCGGAACCGAACCGATCTTCGCAGGAGAGAACCCGAGATCTCAATCCAAAAGGCAGACGGGCGAGAGAGGGAGGAAGGAACAAAGTACGAAGGAGGAGGAGGAGGACAAGGCGAGCGATGATGGAGGAGGAAGAATACGAGGGGATTCGGAGGAAGAGATTTCCTGAGCTTATATTTATGGGTTAGATTTTGGGGGGTGGGTGACCTAATTCCCGAAACGCCAACACCACCACCAACACCACCGCCACCGCCACCGAGACCTCCCGATCTCTCTCTCGTTTGCGTCGATTCGTTTGCATTTTTTAATTTTTCTTCTCCCCCTTCTTTTCTCGTCCCGTGTTTCGGCGAGCCTGATCCGCTTTCGGTCCTTTTCTTGGCCGTGGGGTTTGGGTTGGGTCGAGGGGGGGCCGCGCCGCCCGCGTAGCCAGCTGGGCCAGCGACGATCTTGGGCCGTCCTCGAGCGCCGCGATGCGCGCCCGTGGACGCGGACCGTGGGCTTCTTGGCCCAGCCTCGGAACCGATTGCGTATCTGTCGTTCGTTTTTTTTTTTTTTGGTAAGGACGTATCTGTCGTTCGTTTGTTTCCCCTTTTTTTACTTTTCTTCGGAGAAAGTTCTGCGTCTTTCTTCCCGTCCCTTGTCTAGCGCAAGGATTTAGCTGTTGTGACCGGAGCTATCTAATCCATGGGCCCGAGTCCAGACGGGAATTTCCCGAAAACCAAGTGTTGTTCCGGATACTTGATCCCGGATGATCGTTAACGGGACCCTAGTTTGAAAGGTTTCGAGTGTTCGGGATTTGAGGGAACACTTACTCACTCTGCTAGAGGGTGATTAACCGGGCAGTCCAGGCCATTCAACCTAGGAATCGATCCAAATCGAATCTTTTTCAATCGGTTCCAGGCCGGTTCGCACAGGCACTGGATAGATTTATGGACCAAAGTCCAAATCTCTAGTGTATATATATACCAATTTGACGTAGTAAAGCGCACAATTCTAAATTCTTATGAAACCATGGACAGTGGACACAGTGCAACAGCTCTTCTGCGTAACTGTCTCATCTAAAGTCGTTGCATCTCCAACTCACGAACGAAGAGGGAGCAATTCGTCGGTTTTGTCTTTTCAATTTTCTATACGAAGTTTCTGTCATTTAAATTTACTTCATAATTTTCCCGTACTCCCTTCCCCTTAGAAGATAAGTCTTGCATGCGTTCAGTGCACGTGAGCTCCCTCTATCGTCTCGCCACCGTTTAGTGACCGATATCAAAGACGGGTCGTGATGCGTGGAGAAGTTCTTGGACACAGATGTTTTCAACAGGGAGGACAGAACAGAGC
Source organism: Syzygium syzygioides (assembly GCA_031216285.1). Classification (NCBI taxonomy): domain Eukaryota; kingdom Viridiplantae; phylum Streptophyta; class Magnoliopsida; order Myrtales; family Myrtaceae; genus Syzygium; species Syzygium syzygioides. The sequence continues at coordinate 29,928,103 of CM062249.1, forward strand.
GATGGGATGTAGCGACTGAGAGAGAGAGACCAGTTGAAGTCCGCCAGCACTCCGACCCTCTTCCTCCTCCTCAGAACTTTGTCAGTCGAGGGCTTACAAATCCCTTTCTGCCAACCTGCTCGAGGTCAAAGGACGAAACCGAATGCTTCACGACGGGCAATCTCCCCAACCTCGAAACCCACTGTTCTCTAGCTGCACTACCGCCTCCCCCAATGAAGCATTAGATCCTATGTTGCGCAGAAGTGGATGTTGGAGGGCGGTGGTAATCAGTGCAGTGGGCGATTCAGAGGACGCCATGTGTTCAGCAGCAGCGTTACAGCTCTTGCTCGACTGTGCCTTTAGGAGGAAAGGATGGCAAAAGAAAAGAGAACCTTAGTCAATTCTCAACTTTCGTTTCCTCGAGTTTCTCCTATACAGGGAAGAAAAAATGGACAATGACACCAATTATTTTTAGACTTTGCCCTAATATGCAATGTGACTCTGAACTTTTAATTTATTCAATGTGATCTCTAAAATTTAGCCTAATGTTCAATGTGGTCCATGAACTTTTAATGCATGTTCAGTTAGGACTACATTGAATATCTTTACACAGTTGAGGAGGGCTATATTAAATATGTATCAAAAGTTCATAAATCACATTAAAAATTAGGCTTAAGTTCAGAGACGCATTGCAATTTGGGCCAAAATTTAAGAACCATCCGTGTCATTTTTCCAAGAAAAAATAGTTGCATTATAGATTCGATTTCGCGAAAAAGAGCCCAGAAAAATGAGAGAAAACGTATAGAAAGCGAGGTTAACTTTCTCGCTGCTTGTTTCAGGATTCATATTCACATCGTCTACCTTCACAGATTGATTTAAGCTTTCGGGTTGATTTCTAACGAAAACACTCGGCCATTCGGGAGTCGGCAAATTGAGGAGACAACTGTCGAGTCATGCATTGCACAGTTTTTAAATGTTCCCTTGCCCAAACATAATAATTCATCATTTGTTCCGAGGGAGGAGACAGCAAGGAAGCGAAGGGAGGTGGCATTTTTCTTGTTTCTCCTCCCTTCTCGTAAACATTACTATTCCGTACCTTGTTGTGCTGCGAAACTTCAATGCGGGGAAACCTTCTCGAATCTCTAAGCAATAAACAATTGCATTCGTCTTGGATGAATCCGTGATACGTGTGCGCCTGCGATAGCTTATCATTCTCACCTTTTCCTTGTGGATGCCATTCCAATCGAAAGATGTACTTCCGTTTAGAAAGATCCTTGACTGATTTCGGAAATTAACCCCGTCGAAAATATGCCGTTAGAATGTCCGATCTAAGTGGAAATTGGCTTTAATATCATGATAGAGGGCAATCGCCTGTATCTAAAGAACATACAAATCCCATAACACAAGCGACGTGAGAGATATTTCAACACATATCACATCAGATGTGCATCTGCATCTCCATACATCTCTACACATTTCATGTAAAATATCATCTCCAAGATTACTCGCTATGAAAAATTGTAATGCACACGCTCCATAAAACTTTTAATCGAACCATGGGTTTGAAAATATTTGTCTTTAGGGCTCTTGTTTGTTATGTGAAAGACGAATAATTTAGAAAATATTTTATCAACAATGATTATTTGCATTGTTTATAAAAATGAACAAACAAAAAATATTTTCATTATCTATGAAAATATATAAAAATAAACTGCTATCGATAATAAAAATATTTTTCATCAATTAATTATTTCAAACGACACGAATAATCAGTTTCTACCCAAAACCAAGCTCATCATTATCTCGTCCAGCAACTCATCGCTTTGCTCGAGTGGGTCGCGATGTATGATCAAGAAAAAGCTGTCATCTTGGGGAAAAACCGCCGTATTTCTGTCCATACAGGTCGATTTAAGCGTGTGCTTTGGAGAGTGCAATTGTCAGGTTATTTTGCGTGTAGGTGCTGCCGCTTGCTGCTTGCTGCTGACATTGCATGTGCCCGCCATTAAATAAAAACTTCACGTGGACCGAGATCGTGAACATCCACCGATCGCCTTCAAGGAGTGACTGCTGAATCGAGAGGAGTCAGAGATCTAACCCCCGATTACAATAAAGGGATCGATGACCCTAAATCTTTGGCGGATCTCGCCACTGATGATAACCTGCTCCTGAATAGTTTATCAGGACGATGATGATTGATTACGGCTACTTTTTATGCAGCGCGAGCGAGCGTTTTTTAAATTCTATCTTGAGCTGCATAGGTAATCGTGGCTTTTTGCAACCTTAAAAATGCTCGGATTTGAGGGACGCAACAGCTGGGGTTGTGGTCCCGGAACCGTGCCAGCATGGGTGAAGATCGAATGGTTTTTTCGCATAAAGAAGTTCCGGGCAATGACTAATCACGGCTCTCGACCCCCCCCCCCACCCTTTTGTAATAGATCCATCGCATGTTTTACTAATTAGGGCAACATTGATGTAATTATAGGCGCAATAATTTCGCGGAGATGCCCGGGAAAATTCCTCCCCCCCTCCCCCGGGGCCTCCACGGAACGAAAATGCATTTTCTCGCATCGGGCTGTAGCAAGTGTCGAGGGATGCGTTGTGCACGTAAGCGCGGTCGCCAGTGGATAACAAATGCAGAGACACGAATCATTTTTTAGATCGAATTGGGCGGGTGTGTGTTCGGTGATTACTTGGAAAGGAGAGGGCGGGTGATTCTAACTTTTGACGAGAGAGCAATTTTGGAGAGAGAAATAGAGACAAAATGACGTTTTGGCTCGATTAGATAGTGGAGTATCGATTTCTAATTGATGATCAATTTCTTTCCCTGAAATTTTGTTATTTTCCGTATCACGATCACTTCATTCTTTTTCATGATCAACTTTCTTTTCGACATTCACTATTTCCTATCCCGTGCAATCACCTTTTTTTCTTCTTGATACACAATCAGTGCCGTGTGCTAGTCTATAGCCCCGAACGCTGCAAAAAGAGGGGTGCTTAAAGCGCCGCCATATTCGAACCCCGGACCACGAGCGATAACGATGGAACGGCGATGGACTCGTGTCGCCGTTCGGGAGCAAGAGGACGGAAGATAAGTGCGCCGAATCGATCCGGACTCACTCGCACCGTTTAGCACGGACCGTAACATGGGGATGGCCCGTTTCCGTCGGAGGCACGCGACTCGCAAGTGCGCGGATAGAGAGATTCGAGAGCTTGGATTTCCATGTGACCCCCCCCTGGAATTTCCTCCGGATCCGCCCAGCTTAAAGAAAGGACGACGTGCAGAGCACGAACCGTTCGTCTTCGCCGTTCCTTTTTTTTTTCAACCTGCGGAACGGAACGTTCTTTGGCTCCTTTCATCTCCCATTTTTTCTACCATGTTTCTTTTTCTTTTCATCGTCTCTCCGACGTATGGCTAACGGCCAAATCGAATATTTCTGACGTAGCAAATCCCCCGTTTCTATATTTTTCTCTCCCCCTCTTTTTTCGGATTTCCAGCTCGTGATTGTGCGGAATTGATTTTCCCTTTCTTTTCGATAATTAAACGAAGGTTCGATCTTTCCGCATACCGTGTCCAGGTTTGAATCTCACTGCCAGCAGTCCCCTCTAGCAGGCGATCTATAAAGGCAAAAGCCACCAAAAATTCTAAATTATGCGTAATGAAATCCTAAACTTGTACCTGTGTAACATATTTATCATCAGTCAAAATTATGTAATTGAAAACCATTAAAAATCTGCTTACATTGATACTTGAAAGTAAACGCCAATGACATAGTGCCTACATGGCTTAAGTTAAATCAAAATGACATCGTTCTGGCTAAAGAATCATCTAAACTTTAACTGAGGGTAAACATGCCATATGGATACAAGTTTGAGGCTTTTATATCACGATAAAAAGTTTATAATAAATGTACCATAGTAGGTATTTCAGGTTTTTGAAATCACAAAAAAAAATTAGGATAAAAATGTCACAGTGGGTATAGTTTGAGGTTTTTTTTTGTGGCTTCTTCCCTTAAATGAAAGATATATTTAAAAGGGAAAGTCTATCAAACTAAACCGACTATACCCGGGTGCCCTTCTTTAATTTTATTCTCATCAGTTCACAATAAATTTCTCAATAAAAACAATATTTTCCTATGCCAAATAACTAATGTTTCTTTTAATTATCACCAATAGGCATGCAGCCCTACTAGAAAAGGGATTGGGGGATGGGGACGTTAGCATCACAAGTGTGGGGTTCGACTTTCACGCCATACAAGAAGCAAATCAAAAGTTAGAGAAAAAGGAGAGCCAAACAAACAAAAGAAAAGGGTAATTATCGATGGTAAATGCTACGCTTGAAGTCGGAATTTATTTAGCCACACGAAAAATTTCGAAAGCACTAATAGCTTTTCTAATCAATCTCGTTGTGGCGAAGGATAAGAAATTGTAGGTTCTTAAATAAAATGGCCTTCCCGCGCCAAAGTTTGCTCACATTAAACTAAAATCAGAGATAACCAAAATCCCATTTTTCTACCATGGAATAATGGATCATGTTAGTCTCTTTTTTTTTTTTTTTAAATTACACATTTCACCTATGATCATAGGAATAATGCTTTTCTATGGTAAGTTGTTTTTTGCTTCGAAAATTAAAATTAAAAGAAGCTATTCCTGTAAACATATTCGCGGTCTCTCCACATAATGGAAACACGAATTATAGCAGCATGAATTATTCCCCCTTTTTTCCTCAAAAATAATCGGGCGATAGTGAAAAACAGTGAAAATCTCGAATTTTCTAAATCGAGAGCGGATCTCCGTGTGTATGGATTAGGCGTACGATAAAAGCCCAATTCTTCGTACCATGCAGATAATTTAATGATTTGGCTGCTTATTAGAATTTCAACTTATGTATTATCAAGTCCATTATATATTTGAACTTCTGGCATATATAGACGGGAAAGAAAAACACTATTCCTATGATCATGGGTGAAATGATTCACTTTAAAAAACCAGAAAATGGCATATATATTTCTAAGGTGAGTTGTTTATTTTTAAACTTCAGCCATTTTTTTCTTTTTTGAGTTTGTTTTTCACTGAAAGAAAAAAACAAAAAAGGCAAAAAAATAAAAAAAGGAAATTAATAAAAATAAGTAAAAGACAAAAATTCCCTTTACCCGGTGAGGTTAGGCCCTTTTTAGAGATTGATATAATTACTTCAAATCCTTATTTGAATCAAGATTCACTTTAAGTCATTATTTGAGAAAATGAGAGCACTTCGAGCCCTCATTAGGAATTTTCCCTATATAGATCGTTCGACTTGGCCCCACTATTAGAGAGTTATTTCATGGATTTTTCTTTGATGGGTTTTAGCTGAAAAGGAAATACGAATACATTATGCAAAGTTTGACTGCCGAAAAAATTCAATAAATTAAAGACCCCCCGCGGCGGCGGAAAAAGAGCAATTAATTCAAACCAATACCTTTGCCGCTTCTTAGACACGAGCAAATTCTAGACATACAAAGACAAACAGAAATTTCAAAGGCTTTCTTATGATCATGGGCGAAACGAGTAATTTAAAAATAAAAATAAAAAATGGAAAACGGCATGTATAATTTTTTAGGTAAGTTGTTTTTTTAAACTTCAGCTTTTTTTTTCCTTTTGTGAGTTTGTTTTTTTATGAAAAGAAAAAACAGAAAAGGAAAGAAGAAAGAAAAAAAGCCAAAAAAAAACTAAAAGACGAAAATGCCACTAATCTCAGTGAGGTCGGGCCCTTTTTTGAAACCGACACTTTAGATACTTATGCGAAACAAAGTTCACTTTATAAATTTATTTGAAATAAGATCGATTTCAAACTTTTATTCGAGAAAGTGAGAGCATTTCGAGCTCTTCTTCTTATGAATTTTTCCCTATATAGACCGATTGACTGGCCCCTTGCCCTCTATTAGAGACTAATTTTGCTGATTTTTCTTCGATGGGCTCTCGCGGAAAAGGAAAATACGAACAAATTACGCCAAGTTTGACCGCCGGGGAAGAAAAAAAAGAAAAAGAAACTCAATAAATTACAGCCCCCCCCCCGCCACCCCCGGCGGAGGAGGAGCGTGCGCACGACGCTCCTGTCCGAGCGCGTGAGATCAAAACACGACACCCCCCCACCTCCCCTCCCTCCCTCGTCTCAGCTCCCACGCAGAAAAATCATAAAACTCGTACCTTTCGTCTCCTCGCTCAAATGCAAATCTCTCGCTCGCTCTCTCTCTCTCCTGCGAGAACGCTTTTCGCCCACCATTTCGCTCTGGAAATGTAGGGGAGAGGAGGCGGACCCAAAGGCAAAAGCGCCGCCGTCTCCATGGGGAAGAGGAGGGGCAAGGCCCTGATCCCGCACTCCCACACCCTCCCTTCGTCGCCGTCCCACTCCTTTTCTTCCTCCTCCTCCTCCTCCTCCGACTTCGAGTTCACCGTCTCCGTCTCCCCGCTCAACAAGTCCTCCTCCTCCGCCCTCTGCGTCGCCGACGAGCTCTTCTACAAGGGCCAGCTCCTCCCCCTCCAGCTCTCCCCCCGCCTCTCCATGGTCCGCACCCTCCTCGCCTCCTCATCCTCCTCCTCCTCCTCCTCCGCATCCGCCGCCACGTCCGACTCCGCCGCCACCTCCTCCCGCGACTCCTCCGGCAGCTCCACCGACTCCCAGTACACCTCCTTCTCCTCCTCCTCCGCCGCCGCCGCCGCCTGCGACTGCGACTCCTCCCGCCCCAGCTCCGTCACCGAGGACGACGAGTTCCGCCGCCTCCACTGCGGGCCGGGCGGGGGCGGGGGCGGCAATCCGGGGGCGCAGATCAGGAAGGGCAAGTACTTCCTCGCGAGGTTCTCGTCGGTGTTCAGGAAGGAGCACGGCAAGGGCCGCGAGGCTCACTACGGCGCGTCCGCACCGTCGTCGTCGTCGTCGTCTTCGTCGTCTTCGTCGGTGAAGAAGCGAGTGAGCGCGACGGCGAAGGAGGTGATACGGAAGTACTTGAACAAGGTGAAGCCGCTGTACGAGAAGCTCTCGCAGAAGCAGCAGCAAAGCCAGCAGAAATCGGAGATCTCTCCGCCTCCGGTGAAGACGAGCCCGAGAAGCAGCTTTTCTCAGCCGTTGAAGACGGAGAGGACGGTGCGGGAGATCATGCTCTCCTCCGGTAAGAGCGCGAGGAAGGACGGCAACGGCGGCGCGTTCTCGAACTCCTTCTCCGGCAACCTGAGGTATCCGAGGAGGAGGACCTGCGCGTCCAGCTGCCCCTCGTCGATGCGGTCATCGCCAAGCCACTCCGGCGTGCTCTGCCGGAGCGGGTTCGGCGGCGTCGGCGGAGCCCGGACAGCAGGCGGAGGAGGCGGCGGCGGCGGCAGCAGCAGCAGCAGCTCGGAGGCCTCGTCAATGGAGGAGCTGCAGAGCGCGATCCAGGGCGCGATCGCTCACTGCAAGACCTCCATGCTGCAGAATAGCTACAAGGTCATGATCAGCAACGAAATCTGAGCCCACACACCCCCCGAGAACCCGACAGACGAAGAAGACGGGGTCCATCACGAAGCCGCTCCAATGGTGGTCGCTGCTTCATCGTTTTCATGTGGGTGCCGCTCTTTCTTCCCCCCCCCCCCCCCTCTCTCTCTCTCTCTCTATCTCTCTCTACGATGCTGACTTGGAAGTTGTTAACGGAAAGTGCTGCAACTTTCTCTCTTTTCTTTTTCGGGTCCTTCTTCGCTTTGTAGCCGAGAGAGAGAGAGAGAGAGAGGCCATGCATGTGACGATGATGAGACGAATGCCGCGCGGTCCCAGAAAGAAAAAAAATCATTAACGTTCATTTTCTCGGGAAGGTCTTGCCAGCAGGAGGCGGGGCTCGGAAATGGGAAAAACCCGAAATCAACGTAGGCAGGAGGTGACGTGGCTTCGGGAATCGAGATTTCGCCGGGCCCTTTCGATTCCGCGTCCCTTTTTTTTTTCTTCTTTTTTCCTTCTGACCGCCATCGTTTCCATCTACCTGATTCGCCGCCTTTAACGGTACCGTTGGTTTCATTTCATCCCCCGCTTGGAATCTTTCGGATAAAGCAGAAAGTCGTTTCCTTTTCCATTCAACATGTTAAATTCGCGAAATTCGACGAATCTTCATCGTTAGGCAAGGCAAATCTTCGTTGTGATTTGGTAACTGCACCATCTTGGGGGTTCTCGCTTCGGAAGTTCTTGGCATTCCATCAAGAACGTGCACACGACGCCGACCGTCGAATCAAAGCCCGTTGGAGAGAGAGCCCGTGTGGCTTTTCCTCTTAAAACCCAATCCACATCCGTTATGGCGGGACTCGAGCGAAATCCGTCTTCCTAGCGATTGCATGGGAATAGTACGCACGGGAAGATTCCCGCCGTCCGGTCCCGTGCAATCGCATGTTTCTTCCGAATCTACCGCGGCCCAAAGAAACGGAACGAGGAGATGAAGTGGGGGGGTGGCTTGTGGGGGTGGCTTTCGAATGTTGAAAACGAAAGGTGGTCAAGATCTGAAAGGAAATCAACGAAGATGGGGAGCAGGTACCCGCGAATCTGGTCCGGGCTATTCCGAAGCGGCCATGTGCGCGAAATTAATGGGGATCCAGCTTTTCCCCCGCCCCCAGCTTTAAGATAACGACGGTGGGCACGAACGACGCTGCCAAGTTTCATTCAATGCCCCGCCCCCCCCGCCGTATATTCTCTCTTATCGAGTTGTTATTTTTGAAACATCGCCGGAGCATGGCATATGGCCCTGATGTGGTTGGGTGATGCGTTTCTGTCGCGACCCGATTCCCCATCCTGTGTCCCCGGCCTTGTCGCCTTCCTCGGAAGAAGGAGACGTTGGTTTCTTCCTTCCAATTGCCGACCGAATAATAATGCACGAAAGGGAGGACGGATCGGCTCGCGTTAGTTTGGGGGCATTCTGTGCTAGCTGAAGCAGCATCCGACCCTAAGGGTTCATCGGGGCAAAGCCTCCAAGTGCTTCGGGGCCGCGAGATGCTCCGTGGCTCTTCGGGCACTCTGTCGATCTCGTTTGCACAAGAATGGGTCCGGTAGTTTCGTATGTGTGTATCGAGCAATCGTCGGGTGTTTCGAGATATCGCGCGTAAGCGAGGTGCGTATCGGTACCTATTATTAGTTTACTCTTGAGTCCACGCCGCCGGCGTCCCTTTAACCCCCAAGGAGCAATCTTATTCGGGATAACGGCACCGTTGCATCCAGAAGAATGACCTGTATGTCAACGGCGTCCGGGATGGAGTTTTATCTTGAAAACTTCGAATTCACGGTCAAAGTAGTGCATTAATGAGCAATTATTCGATTTAGAATGCATTAATTACATACAAATTTACAAATATAATATACAAATTGTCAATGCATTCCAAAAGTCAAATTATTCGTGATTAGTTTGCTCAATAAGTACGTGCAATTTTTTGGCAAGATTTACATTTGAGCGCACCCTCTTCTTCCCCGGAGGGGGAGAAAAAACCTTAACTTACGTAAAATCTAATGAAGTGCAATAAAGTGAATCCTCCGTGAGTACATCGATGACTTTCTGGGCGATCGGCCCTGCAATTTGCTGCTAGGTCGACTGTAGACAATGATATAATTGAGACATTATTAAATTATTTTTTTAATGTTTCGGCTCGACAGCAGACAATCTTATAATTCATGAATTTCTTTTGAAAAAATCCGGTCAGACCATCATAAATTGGGGGGCTTGCAAGTACCCGACATTGCATCGTCACTGAGAAAAGTCCGAATCGATATGATCGAGCATGGAATTCGGCCCCCCCTCCAACTCTTTATGATTGAGCAGAAAGTTTGAAGGAATTTTTTAAATGTGTCCGCCTGCTATTAAAGTAAATATATCCTTTTCTTTTCTTTTTTTTTGCCATAACTGTTTTTTTCTTCACTTATCAATAGTTGACGGTCCACTTATTTTGGGAGCATATCCTAGTCTCAAATCTATCCTCGTAATATTTCTATCATCTCCTAAACATTCAACAGAAAATCGCAATATTAGACTCGTCCCATCTAATTGCTCGAACACCAGTCATGTTTTATTTAGTTTTAACAACTCTTTATTTTTTTTTCTTTTTCCTTCTGTGATTCTATCGAAAGGTTATCTAACACGAAAAGAAGAAATGACCCGCGATGGATGGTTTCGACATCGACCTATACAAGTCGCGGGAGACTACATGCTCCGAAGGTTACTATCGATTTTCTCGAGATTTTCTCAATTCAAACGACGTCGAAAAATCCACGACTTAGAAGACGAACCCAGGAAAAAAAAATGATAGTAGCCAAAAAAAAAGAAAAGAAGGCAGACCCAAAAATGAAAGCATTCAAATAGGCCGTTAAAACTCAAGTGCAAGTAGGACGGTACACCTGTCACTCGGCAATTGTGGGGCCCGTTTAGCTCCTGTCGGTCCAGAAAATCGGAACGCATCCAAACGCAGGAGTTATGCGTGATTTTCCGAATCTAACAGAGCAAAATCACCAGAAAGCAAAGGAAAAAAATCGACAAGAGCAAAAAAACATTGCAAGATCCAACGGAGCTGGTTCGACCACTCATGCGAGGGGAGCCTCCGGGAACGAATCTGACCCGTCCAACGCACAACGCCGCTTGGGGTACGGCGCGTACTTGTGGCCACCAATGCGATCCGATGGAAATTATTTTTGGAAAGGGGAATTCGGGCCCCACCTACGCCCGGTGGGCCATCCGATCCAGAAGACGGGTCCCACTTCATTTTGAGTTATTAATTTCCCCGAAAGATTTTGCATATTTCGTGCTTATTCTCTTTTCCGCTATCTATTAAATAAAGGAGAGAAAATGACATAAACAGTTCTTGAATTTTGACATTAATATATAATGTGATCTTTGAATTTTTAATTTATTCAATGTAATCCTTAAACTTTAATCCTAATGTTCGACGTAGTCTATAAAGTTTTCATTTATTTATTGCGTTTCTTGGATTTTAGGTATATGTTCAATATAATCCTCAAGTTATATGAAAATTCTCAATGTAATCCCTGAACTTACATATTTCGTGCTTATCCTCATTTTCCAATAAGGGCGCGTCTGTATAAAAAAAACATTTTCCTAATAATAATTGTTTATTGCGCTTTAATAATTTTATCGTCCACGAATAAGTTAAGATATGATTCGGATTAGGACCGGCATCGCGACCGAAGATAAAGGATCGATAAGGATTGCAAAGACAAAGGTTGCATGACACGAGCCAGGACCGACGTGGTCACGTCACGTCCCACTAATCGTGTCCTTGTTTGCCATAATCAAAAAGCTATCGAATTGACTAAGATCATTCCTTATCAACAATGGATCGGGGCGCCTCATGTCAATCCTAATTTAGCGCGATGGTATCGTTCCGTGTTATGTTGAAACTACCCTCGCATTCACGAGAGTTGTCATCTCCGGTTCCACAAATAACCCAAGGTTCGTACTCGAATCTACTTTCGTCTGTCGTCCTGTTGCCGCAGGCCGATGGAGACGCGAGAGAGCGCACGGAAAAGGAGAATTCGAGTGGCTAATTAAGGGAAAGTCCACGTGTCAGAAGGCGGGAGGGTCCACGTGGGCGGGCGAAGCGGGGCCGTGGGACAGGTCACATTCGATTCCTCACCCTCGCCCCATCATCATCGTCATCATCATCCTATCCCCTGCGACTTGATTTGTGTCCAGTCACGTCATGATGACCGCATGATGAAGACACGTCAGCCTCTCCAACTTCTCTTGTTGACATGATATGTGATTGGGTGTTCTGAATCCCAGGGGATGATATTGATATCGGCCGTCGGATCAATCTGACTTGATCGGATAGCCGAGAAATTTCTGGTTCGAGAATCGAGGATTACCTATTCGAATATTGCTTCGAATCGGTGTCCCACATGGTTCGATGATCCAGACTTAATCGGTTAACAAGTTTATCTATTGGAATGTCACTAGTTGCATATGAGACGCGTAAGTAAAGGAGTAAAGTTTCGAAACCTTCACACAACACATAGCATACACGGTGACTTATAATATAGAAAAAAAAATATGATAAAACCAGACCCAAAAAAAAAGCTTTCCGTTCAATTTAACACACTCCACGGCGCAATTTTGCTTTAACTCCATCTTTGACTTATTTTTCTTTTAATGTAAAATCGGGAGTTCATGCGATATCTCGATTAAATGTATCTCATAATTACGTTAACCACTCATTTGCTAGGTCAAAGGCTGAATCAAGATAAGACATCACTTGAATATAAGCACCGACATTTATATCGAGCACATCTTAAAACGAGATGTTGAAAATCTAGGTACTAAAGTTCTGCACGTATTGAATGGTTCCTAACATTTTGCGCATCACCCGTGCATTGCCCATATATTGTGTCCTCTCAAATCGATCTCCCTCTCTTATAGGTGAATTTCCTCTTAAAACGATGTGGTAAAATGGGGCACTAACAAAGTGTAAGCCATCCAGTGGAGAGGGATTACGAGTATATTAAGATCATGAACGACGGCACCTTGAATTGAGGAGCTGCATGTATACATGAACTAAACTTCAAGGGGGCAAAAAAGATGCGGATCTAGATTATAATATTATGTTTGAAATCGAAAAGTCCAACCAAAAAACTGGTAACCGATCAGATGGATGGAGATTGTATGTGCATTGAAACCCTATAGAATTGTCGCATTCAGTAGATCAAATCTTCAACCAATGATATGCAACATTTACTTAGGATGCGTTTGTTTCATGAAAAATGTAATGTTTTTGGAAAATGTTTTCTGGAAATTCATTTTCCAGGAAAATAGTTAGTTTTCGTTTGTTTAGTTATATGTGATCGAAAACATTTTATGGTGTTTGGATCTCATTTAGAAAATGTTTGGAAAATGATTTCGATCGCATGATTTTATCTCGGGCAAAAAAAAATCGATTTTTAAATATTTTTATTTTTAAAAATAAAAAAAGAAAAAGAAAAAAGAGAAAGAAAAGAAAAGACAAAAAAGAATAAAATATTTAAAAAGTAAAGGGAAGCAATTGCCGGAAAGTGTTTTCACCTTTACAGATTAGGGAATTCACTTTCTTAATTTTATACATGAATATTTTTCTTAATCGGAAAGTGTTTTGGGTTGACTAATTATTTTCGGTGATCAAAGACGTTTGATCAACCTTCTAGTCGACATAATCAAGGCGAGCTTGGATAGTTGCTTGAAAGTCCGGAAAACGGATTCCCGTAAAACATAAGCAAACCCACCCTGAATTGGATATTTATTCGTCCACCAATATGCAAATCACCTCGTGATTTAGGCATATCTCATTGTCAAAAGTTAATGTTTGGCCGTCAATCATTTTCCCCATGGGAGTATTTTGGCAACAATTGTGGAAGCCAGGTAATTGAGTTGATTTGTTTCAATCGGGTTACCAAAAAAGTCCAAAAGCGATTGTACAATGATTAATTTAGTTCTAAACCTTTCAATTATATCAATTTAATTTTAAACTTTTTGACGATTTGTCAATATGGACTTTCAGACCAATTTTTGCTGAAATTTGCGAACGTGAATGTTGGCTGCTTGTGACACTGTTGACGTTGATATAGATAATTTTGCAACTTTTTTAATTTTCTTTCTTTTTTTTTCCCAACTCTAAGCTGCGTGAGAGCCAGAGACCCCTGCCTAGATCTAGGCGAGGGCCATGACGCCCTTGTCTTGACCAGGTGAGGGTCTTTGGCCCTCGCCAGCCTAGAGTTGGAAAAAGAAAATAAAAAACAAAAAAAAACTTTTGAAAAATTTAAAAAGTTATAAAAATTATCAACGTCACCGCCGATCATACCATCTAGGATGATCGACGTCCACTCTAGCAATTTCTAACAAAATTTGTCTAGAAGGATTACATCAGCAAATCGTCAAAAAAAATTTAAAACTGAATTGACCGTCAAGTAATAAATTTACGACTTTTTATGATAATTTTCCCAATTAGCACCCCTCTTGAATCCAGACTACCCATCCTCAGATCTTTTATCATGCGAGTGTACGTATGACCGTTCTATTTTGTCCCATTTGTCGGCCCAAAAGAAAGAAAGGGAGAACGCAAAACGATGTTATCGTAAGGACTCCACCATTATCTGATAAAGTTCATAAGTCATATTCAAAGTACTGACCGATGACCAAATTATGTTTTAAGTTCGAATTCTAGTAACGAAATCCTTTGAAATCGACATCGCCGTGCGATCTGAGATCAAGAGAGAGATCAAATCACTTTCCCCCCTCCTTTTGCTTCTCATTTTTACCCTGTGAAAGAAAGTTTTTCCCCTTGCCCTGCCAATTGAGCTTCACTCATTGAAGAAGGCCTGGTCCAATTTGGCTTTGTTTTCTTTGCCCATGTGTGGTCAGCAGATATGGCTTCACCTGATCCATTGGCTTCAACTCGGAGAAAGGACATTTCCCTCTTCCGTGTTTCAGAAAGAAATGAGGGACATTAAACAGGCCAAAGGACATTTTAGCCACTCTAGCGGAACGGTGGTCAAACTCGTTTTTCTAATTTGTCAACTCAGCCAAAAAAATCACCGAGACACAGGGCCATCACCCACAACTTGTTCCATACAAGAAGATTTCTTTAGGACGTCAGAAAGCAAAGTTAAACAAGGACCGAAAATTTTTCTGATCCATTGGTAGAAAGTTTTTCCCCTTTCCCCTTTGTTTTCTTTCTGCATTGAGCATATATAGACAAAGGGCCTCTTTGGTTCAACTTTAAAAATTCTACTTGGGGGAATGCAAATACTTTTGGGTGAAAGCTCATTGGGGAAATGCAAATGGTGTTTGGTAAAAATATTTTGTAAAGCTACTTTGACCAAAATATAGTGTTTAGTGAATTTTTTTTGTAAATGGACTTCGAAAATTATCTTATTTACTAAAAAAAAAACTAACCTACCCATCGCCGGAGTCGGTCGCCGGCGAGATAGATCTAGCGCTGGCGGCCGTCGCTCGAGGTCGGGCGACCCTCGGTGGCGGTCGCATGACCCAGGTGACGGTCACCTGAGGTCGCGCGACCTCAGGCAACGGCCGCCTGGGTCGCGCGACCTCAGGCGGCCGTCGCCTGGGTCGCGCGACCCAGGCGGCGACGGCCTGGGTCGAGCGACCCCAATGACGGCGTCACCTAGGCAGTCACCCGACCTTAAGCGATCTCGCCGGCCCTTCTCCCTCGCCGGCTGTCTGGTGAAGAAGATGAACAGCTTCAAAGAAAAAAAAGAGGCGTGAACAATATCATTAGTAGAATGCTGAAAGCCCAAGGCTGGTTCGGACCATCGTTGAGCTTTTGGCATTTGGAATGCTAGCACTAGCTAAATGCTGAACCAAACACCCGAGCATTTTGGGAAGGGGCTTTCGAGGCTCAAAACCCCTACCTAAAGCTGAACCAAACACCCCCAAAGCAAAAGACCTGCTGAGGCTTTTAGATCTTTTTGTGTCTCCAGGGATCTTCATGTTATCTTCTTAGATATTGGGCCCACATTCAGCCCAATTTTGGGCTTGGGCCCTATTGAAATTGTTGGCTCTCGATCAATCCACCTTTTTTTGGATGATTTTTGTTTTTGGCCGACACATTTGATAAATTTGAGCTATCGGTTTAATCAATACCATCCAGAAAAATGTGGTAGCTTTTCCATATACTAATTCTTTAGATAAGGTTAAAAAAAGGGCAAATCCCTAAAAAAGCAACAAGCTTTTTTATATACGTTGGTACCATTAGCCATTGTTGTGTTTCACATCAGCATGTGTGGACGGAAAACTTAATCGCGGGGGCTTCTTTCTATCGGGTAAAAGTGCATTATTCTTTTTGTTCGGTTTGGAAAAGTCACGATGTCTTTGTCCATCGGCTGATGGGATTTTCCAAGATTTGCCCCTGATAGCCAATAAACGCGTAACTATACCGGTAGAGATAGGTTTCGAAGTTCATGAAAATTACCCTGAACTCCATATTTGGTTCATGACTACTCATTACAATACAGGACTGCTCCAAGCTTAAACGTATCTAATTTTTATCATAATCGTGCATGTTAGAAGGCCGCGTTCAATTTCCCCTTGTTTCAAGGGCCAGAAGTTGGAAAAGAAATGAGCCAATGAATCGATCTTATCCGCCAGGTGAGTTCAACGTCCTGGTACGCAATCCAAAGACGAGGACAGTGACCTTCCCTACACCTTCCAAGCTTCATTCAAAGCTCCAATCAATCTCTCTCCTGTCACAGTCAAAGTCAACACTCTCTCTCTCTCTTCTCTCTCTCTCTCTCTCTCTAGTGCAGTGACTGTCTGTACATGGAAGCAGGACCATTTAAAAAACGACCTGAAGGGCCTCACGTTAACAGCTAGCTAACGGGCATGGACGCAGACCGAGGTTTTTATTCTATGGAATGGGGGGCGATGGTCCCCCTCCACGAACAGTTTGCTGTCTTGGCCTCGGGAGTCTTTCGCGGGTCAATAGGCGAGCATCTCTCCTTTGACATGGGCGCAGGTTCTTGCAGACACAGCCTCGTTGTCCAGTGCTGCAGCTGCTGATTGAAGTGGGTCTGATGCAGAATCCACCACGTTACAGAATTTATGTTGGTCCTATGTGCTGTGCTTTCTTTTTCTCTCTGAGCTTTCGCACGAATTCTCTCTGTACAGCATGGCTGGCTTAACTTTGTTTAAAAATAAGACTTGGTTCTGTACAGTATGGTTGGCTTAACTTTGTTTAATTGAGACTTGGTTTCCAATTGTCGGAATTCGCCGTTTGTATGTTACAGTTCACTTCTATGCGAGTCTAGACAGCACTTATCCATTTGGCGGATCTCTAATATACTAAGGTCCGACTCCGTTTATTTCGCGAAAAATAAATGTTTTGGAAGCTTTCCAAAGATTTTCGTTTATATTGCTTAAAAAAATGAATAGACGAAAAATAATTTTATCATCCGTAAAAATGTTTAGACATGAATTGATGTCGATGATCAGAGCATTTTCTATTAGCTAATCATTTCAACAATACAAGCGATCGATTTTAGGAAAATATTTTCCAAACCTTTCATTTTCCGCAAAACAAACGAAGCCTAAATGTTAAACTAATGTACAATTTTATAATCGATCTTAGGTGTCGCTAAAATTATAGTGATTCTATCGATCATAGTATATGATTTTTTTGTCGGAAAAATATTAGATGATAAGAAAAATAAAAATTGATGTAAATATGTTGAGAAAGATGAAAAAATAATTTCAAAATATCTCAGGCGTGCAAACATTGTCTTTAAGGAAAATTCCGCCCCTCAAGGTACAAAACTCGGTGCGATAAGCTCTAGCGGTTCTCCTCTCAAAATACAGTAGACCTTTTTTATTCTGCACAAAATAATAGAAGGAACACTAACAACTTTATGTGTAAACCTAGCAAAGAAAGGAAATATATGTATAGAAAAACAGGAATATTCTTGTTGTGATATATCTATATCACTTTTCAATTATGTTCGGAGTAATAATTTGTAAGTAAAAAAAGAAGAAGAGAGAGTCTTTTTCCATCATAAATTCTTCATTTACTTGAAAAACGTTATAAGAAGTAAATTAATAGCATTCAAGATTGTTACAAAACCATTATAAAAGGTTACAAAACCGTTATACATTAATGGTAGACAAATACTGTTATAAATTGATAACGGTAAAAAACTGTTACCTAAGCAATAGCTTTCAATATTTTAAAACTTATTGAAATATGCAACAATTTTTACCTATCAAATGACTTAGTTTTGTTACGCTTGCTTACCTAATTCTGCAACTCAATTATAACTAAAGTGGCACATCAAGATTTGGAAATGTAGTTCTTGTGTTGGTAAATAACGTGTTGGGGTATCTTCTTATGCCTTGAAATTATTGAATGACCTTGGAGTCAAGATACTTTGTCATATAGGTCATGAATCACACTCAAAATCTTAACAACTCAAACTATTATTGGGCACCTTTTAGTTTTCATAAAAAAAAATTTAAAATTTCGCTCTAGTCCCGGATCTACCTAAGAGTCCAAAAATTGCCATCGACTTCTTCGAAATTATCAACATCGAGAGGCCACTACTATTCTTTACGAAGGTAAAGATGTTAATAAAGAGGCATATTCTAATGATGAACCTCTAACTGGGTTTAGTGTTGATGATTCTAAAAAAAGTAATATTGGTTGTGTGGGCTGATTTGTGACTAGAACGAAAGTTGTGATTTTTTTTGACAAAAAAAACTTCAGAATAGATTTGAAATTAAACCTAAAGTTAAGGTATTTTTAGGGAATTAGGCTCTCTTACAAACAAGCCAAGACCCTGGTAGGGTTAACAGAGTCCACACGCAATGTTTCTATCCATTTTCATAAAATAGAAACTGCATGAATTGGATATTATAGTGCAATGCATCTGCACCTCTCTACTTGATTGAGTTTCGGATTTATACGCAAACCACGTCGCTCCATCCTCAAGTAAGGCGGTGCGCGTGACTCTGAGATTACTTTAAGAAAGTCGTGCCGTGAATTGAACACGAGATCTGTCGCATCCGAATCAAACAGTTTGTCTTTCTTAGCTTTTGCTTTTACAAAGCTCATATGTCGCCTCCTTTGTTTCGAGATTTTGGCGTCTGCGTAGCCTTCGAGACTTCTACTGTTCGAGGTCTATTATCTTCCATCCTTCCATTATTGTTTTTGCCAAAAGGCAACATCAAGAACACTATATCCATGGCGCCCACCAGACCCCAACATCAAATGGTGGGTTTTGACAGAATCGGAAAAAGGTCCCTTGTTGTTGTCTCTTGATTCATTACACTCAGTCTCCAAGATTTGTAATCACTGGCCCTCGCGTTCAATGTAGAATGCCACAAATAATCTTCCAACATGCATGCAAGTTGCTGGAATATAAGAGTCTATTTAGTAACATTTATGTTCCTAAAAATAATTTCTGTTTCGAAACAATTTTTTCTATTTCTATTTCTTAGATGAATTTCTGAGAAGAAAACACGTTTAGTAACTGTACAAAATTTCTATTCCCAGAGTAGAAAAAGAACATAAATACGTTGGATAGGATACTAAAAATTTCTACTCTAATTTTTTTCATTTAGTTATAAAATTGTCGATGGAGACTTAATAATTCATGTTTGGATAAAATTGGACTAGAAATAGAATCAGAATATATTATGATATAGAATTGGATAACCTTAATACAATTATAAAGAAAATTACTCCTTATAGATAAAACAAATATCTTGTAGTGGTCAAGAAAATTGCAGTTTAGGGGACTTAACAATTCATGTTTGGATAAAATTGGACTAGAAATAGAATAATAATATATTATGATATAGAATCGGATGACCTTAATACAATCACGAAGAAAATTATTCCTTATTGATAAGGCACATATCGGGTGGTGGTCGAGGAAATTGCAGTTTAGGATGTAAGATTTTAGGATTTGGGGTTAAGACTTAAGGATTTTAGTTTTGAGGTTTAGGGTTTGGGGTTTAGGTTTTAAAGTTTTGGATTTGGGGTTCTGGATTTAGTGTTTCAAGTTTGGAGTTTAAGGCTATTAGGGTTTGGGATTTAGGGTTTACAATTTAGGGTCTGGGATTTAGAATTTAGAATTTAGGGTTTGGGATTTAGTTTTCAAGATTTAGGGTTTGGAATTACGATTTTAGGATTTGAGTTTTATGGTTTCGAGTTTAGGGTTTGGGTTTTTGGGTTAAGGATTTGGGGTTTTAGGGATTTGGGTTTTGGGGTTTGGGACTTTAGGGTTTAGGGTTTCTGGTTTTTGATTTTAGTGCTATGGATTTTAGGGTTTGGGTATTGAGGTTTAAGGTTTTGGGGTTTAGGATTTGAGGGTTAAGGTTTAGGATTTTAGGGTTTAAGGTTTAGTATGAGAATATCTTGTGAAAGAGAGAGAGCTGATCTTGTTTCTCTATTGTTTCTCATTTTGTTCTAAAAATAGAAAAATATATTTTTTCTACTTTTTATTTCTGTTTCAAATCTATTCCCTGACTACTTTTTTGTTCCGAGGAACAAAAAAACTAACTGATGTTACTAAACAGATTTTTGTTCTTTTTCTGTTCCAAGGAATAAAAGAGCAGAAAAATATATAAATAAAAAATGTTGTTAAACAGACCCTAAGTTCAATGTATTGCTTTGGATATGAAAGTTCATGCACGTATTTCTCGTGTGCTCCGAGAATTTGTGTTAGGAGTGATTGATTTCATGGGAGATCCAACAGGCGGGACTCATCGTTTTAATTAGAATTTTTTTTTATTTTGTGGCATAGTTTGTAATTATTGAACCTATGCTGTGCATCACATGTTTTTTACTTGTACAACATCAAAGCGGAGCGAGAGACATAGGGAGATTGGCACGAGAGGGATCTAAGATTAATTTCATCGGGCATCGAAATCGAGAGAGAGGGAGATGTTCTTTAAGAAGATGCAAGTTGGTCAAAGTCAGTTCGGGCTAACTTATAATTGATACATCAATCGGGGACTCAAGCCGGTGGTGGTCGGTTCTCAAATTTCTTACCTATAGATGTGAATCGATCTTGAATCGGTTGATATGGGCTGGATCGGTTCAGATCCCTAATTAAGCCGGGACCAATTCTTGCCCCTAATGCATGATAGAACTTCTAAGGGTGCACTCTTTTTGGTCGCGCTGGGTTAGCTTGAACCTCCAAATAACCCGACCTAACTGCATACCACAAAGTAAAAGAAGCCTCTTGCGCGTGGCCTCGGGAAGTGCCTTCGATATATAACTAGACCCAGGCTGAACTTTTTGGAGGTTGCGACCTTTCTTGGGGTTGACGCCCATGTAGACCGAGCACTTGCTGACCATGTTAGTGGTGTTTAAGACCGTGTTTGGAAATGAAAATTTTCGACTACAAGAGTACATGGATCGGTGACGTTTTATAAGCGAGGTATCGCATGCGCTTCCGATACTCACGCAAGTATTTTTCTTCCCTCGAAGAAATTGAATCGAATGACAAATGTTTTAAGCTTGTTGGAAGGAAAATTTCTTGTTCTCTCTCTCTCATTTCTTGCAACCTTCTCTCAGAAATAGTATGACCTACAATTTAATGCATCTTTATCTTGAGTCTTGATGTGCTGGAAAGTACATGGAGCTATGGATCCTATCTTCAAGTGGAATTCCGCATATTCAAGGTACAGGGCATGTTATTTTTCACGAATATTTGTTTACATATAAGTGGAGAGCGATATGTGTGACAATAACTGATCGGATGAGATATATTGACTTATGTGAGTGACAACAACATAAACCCAATCTTCCAACCAAAATCATGATGTGAGAACTTAAAAACAAACATTTCTTTGTTTGCTATTGTAATGGTTTGGGGATGATTGTAAAAAAAGTCCTACATCTATTGAATGATGGTCAATTCAGTTATAAACTTTTCGATTTTTTCAATTTAGTCCCAAACATTTTGATAACTTTTTAAAATAGTCATTCCAAGCAATTTTGGCCTAAAGTCGCTGACATGACGGTCCACATCAGCACTGGCCGACCATCCCACATAGGACGGTTAGTGTCCACGTTTATGACTATATTGATAAATCGTCAAAAAATTTATGACTAAATTGATAAAATTGAAAAGTTTAGCACTGAATTGGTCATCGGTTATCGTATGATGGATTTATAATTTTTTGAATAGTTTTCACTCCTGATTTGAGTCCGGCATGTGATGTCAATTGTGGATCATCCCTGTCTATAAAATTAGAGGGGCAGATGTGAAGCGTGCATGTGAGTAGAGTACAACCAATTCAAACCACAATAAAAACTTCTAGATAGTGTAGGGAGATCATGGTCGATGAGACCCTCCGTTTGTGTCACATGTTGAGCTCACTAGTTTAATCAGTGTGTCAAAGTTAATCTCAACTTTATTGTCCCCTCAATCATAATAGACCAGAGGGACAGACAGATAGCCCAAGAAAGGTTCCATGTTTAACTGCAACACGATCAAATCACAGTCCCACTTCGAAATGATCATGAGAAAAGCTTTCATTAATTTTCCATTTGTTTATTGGCTGTCTGGATCTACATAGAGCCGGCCAAATCCCTCTCGAAGCCATCCGCGGAGCAGAACATTATGATATCCAGCCCACTTTGCAAACAAAGAGGACTTCAAGAAAAATATCAAAGAGGGTCCTGTCCCAGATGGGGCAAAAGGACCAGATTGGCCAGGGTTTAATGCAATTCTGACAAAGGGCAACTTGGTAATGTGGGTGTGTGTGTATAAAAAAGCTATTCTTGCAAGTTTTGGACAGGCCTTCACATGGCAAGTGAAGTACCCTCATGTGGGCACATGCATGGGGACTCCTATCATTCATGTTGTACTCGCTCCAAGCAAAAGAGACTCATAAAACTTCAAAGGGGAAATCTCCTTTGGCTGATTCTGTGCTTAATTAACAATTTGTTTGTCTAGTTTGAAGTGCACCCCAGATATTTCTCCTCCTTACATATGACTCCTCTCCTAATCAAAACATGTCCCCCCCACCCCAATTTTTTTTCAATCGGTAAAATCCGATCCCATCATTAATTTTTTGACCCATGGTATCTCGATCCTTAATGAAAATCTGAATTTTCTATAAATGATACATGTCTGTGATGACATTTAAATGAATTTGTGTTTTCAAGAATGGAATGAATCGAATGCTAATGAGCCGTTTCACCCGCATGTACATGCTCATTAATGAGTAAGAGGAAAATGGGTATAAAAATTTCTTTCATTGGGAGATTTATTTCTGGATCAATCAAAACACCTATTTTTATTTCAATGACTTGATTTGGCGATGGAACTTCTTGGGAGTCCTATTGTTTAGGCACTCATGATGTCCATGTGCTGTTCCAGCATTCTAACACAATCATAGCTCCCTTGTCTAATGAGAAAAATGAAAAAAGGGTTAGCCCCTCGGTTCCTCACCTTCCAAAACATGCATCTGCCAAACAAAAACAAGACAAAAGGTTAAACAGTGAGAACACAAGAGAAAGCATATCATCTCCTCCCCCTTATATATCACCTGTACTCTCTCGTGCACTTAGTTCCTAGAACATCATCATCGCTTGCCAGCACTCTCTCTCTCTCTCTCTCTCTCTCTCTCTCTCTCTCTCTCCAACAGCTATGGTGTCCGTAGAATCTGGTCATCCACCTCCCAGGGCCAGCGATGCACCCTCGAGTCCCAGGATCTCATTCTCTGCTGAATTCCTGGATGACAAGAACTTCATCTCCATCAGCCCGAAAGCACACCACGAGAAAGAGCGCGAGATGGACATCGACAAAGCCGAGTTCGAGTTCCTGTCGACCAACGTGAGCCTCGACTCGATGCTGTCCGCCGACGAGCTCTTCTGCGAGGGAAAGCTGCTGCCCTTCTGGCAAATGCAGCAGTCCGAGAGGCTGAACAAGATCAGCCTCGGTCCCAAGGACGACGGCGACGAGGAAGGCTGCGAGGAGGCCAAGGATAACAAGGAACAGAGCAAGGCGAATTGGTTCTTGGACGACGACCCGTCCCCGAGGCCGCCCAAGTGCACCGTCCTGTGGAAGGAGCTGCTGAGGTTGAAGAAGCAGCGCCCCAACTCCTCGCTGTCGCCGTCGTCCTCCTCTTCGTCGACGTCGTCCTCTTCCAACTCGATGGCCGACGTGGCCGTGAAGGACGAGAAGAAAGGGTCGGCGGCCGCCCGGAGCGGGGAGAAGCAGGTGAAGAGGATAAAGAAAGGGCTGGAGAGGACGAGGTCGGCGAGCATCCGGATCAGGCCGATGGTAAACGTGCCGATCTGCACGCCGGCGAAGAGCAGCGCATTGCCGCCTTTGTTCCCCGTAAAGAAGAAAGGGAGATTAGATAGGTGAAGAGGAGACTGATGAGGGATTGTCCAATGTAGAGAAAAGCTTAATGTCAATAAGTTTTATTATTCAACCCTTCTTCTCTTTTTTCTAGTCCTATCCTTTCTGAAGCCATTTGTTTTTTCAAGTCTTTTCTATGTTGTTATCCTCGGATCCGATGATTTTGAGTTTAGATGCTGACTTTCTGCTCAACGAACCGGTTGCATCCTTTTCCTTCTCATCTCGTGACAAGATTCAATGGAAAATGATGGAAATCCGGGTGAAAAAAATTTCATGGAAATACTGAAAATACAACATTCACAGATTGCATTGCAGCATGTGGCTTCAGAGTCGTCAGATATAAAGTCTTTCATGATGCAGATGCAAAATGATTTTGTGCAAATCATGTAAGTCCACACAGTTGCCCGGTGCAGTAGAAAGGGATTGCAAGCCTTGACCCGTACACCACGTGGACCAAGCAAGGCACGTATAATTGAATCAGGTGAACCATCCACGTTCCATGGGTCCGCTCGATCCGAACGTTACTATTCAGTGAGCCCACCCCGCCAGGGAAGACTCTACCGGGAAGAATTTGCGACTCGAAAATCTGCGGAATGCTATTTGGAACAACACAAAAAACGCTTGATTAGTCACCGGATTCTACTAAGAACAAGGGCATGCTGTCGTACCTGGACCGCTCGATAAACTCGGGTTAGTTCCTCTTTACCAAAACAGGAATGTAGAAGGGGAGATCGTACGATATGAGCAATCCAAGAAGTCTGTTACCATGTTCTGGGTTAGAAAAGAGAGAACTCATTAGCTTGTAGAGAGGTAAACGAACCTGAAGATGAATTTGATGGGTGGGAACCTAAAGTGATGAGGGATATGCAGTAGTTCTTTGAAGGAATAAGTCTCGCGACTTCAGATAAGTACCGTGACAGAAGAAAGTTAGCCACATCGCCTTACTCAAACAAGTTTTCTTTTTTCGTGAGTAACAAGATTAGATGGGAATACCACCGCCCGCAGCGGCTGCGTTGGCTTGCGCTCTGGTCTCCCCACGAAGGGATCAGAGTTCAAACCCCAGCGTAGTCGTTAGGGATTCTTAAGTGTGACGCCGTGGTGGTGGGTCCTGCGCTAGCGTCACTCGAGGACTAGTCGTGCATCACCACCGGTTTATAGCTGAGTCATCACTTGCCGGTCGCGCGGACATCTCGATTATCAAAAAAAAAAAAAGATTAGATGGGAACATTCAAAGAACCGGAAGTTAGGTAAAAGCAGATTTCAATCTGCATCATAACGCCACATGTACCAAGAGAGACAGAGATCGAATCTGGTTAGAAATTCTTGCGTGCTAGCTGACTCCTTTATCTTTTCTCGGATGGTAGCTTCAGAATTGGCCCTTT